>JAQPCC010000160.1:0-316112 GCA_028392965.1 Lindernia subracemosa | reverse complement strand
TTAAAAAATATTATTGTGATTAATATTATATTAAGATTATTTTATTATAATTATACTTATATTAAGATTATAATGATAATATAGCTTATAATATAAAGAGAGAGAGATTAGAGAGAGATTAAGTATTTCAATACTTGGTGTGTTTTACAATGAACTCTAATCACCTATTTATACTACTAATAATTCACTATTACAACTAATCACATTAATTACAATTATACACCTCACACTAAAATACAAACTCTTCAATTAAACACCTCATCTTATCATCTTATCACATTATCATCATTTAATATAATACTTCCAAATCATCAATAATTTAACTAATATTATTATTTAAAACATCCACATTTAATTATTTCATAATACTCCCCCTTGGATGTTTTCAAAGAATATGCCTCGTTAAAACCTTATTAGGAAAAACCCAATGGGATAAAAACCTAATGAAGGAAAAAGAGTACATGATTCTTTTAGATACGCTTTCGATTGTTGCCTCATTAAAAACCTTACTGGGAAAACCACATGGGAAAAACCTCAGTGAAGGGAAAAGAGTGCAACGCGCATTTACTACTCTCCCCCTGATGATGACATCATTTAAGATCTCGAAGTTTTCGAACTCCAATTGAATATACCAATCTTTTGAAAATTATTGGGGGAAGTGCTTTCGTGAATAAATCTGCAAGATTTTCACTTGATCGCACTTGTTGTACATCAATATCACCATTTTTCTCTAAATCGTGTGTAAAGAAAAATTTTGGTGAAATATGCTTTGTTCTATCTCCCTTAATATATCCTTCCTTTAATTGGGCAATGCATGCAGCATTATCTTCATATAAAATCGTAGGAAGTAACTTTTTCGATACTAGCCCACTGGTTTGTTGTATATGCTCAATTATCGATCGCAACCAAACACATTCTCGGCTAGCTTCATGAATAGCTAAAATTTCCGCATGATTAGAAGAAGTAGCCGTTAAACTTTGTTTAACTGACCGCCATGAAATAGCGGTTCCGCCATGTGTAAATAAATAGCCCGTTTGCGATCGAGCATTATGTGGGTCAGATAGAAAACCAGCATCTGCATACCCAATCAAATCTGTTTTTGATTCATTAGAATAGAACAATCCCATATCAGTTGTTCCTTGAAGGTATCGAAAAATCGCTTAATTCCATTCCAATGTCTACGAGTCGGTGACGAACTATATCTCGCCAATAGATTCACAGCGAACGCTATATCAGGTCGCGTATGACTCGTTAAATACATTAGGGCTCCAATAGCACTGAGATATGGTACTTCAGGACCAAGTAATTCTTCATCGTTTTCGCAAGGTCTAAACGGATCTTTATTCACATCTAAAGATCGAACAATCATTGGAGTATCCAATGGATGAGCTTTATCCATATAAAATCTTTTCAATACCTTTTTCGTATAAGTCTCTTGATGTACGAATATCCCATTCTTTAAATATTCAATTTGCAGTCCAAGACAAAATTTCGTTTTACCGAGATCTTTCATTTCAAACTCTTTTTTCAAACAATTAACGGCTTTTGATAACTCTTCAGGAGTTCCAATTATGTTAATATCATCAACATAAACTGAAATGATGACAAATTCATTTCCAGATCTTTTCATAAATATGCACGGGCAAGTTTGATCATTTTATACCCCTCTTTCGATAAATATTCACTTAGGCGATTATACCACATACGCCCAGATTGCTTTAATCCATAAAGCGATTTATTTAGCTTGATTGAGTACTCATTTCGGGGCCCTGAATTTTCAGGTAACTGAAATCCCTCGGGAAGTTTCATATATATATCACTATCAAGTGATCCATATAAATAAGCGGTGACAACATCCATTAGACGCATATCGAGTCCTTCACGTACTGCCAGACTAATTAAATAACGAAAAGTCGTTGCATCCACCACAGGAGAATACGTCTCCTCATAATCAATACCAGGTCGTTGTGAAAAGCCTTGTGCAACAAGCCGTGCTTTGTATCTCACAATTTCACCGTTTTCATTTCTCTTTCTGATGAAAACCCATTTATATCCAACCGGCTTTACATTTTCTGGTATGCGGACTACAGGTCCGAAAACTTTTCGTTTCTCAAGTGATTTTAATTCTGCCTCGATTGCATCTTTCCATTTTGGCCAATCATTTCTTTGTCTGCATTCTTTTACAGACCCTGGTTCATGATCCTCATTCTCATTTATCTCATTCATTTCATGTAGCGCTACGTTAAATGAGAATTTATTGTCAACGTTGACTTTTTCTCGGTTCCATCTAATTCCATTTTGAGCATAATTTATCGAGATCTCTTCATTATCATTATTCTCAAAAATTTCAGGTACCTGATTTCCATTATCATAATCATTAATGCCCATTGACTCTTCTAGAGTCGATAAATCCTCGACTGGACCATTCTTATTATTTGCTCCTTTTCTTTTTCGAGGATTTTTATCTTTGGAACCCGAGGGCCTACCACGTTTTAGTTGTGGTTTAGGCTCGATCATTATATGTTCTCCAGGAACATTAACTTTTGCAGGAGCATTAACAGCTGGTATATGTGACTTAGTCACTCTTTTAAGGTCAGTAAAGCTATCTGGCAGTTGATTAGCTAATCCTTGTAAATGAATTATCTTTTGAACTTCTAGTTCACATTCTTTCGTTCGAGGATCATAATGATTTAGCGATAATTCATTCCAACTAATACTCATTTCCAGCTGTTTCTTTTCTCCCCCTAATGTCGGAAAATTCGATTCATCGAAATGACAATCGGCAAATCTAGCCGTAAATAAATCTCCAGTTAGAGGTTCTAAATATTTTATTATCGATGGAGATTCAAATCCGACATATATTCCCAACTTCCTTTGAGGTCCCATCTTCGTGCGTTGTGGTGGAGCAATTGGAACATATACCGCACATCCAAAAATTCTCAGATGGGAAATATTTGGTTCCTGACCATAAACCATTTGTATCGGGGAGATATCATTATAACTTGTTGGCCTGATGCGGATTAGTGCCGCTGCATGTAATATAGCATGTCCCCAACAAGAAGAGGGAAGTTTCGACTTCATTAATAATGGTCTTGCAATTAATTGCAACCTTTTAATCAACGATTCTGCAAGACCGTTTTGCGTATGGACATGTGGCACGGGGTGCTCAACATCAATTCCAATAGACATGCAATATTCATTAAATGCCTTGGAAGTAAATTCACCAGCATTATCAAGGCGTATTTTCTTTATTGGATAATCCGGAAAATGTGCTCTTAATCGAATCAACTGAGCAAGCAATCTCGCAAAAGCTACATTCCGCGTTGATAACAAACATACATGAGACCATCTAGTTGATGCATCAATCAATACCATGAAATATCTAAATGGTCCACACGATGGATGTATCGGTCCACAAATATCACCTTGTATACGTTCCAAAAATCTTATAGATTCATTCTTTATTTTTATTGGTGATGGACGAATAATCAACTTCCCTTTAGAGCAAGCAACACATGATAATTCATTCGATTGAAGAATCTTCTGGTTCTTCATTAAATGTCCACGTGAATTTTGAATTATTCTCCGCATCATAATTGAACCGGGATGGCCCAACCGGTCATGCCAAACAACAAATGTATTATCATTAGTAAACTTCTGGTTTACGATAGCATGTGATTCAATTGTTTTAAGATATGTGTAATATAGCCCAGAGTCAAAAGATGGTAATATTTCCACAATTCTTTTGTCATTCGATATCACTTTTGTAATATGCAAATATTCAATATCTCCTTTTTCTGCAGTCTCAATATGATATCCGTTATGTCGAATAGCTTTAAAGCTTAATAAATTTCTTTGAGACTTAGGAGAATATAAAGCATTTTCAATTATCAGCCTTGTTCCTCTGGGCAGTAAAACATTAGCTCTTCCGGAGCCCTCAATTATATTCGTGCTACCCGATATAGTAATAACACTGGCTTCTTTCATATCAAGATGATCGAAATATTTCTTATTTTTTAGAATCGTATTCGTCGTTGCACAGTCTGCAAGACACAATTCTTCATTGCACATGCCCGCATCCATCAAATAATATCCTTTATAAACAAACACATAATATTTATTATTGAAAAAGAAATATTGCATTACAAACATATAGATAACTTAAAACAACGATATATAATAAAACACACAATAGTAAATCATAATGCATAAATAAAATCATAGCAGATTAATTTTCATCGATCAGAAAATCCGCAGCTTCCAAATGAGCATTTTCATCATTGGCATCAGAGGTAGAGGCGAATTCACCCTGAACAAAATTCATTTCGATTTTCTTTCCTTTGCCCTTTTGAGATTCCTGATATAGCTCAACAAGATGTTTGGGCGTACGACAATTGCGCGACCAGTGGCCAGAACCACCGCAACGATAACATTTTTCATCATTATTCTTTTGTTCAGTTTGCCTCTTCTCATCTTTATTATCAAAACTTTTCCTCTTCTGGGGAATATTTTGATGACCGCCACGATAATTATGATAACCACCACGGAAATATTGATAACCACCACCATAATATCCTCGGCCACGACCACGGCCTTGACCACGACCTTGACCACGACCACGTCCACGGCCGCGATATCCACCACGTCCACGTCCACGATCATTACCTCGACTGTTGTCATTATTAACTTTGACTGCATTCGCTTCAGGGAGTGCAGTAGAACCAGTCGTTCGGGATTCGTGATTTTTCACCAGCAATTCATTATTTTGCTCAGCCAAAAGTAAACAAGAAATTAGATCTGAATACTTTTTAAATTTTCTCTCCCGATATTGCTGTTGTAATATCATATTCTGTGGATGAAATGTGGTGAATGTTTTCTCCAGCATATCGTTATCAGTAATTGTCT
This sequence comes from Lindernia subracemosa, assembly GCA_028392965.1. Lineage (NCBI taxonomy): Eukaryota > Viridiplantae > Streptophyta > Magnoliopsida > Lamiales > Linderniaceae > Vandellia > Vandellia subracemosa. The sequence goes on along the minus strand of JAQPCC010000160.1, from coordinate 311,207 downwards.
CTCCACATAATTTCAACGTGGAAGTAACTCTATAAACGGCAGAATTATATTCACTTACCGACGTAAAATCCTGCAATCGTAAATTCAGCCATTCGTACTTTGCATTGGGGAGAATAACAGTTGTCAAGTGGCCATATCGTTCTTTCAGGTTTTTCCACAACTCAGCTGGATTCTTTTCTGTTAAGTATTCAACTTTCAGATTTTCGTGAATGTGGTGGCGAAGAAAAATCATAGCTTTCGCCTTGTCTTGTTCAGTTGTGGTTTTCGTGGGATCAATGGTGTCACCTAAGCCTTTTGCTTTCAAATGGATTTCAGCATCTAGTACCCAAGGTAAATAATTTTTTCCAGTGATATCGAGTGCAACAAACTCAAGGCTCGCCAAGTTCGACATATTACTATAATAAAATACAAAACATGTTATTAAAACTTACATAATAAAAAAAAACTTATAATTAATCTTCTTTTAAATCTTCTTTTGTATCTTCTTTTGTAAAAGTTCTTATAAAAAATGATATCCACATCCAGATCAGTGTCGCCGTAATCATAATCATAAGTAAAAGATCAAACATCGGACATAGCGACATCCTTCAAAATAAAAATATTTCAGTAATTATAATATTAAAGAAATTACAATTAATAATTATATTTTAAAAACATTGGTAAAAAATTATCCACATAGCGGAAATGATCACCGTAAATAATGTAAGGAGTAGAAGATCCATCTTTGTATAAAACGACATTTTTTTCTTATTAAAGAAAGATTAATAATATGCCGCTACTGAGGTTGGGATTACCGCAAGACCTCGTGGGCTTGTGTTGTGTACGTGCATAAATAAAAAAAAATCACACGCCTCCACGGGGATCGAAACCTGGACCTCTCGTCACTTGTAGTGAACGATATTCCGCGAAACCACTCGGGTATTGGCGTTTAGTTATAAAACCTTTAAATAATACTTTTATAATATATATTTTTAAATTAATCACAATTAATATATGATTAGTATAAATTAAAATTAAATTACCATACCTTGACTAAACTCGTAACGAGATCTTCGACGGAGGTTGATCTTGACGACGGAGAGCGGTCGTGCTGATAACGTGTTATAAAAATATTAATTGTGATTAATATTATATTAAGATTATTTTATTATAATTATACTTATATTAAGATTATAATGATAATATAGCTTATAATATAAAGAGAGAGAGATTAGAGAGAGATTAAGTATTTCAATACTTGGTGTGTTTACAATGAACTCTAATCACCTATTTATACTACTAATAATTCACTATTACAACTAATCACATTAATTACAATTATACACCTCACACTAAAATACAAACTCTTCAATTAAACACCTCATCTTATCATCTTATCACATTATCATCATTTAATATAATACTTCCAAATCATCAATAATTTAACTAATATTATTATTTAAAACATCCACATTTAATTATTTCATAATACTCCCCCTTGGATGTTTTCAAAGAATATGCCTCGTTAAAACCTTATTAGGAAAAACCCAATGGGATAAAAACCTAATGAAGGAAAAAGAGTACATGATTCTTTTAGATACGCTTTCGATTGTTGCCTCATTAAAAACCTTACTGGGAAAACCACATGGGAAAAACCTCAGTGAAGGGAAAAAGAGTGCAACGCGCATTTACTCCCCCTGATGATGACATCATTTAAGATCTCGAAGTTTTCGAACTCCAATTGAATATACCAATCTTTTGAAAATTATTGGGGGAAGTGCTTTCGTGAATAAATCTGCAAGATTTTCACTTGATCGCACTTGTTGTACATCAATATCACCATTTTTCTCTAAATCGTGTGTAAAGAAAAATTTTGGTGAAATATGCTTTGTTCTATCTCCCTTAATATATCCTTCCTTTAATTGGGCAATGCATGCAGCATTATCTTCATATAAAATCGTAGGAAGTAACTTTTTCGATACTAGCCCACTGGTTTGTTGTATATGCTCAATTATCGATCGCAACCAAACACATTCTCGGCTAGCTTCATGAATAGCTAAAATTTCCGCATGATTAGAAGAAGTAGCCGTTAAACTTTGTTTAACTGACCGCCATGAAATAGCGTTCCGCCATGTGTAAATAAATAGCCCGTTTGCGATCGAGCATTATGTGGGTCAGATAGAAAACCAGCATCTGCATACCCAATCAAATCTGTTTTTGATTCATTAGAATAGAACAATCCCATATCAGTTGTTCCTTGAAGGTATCGAAAAATTCGCTTAATTCCATTCCAATGTCTACGAGTCGGTGACGAACTATATCTCGCCAATAGATTCACAGCGAACGCTATATCAGGTCGCGTATGACTCGTTAAATACATTAGGGCTCCAATAGCACTGAGATATGGTACTTCAGGACCAAGTAATTCTTCATCGTTTTCGCAAGGTCTAAACGGATCTTTATTCACATCTAAAGATCGAACAATCATTGGAGTATCCAATGGATGAGCTTTATCCATATAAAATCTTTTCAATACCTTTTTCGTATAAGTCTCTTGATGTACGAATATCCCATTCTTTAAATATTCAATTTGCAGTCCAAGACAAAATTTCGTTTTACCGAGATCTTTCATTTCAAACTCTTTTTCAAACAATTAACGGCTTTTGATAACTCTTCAGGAGTTCCAATTATGTTAATATCATCAACATAAACTGAAATGATGACAAATTCATTTCCAGATCTTTTCATAAATATGCACGGGCAAGTTTGATCATTTTTATACCCCTCTTTCGATAAATATTCACTTAGGCGATTATACCACATACGCCCAGATTGCTTTAATCCATAAAGCGATTTATTTAGCTTGATTGAGTATCCCTCGGGAAGTTTCATATATATATCACTATCAAGTGATCCATATAAATAAGCGGTGACAACATCCATTAGACGCATATCGAGTCCTTCACGTACTGCCAGACTAATTAAATAACGAAAAGTCGTTGCATCCACCACAGGAGAATACGTCTCCTCATAATCAATACCAGGTCGTTGTGAAAAGCCTTGTGCAACAAGCCGTGCTTTGTATCTCACAATTTCACCGTTTTCATTTCTCTTTCTGATGAAAACCCATTTATATCCAACCGGCTTTACATTTTCTGGTATGCGGACTACAGGTCCGAAAACTTTTCGTTTCTCAAGTGATTTTAATTCTGCCTCGATTGCATCTTTCCATTTTGGCCAATCATTTCTTTGTCTGCATTCTTTTACAGACCCTGGTTCATGATCCTCATTCTCATTTATCTCATTCATTTCATGTAGCGCTACGTTAAATGAGAATTTATTGTCAACGTTGACTTTTTCTCGGTTCCATCTAATTCCATTTTGAGCATAATTTATCGAGATCTCTTCATTATCATTATTCTCAAAAATTTCAGGTACCTGATTTCCATTATCATAATCATTAATGCCCATTGACTCTTCTAGAGTCGATAAATCCTCGACTGGACCATTCTTATTATTTGCTCCTTTTCTTTTTCGAGGATTTTTATCTTTGGAACCCGAGGGCCTACCACGTTTTAGTTGTGGTTTAGGCTCGATCATTATATGTTCTCCAGGAACATTAACTTTTGCAGGAGCATTAACAGCTGGTATATGTGACTTAGTCACTCTTTTAAGGTCAGTAAAGCTATCTGGCAGTTGATTAGCTAATCCTTGTAAATGAATTATCTTTTGAACTTCTAGTTCACATTCTTTCGTTCGAGGATCATAATGATTTAGCGATAATTCATTCCAACTAATACTCATTTCCAGCTGTTTCTTTTCTCCCCCTAATGTCGGAAAATTCGATTCATCGAAATGACAATCGGCAAATCTAGCCGTAAATAAATCTCCAGTTAGAGGTTCTAAATATTTTATTATCGATGGAGATTCAAATCCGACATATATTCCCAACTTCCTTTGAGGTCCCATCTTCGTGCGTTGTGGTGGAGCAATTGGAACATATACCGCACATCCAAAAATTCTCAGATGGGAAATATTTGGTTCCTGACCATAAACCATTTGTATCGGGGAGATATCATTATAACTTGTTGGCCTGATGCGGATTAGTGCCGCTGCATGTAATATAGCATGTCCCCAACAAGAAGAGGGAAGTTTCGACTTCATTAATAATGGTCTTGCAATTAATTGCATCCTTTTAATCAACGATTCTGCAAGACCGTTTTGCGTATGGACATGTGGCACGGGGTGCTCAACATCAATTCCAATAGACATGCAATATTCATTAAATGCCTTGGAAGTAAATTCACCAGCATTATCAAGGCGTATTTTCTTTATTGGATAATCCGGAAAATGTGCTCTTAATCGAATCAACTGAGCAAGCAATCTCGCAAAAGCTACATTCCGCGTTGATAACAAACATACATGAGACCATCTAGTTGATGCATCAATCAATACCATGAAATATCTAAATGGTCCACACGATGGATGTATCGGTCCACAAATATCACCTTGTATACGTTCCAAAAATCTTATAGATTCATTCTTTATTTTTATTGGTGATGGACGAATAATCAACTTCCCTTTAGAGCAAGCAACACATGATAATTCATTCGACTGAAGAATCTTCTGGTTCTTCATTAAATGTCCACGTGAATTTTGAATTATTCTCCGCATCATAATTGAACCGGGATGGCCCAACCGGTCATGCCAAACAACAAATGTATTATCATTAGTAAACTTCTGGTTTACGATGCATGTGATTCAATTGTTTTAAGATATGTGTAATATAGCCCAGAGTCAAAAGATGGTAATATTTCCACAATTCTTTTGTCATTCGATATCACTTTTGTAATATGCAAATATTCAATATCTCCTTTTTCTGCAGTCTCAATATGATATCCGTTATGTCGAATAGCTTTAAAGCTTAATAAATTTCTTTGAGACTTAGGAGAATATAAAGCATTTTCAATTATCAGCCTTGTTCCTCTGGGCAGTAAAACATTAGCTCTTCCGGAGCCCTCAATTATATTCGTGCTACCCGATATAGTAATAACACTGGCTTCTTTCATATCAAGATGATCGAAATATTTCTTATTTTTTAGAATCGTATTCGTCGTTGCACAGTCTGCAAGACACAATTCTTCATTGCACATGCCCGCATCCATCAAATAATATCCTTTATAAACAAACACATAATATTTATTATTGAAAAAGAAATATTGCATTACAAACATATAGATAACTTAAAACAACGATATATAATAAAACACACAATAGTAAATCATAATGCATAAATAAAATCATAGCAGATTAATTTTCATCGATCAGAAAATCCGCAGCTTCCAAATGAGCATTTTCATCATTGGCATCAGAGGTAGAGGCGAATTCACCCTGAACAAAATTCATTTCGATTTTCTTTCCTTTGCCCTTTTGAGATTCCTGATATAGCTCAACAAGATGTTTGGGCGTACGACAATTGCGCGACCAGTGGCCAGAACCACCGCAACGATAACATTTTTCATCATTATTCTTTTGTTCAGTTTGCCTCTTCTCATCTTTATTATCAAAACTTTTCCTCTTCTGGGGAATATTTTGATGACCGCCACGATAATTATGATAACCACCACGGAAATATTGATAACCACCACCATAATATCCTCGGCCACGACCACGGCCTTGACCACGACCTTGACCACGACCACGTCCACGGCCGCGATATCCACCACGTCCACGTCCACGATCATTACCTCGACTGTTGTCATTATTAACTTTGACTGCATTCGCTTCAGGGAGTGCAGTAGAACCAGTCGTTCGGGATTCGTGATTTTTCACCAGCAATTCATTATTTTGCTCAGCCAAAAGTAAACAAGAAATTAGATCTGAATACTTTTTAAATTTTCTCTCCCGATATTGCTGTTGTAATATCATATTCTGTGGATGAAATGTGGTGAATGTTTTCTCCAGCATATCGTTATCAGTAATTGTCTCTCCACATAATTTCAACGTGGAAGTAACTCTATAAACGGCAGAATTATATTCACTTACCGACGTAAAATCCTGCAATCGTAAATTCAGCCATTCGTACTTTGCATTGGGGAGAATAACAGTTGTCAAGTGGCCATATCGTTCTTTCAGGTTTTTCCACAACTCAGCTGGATTCTTTTCTGTTAAGTATTCAACTTTCAGATTTTCGTGAATGTGGTGGCGAAGAAAAATCATAGCTTTCGCCTTGTCTTGTTCAGTTGTGGTTTTCGTGGGATCAATGGTGTCACCTAAGCCTTTTGCTTTCAAATGGATTTCAGCATCTAGTACCCAAGGTAAATAATTTTTTCCAGTGATATCGAGTGCAACAAACTCAAGGCTCGCCAAGTTCGACATATTACTATAATAAAATACAAAACATGTTATTAAAACTTTACATAATAAAAAAAAACTTATAATTAATCTTCTTTTAAATCTTCTTTTGTATCTTCTTTTGTAAAAGTTCTTATAAAAAATGATATCCACATCCAGATCAGTGTCGCCGTAATCATAATCATAAGTAAAAGATCAAACATCGGACATAGCGACATCCTTCAAAATAAAATATATTTCAGTAATTATAATATTAAAGAAATTACAATTAATAATTATATTTTAAAAACATTGGTAAAAAAAATTATCCACATAGCGGAAATGATCACCGTAAATAATGTAAGGAGTAGAAGATCCATCTTTGTATAAAACGACATTTTTTTCTTATTAAAGAAAGATTAATAATATGCCGCTACTGAGGTTGGGATTACCGCAAGACCTCGTGGGCTTGTGTTGTGTACGTGCATAAATAAAAAAAATCACACGCCTCCACGGGGATCGAAACCTGGACCTCTCGTCACTTGTAGTGAACGATATTCCGCAAAACCACTCGGGTATTGGCGTTTAGTTATAAAACCTTTAAATAATACTTTTATAATATATTTTTAAATTAATCACAATTAATATATGATTAGTATAAATTAAAAATTAAATTACCATACCTTGACTAAACTCGTACGAGATCTTCGACGGAGGTTGATCTTGACGACGGAGAGCGGTCGTGCTGATAACGTGTTATAAAAATATTAATTGTGATTAATATTATATTAAGATTATTTTATTATAATTATACTTATATTAAGATTATAATGATAATATAGCTTATAATATAAAAGAGAGAGATTAGAGAGAGATTAAGTATTTCAATACTTGGTGTGTTTACAATGAACTCTAATCACCTATTTATACTACTAATAATTCACTATTACAACTAATCACATTAATTACAATTATACACCTCACACTAAAATACAAACTCTTCAATTAAACACCTCATCTTATCATCTTATCACATTATCATCATTTAATATAATACTTCCAAATCATCAATAATTTAACTAATATTATTATTTAAAACATCCACATTTAATTATTTCATAATACTCCCCCTTGGATGTTTTCAAAGAATATGCCTCGTTAAAACCTTATTAGGAAAAACCCAATGGGATAAAAACCTAATGAAGGAAAAAGAGTACATGATTCTTTTAGATACGCTTTCGATTGTTGCCTCATTAAAAACCTTACTGGGAAAACCACATGGGAAAAACCTCAGTGAAGGGAAAAAGAGTGCAACGCGCATTTACTCCCCCTGATGATGACATCATTTAAGATCTCGAAGTTTTCGAACTCCAATTGAATATACCAATCTTTTGAAAATTATTGGGGGAAGTGCTTTCGTGAATAAATCTGCAAGATTTTCACTTGATCGCACTTGTTGTACATCAATATCACCATTTTTCTCTAAATCGTGTGTAAAGAAAAATTTTGGTGAAATATGCTTTGTTCTATCTCCCTTAATATATCCTTCCTTTAATTGGGCAATGCATGCAGCATTATCTTCATATAAAATCGTAGGAAGTAACTTTTTCGATACTAGCCCACTGGTTTGTTGTATATGCTCAATTATCGATCGCAACCAAACACATTCTCGGCTAGCTTCATGAATAGCTAAAATTTCCGCATGATTAGAAGAAGTAGCCGTTAAACTTTGTTTAACTGACCGCCATGAAATAGCGGTTCCGCCATGTGTAAATAAATAGCCCGTTTGCGATCGAGCATTATGTGGGTCAGATAGAAAACCAGCATCTGCATACCCAATCAAATCTGTTTTTGATTCATTAGAATAGAACAATCCCATATCAGTTGTTCCTTGAAGGTATCGAAAAATTCGCTTAATTCCATTCCAATGTCTACGAGTCGGTGACGAACTATATCTCGCCAATAGATTCACAGCGAACGCTATATCAGGTCGCGTATGACTCGTTAAATACATTAGGGCTCCAATAGCACTGAGATATGGTACTTCAGGACCAAGTAATTCTTCATCGTTTTCGCAAGGTCTAAACGGATCTTTATTCACATCTAAAGATCGAACAATCATTGGAGTATCCAATGGATGAGCTTTATCCATATAAAATCTTTTCAATACCTTTTTCGTATAAGTCTCTTGATGTACGAATATCCCATTCTTTAAATATTCAATTTGCAGTCCAAGACAAAATTTCGTTTTACCGAGATCTTTCATTTCAAACTCTTTTTTCAAACAATTAACGGCTTTTGATAACTCTTCAGGAGTTCCAATTATGTTAATATCATCAACATAAACTGAAATGATGACAAATTCATTTCCAGATCTTTTCATAAATATGCACGGGCAAGTTTGATCATTTTTATACCCCTCTTTCGATAAATATTCACTTAGGCGATTATACCACATACGCCCAGATTGCTTTAATCCATAAAGCGATTTATTTAGCTTGATTGAGTACTCATTTCGGGGCCCTGAATTTTCAGGTAACTGAAATCCCTCGGGAAGTTTCATATATATATCACTATCAAGTGATCCATATAAATAAGCGGTGACAACATCCATTAGACGCATATCGAGTCCTTCACGTACTGCCAGACTAATTAAATAACGAAAAGTCGTTGCATCCACCACAGGAGAATACGTCTCCTCATAATCAATACCAGGTCGTTGTGAAAAGCCTTGTGCAACAAGCCGTGCTTTGTATCTCACAATTTCACCGTTTTCATTTCTCTTTCTGATGAAAACCCATTTATATCCAACCGGCTTTACATTTTCTGGTATGCGGACTACAGGTCCGAAAACTTTTCGTTTCTCAAGTGATTTTAATTCTGCCTCGATTGCATCTTTCCATTTTGGCCAATCATTTCTTTGTCTGCATTCTTTTACAGACCCTGGTTCATGATCCTCATTCTCATTTATCTCATTCATTTCATGTAGCGCTACGTTAAATGAGAATTTATTGTCAACGTTGACTTTTTCTCGGTTCCATCTAATTCCATTTTGAGCATAATTTATCGAGATCTCTTCATTATCATTATTCTCAAAAATTTCAGGTACCTGATTTCCATTATCATAATCATTAATGCCCATTGACTCTTCTAGAGTCGATAAATCCTCGACTGGACCATTCTTATTATTTGCTCCTTTTCTTTTTCGAGGATTTTTATCTTTGGAACCCGAGGGCCTACCACGTTTTAGTTGTGGTTTAGGCTCGATCATTATATGTTCTCCAGGAACATTAACTTTTGCAGGAGCATTAACAGCTGGTATATGTGACTTAGTCACTCTTTTAAGGTCAGTAAAGCTATCTGGCAGTTGATTAGCTAATCCTTGTAAATGAATTATCTTTTGAACTTCTAGTTCACATTCTTTCGTTCGAGGATCATAATGATTTAGCGATAATTCATTCCAACTAATACTCATTTCCAGCTGTTTCTTTTCTCCCCCTAATGTCGGAAAATTCGATTCATCGAAATGACAATCGGCAAATCTAGCCGTAAATAAATCTCCAGTTAGAGGTTCTAAATATTTTATTATCGATGGAGATTCAAATCCGACATATATTCCCAACTTCCTTTGAGGTCCCATCTTCGTGCGTTGTGGTGGAGCAATTGGAACATATACCGCACATCCAAAAATTCTCAGATGGGAAATATTTGGTTCCTGACCATAAACCATTTGTATCGGGGAGATATCATTATAACTTGTTGGCCTGATGCGGATTAGTGCCGCTGCATGTAATATAGCATGTCCCCAACAAGAAGAGGGAAGTTTCGACTTCATTAATAATGGTCTTGCAATTAATTGCACCTTTTAATCAACGATTCTGCAAGACCGTTTTGCGTATGGACATGTGGCACGGGGTGCTCAACATCAATTCCAATAGACATGCAATATTCATTAAATGCCTTGGAAGTAAATTCACCAGCATTATCAAGGCGTATTTTCTTTATTGGATAATCCGGAAAATGTGCTCTTAATCGAATCAACTGAGCAAGCAATCTCGCAAAAGCTACATTCCGCGTTGATAACAAACATACATGAGACCATCTAGTTGATGCATCAATCAATACCATGAAATATCTAAATGGTCCACACGATGGATGTATCGGTCCACAAATATCACCTTGTATACGTTCCAAAAATCTTATAGATTCATTCTTTATTTTTATTGGTGATGGACGAATAATCAACTTCCCTTTAGAGCAAGCAACACATGATAATTCATTCGATTGAAGAATCTTCTGGTTCTTCATTAAATGTCCACGTGAATTTTGAATTATTCTCCGCATCATAATTGAACCGGGATGGCCCAACCGGTCATGCCAAACAACAAATGTATTATCATTAGTAAACTTCTGGTTTACGATGCATGTGATTCAATTGTTTTAAGATATGTGTAATATAGCCCAGAGTCAAAAGATGGTAATATTTCCACAATTCTTTTGTCATTCGATATCACTTTTGTAATATGCAAATATTCAATATCTCCTTTTTCTGCAGTCTCAATATGATATCCGTTATGTCGAATAGCTTTAAAGCTTAATAAATTTCTTTGAGACTTAGGAGAATATAAAGCATTTTCAATTATCAGCCTTGTTCCTCTGGGCAGTAAAACATTAGCTCTTCCGGAGCCCTCAATTATATTCGTGCTACCCGATATAGTAATAACACTGGCTTCTTTCATATCAAGATGATCGAAATATTTCTTATTTTTTAGAATCGTATTCGTCGTTGCACAGTCTGCAAGACACAATTCTTCATTGCACATGCCCGCATCCATCAAATAATATCCTTTATAAACAAACACATAATATTTATTATTGAAAAAGAAATATTGCATTACAAACATATAGATAACTTAAAACAACGATATATAATAAAACACACAATAGTAAATCATAATGCATAAATAAAATCATAGCAGATTAATTTTCATCGATCAGAAAATCCGCAGCTTCCAAATGAGCATTTTCATCATTGGCATCAGAGGTAGAGGCGAATTCACCCTGAACAAAATTCATTTCGATTTTCTTTCCTTTGCCCTTTTGAGATTCCTGATATAGCTCAACAAGATGTTTGGGCGTACGACAATTGCGCGACCAGTGGCCAGAACCACCGCAACGATAACATTTTTCATCATTATTCTTTTGTTCAGTTTGCCTCTTCTCATCTTTATTATCAAAACTTTTCCTCTTCTGGGGAATATTTTGATGACCGCCACGATAATTATGATAACCACCACGGAAATATTGATAACCACCACCATAATATCCTCGGCCACGACCACGGCCTTGACCACGACCTTGACCACGACCACGTCCACGGCCGCGATATCCACCACGTCCACGTCCACGATCATTACCTCGACTGTTGTCATTATTAACTTTGACTGCATTCGCTTCAGGGAGTGCAGTAGAACCAGTCGTTCGGGATTCGTGATTTTTCACCAGCAATTCATTATTTTGCTCAGCCAAAAGTAACAAGAAATTAGATCTGAATACTTTTTAAATTTTCTCTCCCGATATTGCTGTTGTAATATCATATTCTGTGGATGAAATGTGGTGAATGTTTTCTCCAGCATATCGTTATCAGTAATTGTCTCTCCACATAATTTCAACGTGGAAGTAACTCTATAAACGGCAGAATTATATTCACTTACCGACGTAAAATCCTGCAATCGTAAATTCAGCCATTCGTACTTTGCATTGGGGAGAATAACAGTTGTCAAGTGGCCATATCGTTCTTTCAGGTTTTTCCACAACTCAGCTGGATTCTTTTCTGTTAAGTATTCAACTTTCAGATTTTCGTGAATGTGGTGGCGAAGAAAAATCATAGCTTTCGCCTTGTCTTGTTCAGTTGTGGTTTTCGTGGGATCAATGGTGTCACCTAAGCCTTTTGCTTTCAAATGGATTTCAGCATCTAGTACCCAAGGTAAATAATTTTTTCCAGTGATATCGAGTGCAACAAACTCAAGGCTCGCCAAGTTCGACATATTACTATAATAAAATACAAAACATGTTATTAAAACTTTACATAATAAAAAAAAACTTATAATTAATCTTCTTTTAAATCTTCTTTTGTATCTTCTTTTGTAAAAGTTCTTATAAAAAATGATATCCACATCCAGATCAGTGTCGCCGTAATCATAATCATAAGTAAAAGATCAAACATCGGACATAGCGACATCCTTCAAAATAAAATATATTTCAGTAATTATAATATTAAAGAAATTACAATTAATAATTATATTTTAAAAACATTGGTAAAAAAAATTATCCACATAGCGGAAATGATCACCGTAAATAATGTAAGGAGTAGAAGATCCATCTTTGTATAAAACGACATTTTTTTCTTATTAAAGAAAGATTAATAATATGCCGCTACTGAGGTTGGGATTACCGCAAGACCTCGTGGGCTTGTGTTGTGTACGTGCATAAATAAAAAAAATCACACGCCTCCACGGGGATCGAAACCTGGACCTCTCGTCACTTGTAGTGAACGATATTCCGCAAAACCACTCGGGTATTGGCGTTTAGTTATAAAACCTTTAAATAATACTTTTATAATATATATTTTTAAATTAATCACAATTAATATATGATTAGTATAAATTAAAAATTAAATTACCATACCTTGACTAAACTCGTACGAGATCTTCGACGGAGGTTGATCTTGACGACGGAGAGCGGTCGTGCTGATAACGTGTTATAAAAATATTAATTGTGATTAATATTATATTAAGATTATTTTATTATAATTATACTTATATTAAGATTATAATGATAATATAGCTTATAATAAAAGAGAGAGATTAGAGAGAGATTAAGTATTTCAATACTTGGTGTGTTTACAATGAACTCTAATCACCTATTTATACTACTAATAATTCACTATTACAACTAATCACATTAATTACAATTATACACCTCACACTAAAATACAAACTCTTCAATTAAACACCTCATCTTATCATCTTATCACATTATCATCATTTAATATAATACTTCCAAATCATCAATAATTTAACTAATATTATTATTTAAAACATCCACATTTAATTATTTCATAATACTCCCCCTTGGATGTTTTCAAAGAATATGCCTCGTTAAAACCTTATTAGGAAAAACCCAATGGGATAAAAACCTAATGAAGGAAAAAGAGTACATGATTCTTTTAGATACGCTTTCGATTGTTGCCTCATTAAAAACCTTACTGGGAAAACCACATGGGAAAAACCTCAGTGAAGGGAAAAAGAGTGCAACGCGTATTTACTCCCCCTGATGATGACATCATTTAAGATCTCGAAGTTTTCGAACTCCAATTGAATATACCAATCTTTTGAAAATTATTGGGGGAAGTGCTTTCGTGAATAAATCTGCAAGATTTTCACTTGATCGCACTTGTTGTACATCAATATCACCATTTTTCTCTAAATCGTGTGTAAAGAAAATTTTGGTGAAATATGCTTTGTTCTATCTCCCTTAATATATCCTTCCTTTAATTGGGCAATGCATGCAGCATTATCTTCATATAAAATCGTAGGAAGTAACTTTTTCGATACTAGCCCACTGGTTTGTTGTATATGCTCAATTATCGATCGCAACCAAACACATTCTCGGCTAGCTTCATGAATAGCTAAAATTTCCGCATGATTAGAAGAAGTAGCCGTTAAACTTTGTTTAACTGACCGCCATGAAATAGCGGTTCCGCCATGTGTAAATAAATAGCCCGTTTGCGATCGAGCATTATGTGGGTCAGATAGAAAACCAGCATCTGCATACCCAATCAAATCTGTTTTTGATTCATTAGAATAGAACAATCCCATATCAGTTGTTCCTTGAAGGTATCGAAAAATTCGCTTAATTCCATTCCAATGTCTACGAGTCGGTGACGAACTATATCTCGCCAATAGATTCACAGCGAACGCTATATCAGGTCGCGTATGACTCGTTAAATACATTAGGGCTCCAATAGCACTGAGATATGGTACTTCAGGACCAAGTAATTCTTCATCGTTTTCGCAAGGTCTAAACGGATCTTTATTCACATCTAAAGATCGAACAATCATTGGAGTATCCAATGGATGAGCTTTATCCATATAAAATCTTTTCAATACCTTTTTCGTATAAGTCTCTTGATGTACGAATATCCCATTCTTTAAATATTCAATTTGCAGTCCAAGACAAAATTTCGTTTTACCGAGATCTTTCATTTCAAACTCTTTTTTCAAACAATTAACGGCTTTTGATAACTCTTCAGGAGTTCCAATTATGTTAATATCATCAACATAAACTGAAATGATGACAAATTCATTTCCAGATCTTTTCATAAATATGCACGGGCAAGTTTGATCATTTTTATACCCCTCTTTCGATAAATATTCACTTAGGCGATTATACCACATACGCCCAGATTGCTTTAATCCATAAAGCGATTTATTTAGCTTGATTGAGTACTCATTTCGGGGCCCTGAATTTTCAGGTAACTGAAATCCCTCGGGAAGTTTCATATATATATCACTATCAAGTGATCCATATAAATAAGCGGTGACAACATCCATTAGACGCATATCGAGTCCTTCACGTACTGCCAGACTAATTAAATAACGAAAAGTCGTTGCATCCACCACAGGAGAATACGTCTCCTCATAATCAATACCAGGTCGTTGTGAAAAGCCTTGTGCAACAAGCCGTGCTTTGTATCTCACAATTTCACCGTTTTCATTTCTCTTTCTGATGAAAACCCATTTATATCCAACCGGCTTTACATTTTCTGGTATGCGGACTACAGGTCCGAAAACTTTTCGTTTCTCAAGTGATTTTAATTCTGCCTCGATTGCATCTTTCCATTTTGGCCAATCATTTCTTTGTCTGCATTCTTTTACAGACCCTGGTTCATGATCCTCATTCTCATTTATCTCATTCATTTCATGTAGCGCTACGTTAAATGAGAATTTATTGTCAACGTTGACTTTTTCTCGGTTCCATCTAATTCCATTTTGAGCATAATTTATCGAGATCTCTTCATTATCATTATTCTCAAAAATTTCAGGTACCTGATTTCCATTATCATAATCATTAATGCCCATTGACTCTTCTAGAGTCGATAAATCCTCGACTGGACCATTCTTATTATTTGCTCCTTTTCTTTTTCGAGGATTTTTATCTTTGGAACCCGAGGGCCTACCACGTTTTAGTTGTGGTTTAGGCTCGATCATTATATGTTCTCCAGGAACATTAACTTTTGCAGGAGCATTAACAGCTGGTATATGTGACTTAGTCACTCTTTTAAGGTCAGTAAAGCTATCTGGCAGTTGATTAGCTAATCCTTGTAAATGAATTATCTTTTGAACTTCTAGTTCACATTCTTTCGTTCGAGGATCATAATGATTTAGCGATAATTCATTCCAACTAATACTCATTTCCAGCTGTTTCTTTTCTCCCCCTAATGTCGGAAAATTCGATTCATCGAAATGACAATCGGCAAATCTAGCCGTAAATAAATCTCCAGTTAGAGGTTCTAAATATTTTATTATCGATGGAGATTCAAATCCGACATATATTCCCAACTTCCTTTGAGGTCCCATCTTCGTGCGTTGTGGTGGAGCAATTGGAACATATACCGCACATCCAAAAATTCTCAGATGGGAAATATTTGGTTCCTGACCATAAACCATTTGTATCGGGGAGATATCATTATAACTTGTTGGCCTGATGCGGATTAGTGCCGCTGCATGTAATATAGCATGTCCCCAACAAGAAGAGGGAAGTTTCGACTTCATTAATAATGGTCTTGCAATTAATTGCAACCTTTTAATCAACGATTCTGCAAGACCGTTTTGCGTATGGACATGTGGCACGGGGTGCTCAACATCAATTCCAATAGACATGCAATATTCATTAAATGCCTTGGAAGTAAATTCACCAGCATTATCAAGGCGTATTTTCTTTATTGGATAATCCGGAAAATGTGCTCTTAATCGAATCAACTGAGCAAGCAATCTCGCAAAAGCTACATTCCGCGTTGATAACAAACATACATGAGACCATCTAGTTGATGCATCAATCAATACCATGAAATATCTAAATGGTCCACACGATGGATGTATCGGTCCACAAATATCACCTTGTATACGTTCCAAAAATCTTATAGATTCATTCTTTATTTTTATTGGTGATGGACGAATAATCAACTTCCCTTTAGAGCAAGCAACACATGATAATTCATTCGATTGAAGAATCTTCTGGTTCTTCATTAAATGTCCACGTGAATTTTGAATTATTCTCCGCATCATAATTGAACCGGGATGGCCCAACCGGTCATGCCAAACAACAAATGTATTATCATTAGTAAACTTCTGGTTTACGATGCATGTGATTCAATTGTTTTAAGATATGTGTAATATAGCCCAGAGTCAAAAGATGGTAATATTTCCACAATTCTTTTGTCATTCGATATCACTTTTGTAATATGCAAATATTCAATATCTCCTTTTTCTGCAGTCTCAATATGATATCCGTTATGTCGAATAGCTTTAAAGCTTAATAAATTTCTTTGAGACTTAGGAGAATATAAAGCATTTTCAATTATCAGCCTTGTTCCTCTGGGCAGTAAAACATTAGCTCTTCCGGAGCCCTCAATTATATTCGTGCTACCCGATATAGTAATAACACTGGCTTCTTTCATATCAAGATGATCGAAATATTTCTTATTTTTTAGAATCGTATTCGTCGTTGCACAGTCTGCAAGACACAATTCTTCATTGCACATGCCCGCATCCATCAAATAATATCCTTTATAAACAAACACATAATATTTATTATTGAAAAAGAAATATTGCATTACAAACATATAGATAACTTAAAACAACGATATATAATAAAACACACAATAGTAAATCATAATGCATAAATAAAATCATAGCAGATTAATTTTCATCGATCAGAAAATCCGCAGCTTCCAAATGAGCATTTTCATCATTGGCATCAGAGGTAGAGGCGAATTCACCCTGAACAAAATTCATTTCGATTTTCTTTCCTTTGCCCTTTTGAGATTCCTGATATAGCTCAACAAGATGTTTGGGCGTACGACAATTGCGCGACCAGTGGCCAGAACCACCGCAACGATAACATTTTTCATCATTATTCTTTTGTTCAGTTTGCCTCTTCTCATCTTTATTATCAAAACTTTTCCTCTTCTGGGGAATATTTTGATGACCGCCACGATAATTATGATAACCACCACGGAAATATTGATAACCACCACCATAATATCCTCGGCCACGACCACGGCCTTGACCACGACCTTGACCACGACCACGTCCACGGCCGCGATATCCACCACGTCCACGTCCACGATCATTACCTCGACTGTTGTCATTATTAACTTTGACTGCATTCGCTTCAGGGAGTGCAGTAGAACCAGTCGTTCGGGATTCGTGATTTTTCACCAGCAATTCATTATTTTGCTCAGCCAAAAGTAACAAGAAATTAGATCTGAATACTTTTTAAATTTTCTCTCCCGATATTGCTGTTGTAATATCATATTCTGTGGATGAAATGTGGTGAATGTTTTCTCCAGCATATCGTTATCAGTAATTGTCTCTCCACATAATTTCAACGTGGAAGTAACTCTATAAACGGCAGAATTATATTCACTTACCGACGTAAAATCCTGCAATCGTAAATTCAGCCATTCGTACTTTGCATTGGGGAGAATAACAGTTGTCAAGTGGCCATATCGTTCTTTCAGGTTTTTCCACAACTCAGCTGGATTCTTTTCTGTTAAGTATTCAACTTTCAGATTTTCGTGAATGTGGTGGCGAAGAAAAATCATAGCTTTCGCCTTGTCTTGTTCAGTTGTGGTTTTCGTGGGATCAATGGTGTCACCTAAGCCTTTTGCTTTCAAATGGATTTCAGCATCTAGTACCCAAGGTAAATAATTTTTTCCAGTGATATCGAGTGCAACAAACTCAAGGCTCGCCAAGTTCGACATATTACTATAATAAAATACAAAACATGTTATTAAAACTTTACATAATAAAAAAAAACTTATAATTAATCTTCTTTTAAATCTTCTTTTGTATCTTCTTTTGTAAAAGTTCTTATAAAAAATGATATCCACATCCAGATCAGTGTCGCCGTAATCATAATCATAAGTAAAAGATCAAACATCGGACATAGCGACATCCTTCAAAATAAAATATATTTCAGTAATTATAATATTAAAGAAATTACAATTAATAATTATATTTTAAAAACATTGGTAAAAAAAATTATCCACATAGCGGAAATGATCACCGTAAATAATGTAAGGAGTAGAAGATCCATCTTTGTATAAAACGACATTTTTTTCTTATTAAAGAAAGATTAATAATATGCCGCTACTGAGGTTGGGATTACCGCAAGACCTCGTGGGCTTGTGTTGTGTACGTGCATAAATAAAAAAAATCACACGCCTCCACGGGGATCGAAACCTGGACCTCTCGTCACTTGTAGTGAACGATATTCCGCGAAACCACTCGGGTATTGGCGTTTAGTTATAAAACCTTTAAATAATACTTTTATAATATATATTTTTAAATTAATCACAATTAATATATGATTAGTATAAATTAAAAATTAAATTACCATACCTTGACTAAACTCGTACGAGATCTTCGACGGAGGTTGATCTTGACGACGGAGAGCGGTCGTGCTGATAACGTGTTATAAAAATATTAATTGTGATTAATATTATATTAAGATTATTTTATTATAATTATACTTATATTAAGATTATAATGATAATATAGCTTATAATATAAAGAGAGAGAGATTAGAGAGAGATTAAGTATTTCAATACTTGGTGTGTTTTACAATGAACTCTAATCACCTATTTATACTACTAATAATTCACTATTACAACTAATCACATTAATTACAATTATACACCTCACACTAAAATACAAACTCTTCAATTAAACACCTCATCTTATCATCTTATCACATTATCATCATTTAATATAATACTTCCAAATCATCAATAATTTAACTAATATTATTATTTAAAACATCCACATTTAATTATTTCATAATAAATAACTTATTAAATAAAAAAACATTAATAACTATTGCAGTTACTGTCCACACTGCACGTGAATACTGCTATTTCATTTCCTTCAATAGTTTTTTATCTGATTATATACTAATTTAAGTTCATCTCCACATCACACACGCACGAAAGGGAAAGAGAAAGAGCAAGAAAGAAAAGGCAGAAAAGAAAAAGTAGAGAAGAGAGAGAAAAGAAAGTGAGAAGAGAAATGTTGGATCTAGACTCTCAGGTGGTCCTATTTTGTCGAAACTTCAAAGAAAGAATAATTTCGACGTGCTCTACATATCTATCAGTTATGAGTTCTGATTGTTCGGTTCCTTATATATTGGTGGTAATCCGCTTTGATTTTTTTTTTATGTCGAGTTTGTAACTACAGTATAAACTCGATAAATTAATACTCTATTATTTAATAAATTCTTTAAGATAAGACTTTTTACCGGTCCCGACTCGGGGATAACGTACTAAATTAATAAACTCGCTAAAATTATAAGATAATATATTTTTGGTAATTCCTATAGGTCCCATATAAAATATAAATTAATAATTCCTTATATTACATAATATATATAGGGAAATTTTGACCAATAACTATGTGTTTAAGGCTTTTATAATTGGTGCCCAAACTAATTTGCGGTCCATATAGGTACACATGTATTTAAGATTTTTTCAATTGGTACTCAAACTAATTTTTCAGTCCACGCAAGTACTCATGTGTTTAAAGCTTTTTCAATTTGTGCACAAATTATTTTTTAATTTCGGCGGTTATCTATGTATTTAAGGCTTTTCATTTGATGTCCAAATAAATTAAGAAATTACTATGTGGCGCTCACGATTTATATAGTGATCGACAATGACGGATAATGACTTTTGCACGATAATCTATACTGTATATAAAGTGCGACCACCCACGTAGTAACTGCCTAGTTTATTGGGATGTCAGGTGGAAAAGACTTAAACATCGGGGTAACTATCGGAACTGAAAAATAGTTTGGGTGCCACTAGAAAAGCCTTATAAATGCATTGTTACCTATTAAAATTGAAAAATAATTTGAACGTCAGTTCGAAAAGCCTTAAACGCTCGGTTACCTACTGAAATTTCCTATATTTTTATTAAGGTTTCTTGAATACTCAATTGTCTTTTGGTTTTGTTTAAACGAATTAAACTTTGAATCAGGTCTCTATTAAGGTAGGTGATTGAATAATTTTATCAAATTGAGCCCTTCATTTGATATATACACATTGTATGGTAGTTAAGTGAAAGTTTGAGAGGTTTTTTTTCAAGGAGAGAGGAGTTTGAAAATTAAACATTTCATTATAAATTAATAAAGTATTAATTTATCGATTAATTAATAACTCTTTTAATTAATAAAATTTGCTGGTCCCAAGCATATTAATTTATAGAGTTTCTACGGTAGAAGAAATTGATTTTCAAAGTTTGTAACTCGATGCTGTTCTGTGCCCAGGGAGCTGACGCGGTTGTAATACTAATTTGTAAAAAATTGTTGAAGATAAATTATAAAAACGTTAAGGCTACGTTTGGATTCGTTTATTTGAACGAAATCGAATAATTTTGAATTATGAATTTCAAAATTTAAATTTTAATTAAAATCCATTGTTTGGCAAATATTAGGATTTCGAAATTTGGATTTCGTCGCCGACAGTCGGACGGCACATGCCGGCCGACCGCTGACGCCGATCGATGTCGTCCGCCGACCGCCGCAGTCACCACCGCCAACGACAACATGCCGACCGACGCCGTCCGCCGATCGATGCCGCCGTCGTCGTCTAACTTATTACGAGCTAGATTTTGGATTTCGAAAACGGACCATTTATCATCGAATTTCAAATTCAACAAAAAACAAGCTTTAAATTATCCTCGGATTTGGATGAAATTGAAATCGAAATCTGTTCAATTCCTTAACGGGTGATTTGGAGGAAACTCGGATTTCATGAAATCCGGATATCCAAACGGAGCATAATACATTATTATAAGTTGAATGAAGCTCGGGAGTACAACTGATGTAGCAGCGAGTATAACTCATGAATGCACCGACGTTTAAAAATAACCAACGGAAGATAGAGATTTTGTTTTTACTAGTGATCGTACAAGCACTTTTTAGAAGTTGTATCTTCTATGTAAGTGGGAATTAGCTCGACTTGTAAAGAAAGAATTAGAGAGTAAGTTTAACACATGTAATCTCGTAAAGTTCATCAATAAATATTTAACCTTTTGGCCCGTGGAGTAGGTTCAAAGTCACAGGCGAACCACATTAACTCCGTTTATATGTTTATATTTCTTAAAGTTTTATTTGTTGTTTCTACATTCAGTCACAATCGATCAATTCGATCTGATCATCACACACACACACACATCTACGCCAAGAAATGAATCTAAAGCAGTCATACTCTCAACATCATTGAATCGTAGTTCTTGTGAATTCAATCCCAACAAGCCCCGCAATTGATATTCAACATCTACCAAATGTGACCTTACCTTTGGTCAACTTAGACGGAAAGGAATATCATATACTTATTGATCAAAACTCTAGTGATGAGGTTATGACTAAATGATCAAACCTGAGGCCTCAAAATATTTGGAGGGAGATTACATGATCGAATCTTTCATACTACTAAATATTTGACTATTATTGTTAAACATAGACATGTTATAATATGGATTACGTAATTGACGGAATTTGCAGGCTATTGCGGTGACTTCAGAATTTATCTTGTCCCACATGCTGCGGTTCCTCCGATAAAAAAAAATTAAACTCGGATTAGGAGTACAATCAATGTTTTCAATAATTATGCAAATTTAAACAATCATTAAATGTTATTATCAATGCCGTAACCCTACGGCGTCCGTTCATACAATAGTTTAGTTTATGTAATGTTTCTATCAATTTCAATACTAATATTAAAAACCCGTGAACTTCCCCAATCTTGACTTTGTGGTCCTAATTATTTATTTATTAAAAAAAAAACATTATCATTATTATTAAACACATTCGACCCTACCAGTCAATTAATCACGTGCATCAAAATTCTTGATTAAGTTGGTACCCTTTGCCTCCATCCCATTGGCTGCTCGTGAGAATGATTTAACTAACAAAGGCATATGCGCGGGCCATATCAGTTATTACACTTCACTGCTCATCTCAAGACAACTAAGCCTTTTTGTTTTTTCTTCAATCTTTCATCGGCCAAAATCACACACACACACACACACATACATATATATATATATATATATATAAACACAGTCACGTGTGATTGGCATTTGGTCTGTGATATACACCGAAGTGATCTCATTACGCATGTAATAAAAGGGTTTCGGATAGATTGAAGAACACTAAGCTGGCTAGCTTGTTATCTTTTTTATTTTAATCTCTTATTTTTTATAATATACTTTTTAAAAAAAAAAAGTGAAGAAAAAAATGGGAAAGAAGAGCAATGGCATAGGATGGTTTTCGTCGGCGAAGAAGAAGAACAAGACACTCAAGCAATCACCGAGAAAAGAGTTGTCTGAGAATAAGGTTTTTTTTTACTTGATTCGTTACTTTGTTAGGACTCATTGCACTGTGGTAGATTTAGTTTTCATTCAGTGATCTGATCCAATCTAGCAACTGAGGTTATCATTCAAAGTACGTAATAATGCCTTCGATTCAAAAAGATCTTACGATTTTTCTGTTTCTCAGAAAGGAAGTGCCGCGAAATGGCAATACGAATCACCAGAAGTCATGACGCTCGAGCACTTTCCCGACGACGAGAGCATCGGGTCGTCTCCTTTTCCCGAGAATCCAATAAGCGCCTTCTCTGCGGGGCCCATCTGCCATCGACGTCGTCACTCCCGAGAAGAACGAGCTGCGATCCTTGTACAATCTTATTACAGAGGATATCTTGTAAGCATACATAGATCACCACTGACTCTCCATGTTGGTACCTACTTCGTAAAATTGTGACACATAAGCAAAATAATTTTTTTTTTCATGCTGATGTGTCAAGACCTCAATAGAGTTGGGTTATTACTCACTTCGATAGGGTAGAATAGACCATATATTATAAAGCATGAGAAGAAAATTTGAGTAATAATGTGATATCGCAATCTCGTTTCTTTTTAGGCAAGAAGAGCATTGCGTGCTTTAAAGGGCTTAGTGAGGCTTCAGGCGCTAGTGAGGGGCCACAACGTGCGGAAACAAGCGCTCGCGACGATGCGGCGCATGCGGGCTTTAGTCCGCGTTCAGGCCTGCGTACGTGCCCGCAGGCTCCTATTAGCCCACGAAAAGCAACAGCAACAGCGACAACAACAGAGGCAGCAACGATTGTCGTCATTTGACCTGACCGAGGATGATCTCGGCATATATGATCGTCATGGGATTACGAAGTCGCAACGGAGATGTAGCGGGCTCGGACGGAGGATTCCGGGCCAAGACCACCGTCCGCATGCCGGCCCGGCCCGTGAAACCGCGGCAGATGCCTTGGATCCAATCATGGATGAAAATGTCAAAATGGGCCGAATGGGTGAAGAAGGTATCGACTTGAGGCGATACGTGCCTAGACGGGAGAAACGTAGATCGGGCTCGGACGACGTTCGAAACTATATGGCCCAAACGAAGTCTACTAAAGCAAAAGAAAGGAGTCAAGGCCCAATAAAGGGAAAAGGCCCAAAGCTAGTCCAGTGGAATTCATCCACAAAGACAAAGGGAAATGGAATTGGATTGGGCTGTGATTCGCCGAGTTCTAATGGGCTTAGATGCCCAATTAGAAAGGAGAACAATTGGGGGCCCGTTAAGTGGATGAGTAGCCCAGAAACAAGCAGTGAAGAGGGGGCTTTGGCCCATGGTAGGAGATATTATTATGGGTGAGTATATCTAACTATTTTAGTACTGAAGAGGCCCTCATAGAAACTGTGTCATTATTAGCCAATCACATTTTTTTTAAAATTAATAATTAAGAAAAAAAAGTCCATATACTTTATAAAAACCACCCACTCTCTTATCCCATAACATGCTTCTTCTTACAATAATACTTAATGTGGTAATAACTAACTATTAATTAATTTATAATAAAAATTGAATTCACAATAATAATTAAACTCTTAACTTATCTAAAATAAAATCAAATTCACAATAATATTCTAAAATTTAATTTAAAAAATAAATTTATATTTATAGTTATTATTATAATTAATTTTTTTAATTGCACAGGCAATTGACGGTGCGAAATTACTAGTATATTATATTATGTTGATCATAAGTTCTAAAATAAAATACGGATACAAGATTTATACGATTATTTTATTTCATGTCTTGGAATATAATTAATCTTTATTTTAGTTTTATTCAAGTTCAATCAAAGTCAGAGTCAGCCATAACACAAACACAAATTCCTTACGCGGTATTTGGTTAATTGGTATAGTGATTTTAAACCCATGTTTATGATATGTTGAAGTGTTTGATTCGCGGGTTTATATAAAATATGAGTTTATATATATAATAGCTCTAAACCCATATATACGAGATTAATAAAACTACCTTCTCAGGTGGGTTTTTGTAAACCCACTAACCAAACACATATTTTATTTTATACCCACTAATTTGTTTTATATAAACCTAACTAATTTAAACCCTTTTAAAATGTGTGTTTGGTTAGTGGGTTTACAAAAACTCACATGAGAGTGTAGATTTATCTAAACCTGCGTTTTATAAACTCACGTACCAAGCACACAAACATGGTATAAATCAGGGTTTAAAATTTCTAAACTCATGTACCAAACAAGGATTTAGAGGCTTATATTAATTATCAAAAGAACAATATATTATGAATTAATTAATTATGTGGATGTTTTTAATGATAAATTAATTGAATTAAATGTTATGAGTTTAGTTGAATTAAATATTGTAAAACTAGAGTTGTCAAACGGGCGGGCGGGGCGGGTTGGCTCGCTAGTAGTGAATAAAAAAAAATAATTATTAATTTACTTAAGGGAATTATTAACCCATTTAAAAAAATAAAATCCAAAACTCAATACAATAAATTTATTTACTATAAATCTATTAGCCCAATAAAAAAGAAAGCACAAATCACACAACTCAATATTTAATTAATATAATATAATTTAAAAATTTATTATATATATAATATAATATAATTTTTTTTTTAAATAATAGGCGGGCCGCCCCGCCTCGCCAAAGCCCGCGGCCAGCGCGGGCTGGCACGCCCAGGCCCGTTCATTGGCGGGCCTGAAAAATGCAGGCCCAATCCGCCCCTTTGGCGGGACGGACTGGCCTGCGGGCCACGGACCTTTTTGCCTGCTATATGTAAAACTAGTTGGATGATTAATGAGATAAAATATATCATATATAATATAAATATTAATTGTAATAGTGAATTTAGATTAATATCAATAAGTATTAGAGTTGTATTGAAAAGTACATTAAATAATATTTCATTTTTTATTTTTCTAATCTTCCTCTTTAATAGTATAAGCTATAATCATAATTATATTAATAATATCATACGTTAATAATATTAAAATACTCATGACACAGTATTTGTATTACACGGTCCAAAACACATTGTTCATTATTTTATGACCAGGCAAAGCTGCAAAGTTATGGACCCATAGGACCCATTCACGTTCTCGATCATTTCATGACCGCCCAAGAAACAAACGGTCAGGCAACCGCCACGTGCCCGTATATAAACGGCGACGTTTTCGCCCGAAGTCCATATTTTTACTCCTCTCTTTTTCCGTGCCTTGCCTTCGTCAGATGGCTTTTTTAATTAAATAAATATTTTTTTAGTTTTTATTTATAAAATAAATGAAAAATAATAATTATTAATAAAATAAGTATTTTCGTACTTGTTAGATACGAATTATAACTCGTATCTCAAAGATACGAGATATGGCCCTTTTTAAAAAAAATGCCCATATAAAAATAATATTTTATTATATATTTCACCAAATCATTAAATCATCGTTACTTTATGAGATTTATGTTATAAAAATAAATAAGCACATCTAATTTATTCATTTTTTCATGACGATCAAATTGATATCCATATCTTATATTTTTCGATATTCATAAGAATAGTATTTTTGATAAATTGTGAAATACGGAACTTGGAATGAAAATTGTTGTATAATATCTGATTAAATTTAAATTTGAACATGTTAAGCTTGTATTGTATCCTTACGCAGTAGTCACGCCTCGTTATTGTACCGCTGAGATCTATGTTAAGCTTGTATTGTATCGTTCTGCATTATCCACGCCCAGTTATTGTATATAGGGCTGCTAAAATCTAACCCGACCCGCCAACCTGACACGAACCGCACACGAAAATAGCAATTATCCACGCCCAGTTATTGTATATAGGGCTGCTAAAATCTAACCCGACCCGCCAACCTGACACGAACCGCACACGAAAATAGCAATTATCCACGCCGAGTTATTGTATATAGGGCTGCTAAAATCTAACCCGACCCGCCAACCTGACACGAACCGCACACGAAAATAGCAATTATTCACGCCCAGTTATTGTATATAGGGCTGCTAAAATCTAACCCGACCCGCCAACCTGACACGAACCGCACACGAAAATAGCAGGTTTGGGTTGGCATTTTCAACCTAATTTAAATTTAATCAGATATTATACAATTATGTTCACTCCATGTTCCATATTTCACAATTTATCAAAAAAATATCATTCTTATGAATATCGAAAAATATAAGATATGGATATCAATTTGACCGTAATGAAAAAATGAATAAATTAGATGTGCTTATTTATTTTTATAACATAAATCTCATAAAGTAACGATGATTTAATGATTTGGTGGAATATATAATAAAATATTATTTTTATGTGGGGTCCATTTTTTTTAAAAAAGGGCCATAAGATACGAGTTATAACTCGTATCTAATAAGTACGAAAATACTTATTTCATTAATAATTATTATTTTTCATTTATTTTATAAATTAAAAAAGCCTTCGGATCCTATGGAACTAAAAGAAGATATTTTTACCGTAATCAGCTCAGCCTCAAGAAACCCACATATATGAAATATTCTTAACTTGTCAACTTGGCTACTTAGGTTGTTCCTTTTTTTCTTTTCTTTTTTTTTTTTCTTTACCTCGCTTTGCAGGAGGCTAATTTGCCACCTAATGGAGGCTCTGCAGTTCATGCCATCGAGGAATTTTGCTTTCAAATTGACGAAAGATGTTGGGTCGAACTGTTTCTGCGGTTCAGGGCATGTGGGGTTTTCTTGCTTAGGGCAACGTACTAGAAAGGGCAGATCTTTCTCTGTAAGGACTAGACCATCGTGTAGTAAGGAGAACAATGGAGGTGGGCTTGTGAGTAAAAACACTAGCAACGCCCAAGATTTGGAGAAAAAGGAGAATCTCTTGGTTGGAGCTGAAAGGGACAGCAGTGGTGGCTCTGTTCTTGGACTTCGCTTGGTAGCTGATAATCGTAAGTTAAGACGATTTCTTTGTCCTTTACTTTGCAATTTTGAGTTTTGATGACGATGATGATTGTGTAATGGTTTTTTCGTATATCTTCAGCAGCCAGCGATGAGAAGGTTGCGGAGGCTCAAGAACCGAGCGAGGGAGGCGAAACGCCCGAGCAAGCTGCGATTAGGACAATGTACAACATCATTTTTGCGACGTCTGAAGCTTATCCCTATTCGAAGACAGGGGGATTGGGAGATGTCTGCGGCTCGTTGCCTATCGCACTAGCAAGGCGAGGACACCGTGTAATGGTTGTCTCTCCGAGGTATTTAACCGGCGGCCCATCTGACAAGAAGTTCGCAAATGCCGTCGAAATGGAACAGCGTGCAAAGATATATTGCTTCGAAGGTGTTCAAGAAGTTGGATACTTTCACGAATATAGGGATGGTGTTGACTGGGTAGATGCTGCTGATTTTACTTGGCAATTAGAGATTATTGCCTTCCTTGTCGATTTGATAGCAATGTTTCTTTGGTTTGTTATTGATGTGTAGGTGTTCGTCGATCACCCTTCTTATCAACGACCCGGGACACCTTATGGTGATATTTACGGTGCTTTTGGGGATAATCAGGTAGATGGTCGATTCCGTTTATGATGATGAGATTATTTAAATCTCCAAAGATTTGACGAAAGAAAAAAAAAATTCAGTTCTTGAAAAGAAAATCCATTTCTTCTTACAGTTTCGGTTTGCATTGCTTTGTCACGCGGCGTGTGAAGCTCCGTTGCTGCTTCCGCTCGGCGGTTATACTTACGGAGAAAAATGTCTGTTTCTTGCAAATGATTGGCATGCTGGTCTTGTCCCTGTGTATGCAATCCTTCGTTGAATTCTTTAGTTAAAAAGGCATTTTTTTTCTTGCAAGGGACGTTCTTGTATGATTCAAAATCCCTTGACCTGGCAATTTGATATTAGATTTATTATTTCAGGCTCTTAGCAGCAAAGTACCGTGCATTCGGTGTATATAAAGATGCCCGAAGTATAATCGTAATACATAACCTAGCCCATCAGGTTAGCTTCAGTTTTCTTGACTTTTGATAGTAATAGAAATTTTTGCCGAAAAATTACGAAATTGTAATGATAATATCATCTATCTTAAGGGAGTTGAGCCGGCATCAACATATCACAACCTAGGATTACCACCGGGCTGGTATAAAGCGTTGGAATGGGTATTCCCGACTTGGGCTAGGACACATGCGCTCGACCCCGGCTTAGCTGTCAACATACTGAAAGCTGCGATCGTCACTGCTGATCGGATTGTGACTGTTAGCCAGGTAGTGGCATTTTTAAGATTCAACTTTTTGTCTGAATTTTTGTAGTAATGTATATATATAATCTTTTCTCTTTTTTCAGGGATATTCGTGGGAGATAACAACCCCTGAGGGCGGGTACGGGCTGCATGAGCTTTTAGGCAGCCGAAAAATAGTTTTGAATGGTCTGTCCTAGCGATGGAAATTTAGATTTCTGCAACACATCCCTTTTTAGTAACATATATATATATATATATATATATTACATGCAGGAATTACAAATGGGATTGATGAAAAAGAATGGGATCCTTCTATCGACGAGCATATTGTATCTCATTACTCCATTGACGATCTTTCTGGAAAGGTGATGAAAATTCGTATCTAACTCATGTCGTTGATTTTCCATTTGATGTTCTTTTAAGGTTACATAAAAGCATGTGTTGTCCATTAACTGAATTATTTCATGTCTCATGTGCTGTTAAATCTCGCCTCTCGTTATTACAGGCTCAATGCAAAAGTGCGCTGCAAAAAGAAATGGGCCTTCCGATACGTTCAGACTGTCCTCTGGTACGAAGACGACTACTTACACCGTCTTTCTTTCAATGTAATGTGGTTGTTCTGAAAATTCAATGTTTTAACAGATAGGTTTTATCGGGAGACTCGATTACCAAAAAGGCGTCGATATCATTCTTTCTGCTATTCCAGATCTAATGCAAGACGATATCCAGTTCGTAAGTTCATATTCTGATGATCATAGCAGTTTTTCACATAAAGATCCGTCAGATAAGAAAACTTATGCAAGTTCATAATTTTTTTTTTATTCTGTCAGGTAATGCTCGGTTCTGGCGAGAAACAGTACGAAGACTGGATGAGACAGCTTGAGTCGAGCTATCCAGACAAGTTCCGAGGTTGGGTTGGATTCAACGTTCCCATTTCGCATAGAATTACAGCTGGGTAATAAAACCTTGTATTATACACACATATACACAAATAAGTACCTAATTTATATTATTGATTTCAAAACTCTTGTTTTTTTTTTTAATTTGCAGTTGTGACATACTGCTAATGCCTTCACGATTCGAACCGTGCGGTCTAAACCAGTTATATGCAATGAAATACGGCACGATACCCGTCGTCCACAGCACGGGAGGGCTTAGAGTGAGATCGGCGGCTAACCTTACAATCTTGTCACTTTTTATCTTCGTTTAATCTACTCTGGGACGACGATGATGTCATCATTATGGGTTTTCCTTGCAGGACACGGTGAAAAACTTCGATCCTTACGCTAATAAAGGAAAAGGTGAAGGCACAGGGTATGTATATATACGTAAAAATCGATGCTTTGTTAGGAGCATTTCTTGCTCGAAATATTCTTGAACTGAGAGAGCTAAGCTTGCAATGAAATGCTTGTCTTTTCGCAGGTGGGCATTTTGTCCTCTATCCAGAGAAAACCTAATCGCGGTGAGTTTCTTGCATCATAATCTTGTTTTCAAACTCACGTGTCTGTCTGAATACCTTCGATGTAAACATTTTTTTCTTCGTTTTGCAGACGACGAGGATAGCCGTTGGGACGTATAAAGAGTACAAGGAGTCTTGGGAAGGATTGATGAGACGGGGAATGGAGAGAGATTCTTCGTGGGACAATGCCGCGACTCAATACGAGCAAATCTTTCGATGGGCGTTTATTGATCCACCTTACGCAGGCTAATGCTATATCTATCGGGTTAGTTAATCATGAAGGAGCAAAGGGTTTTAGAATGGCATACATACGCTAGAGCTAGATGCTGATGATCATTGCTGCGTATTGACGGTTCTTACTTATGTTCTATTATTTGGACTATACTGGCATGACATTTTATTCTTGTAATTTGGAATGTTTTGTTTTGTTTAGTTTAGGGGAAAGGGAAAGGGAAAGGGAATGATTTGTCCAGACGAAATACAATGTTCTTTTTATTATGAAATAATTAAATGTGGATGTTTTAAATAATAATATTAGTTAAATTATTGATAATTTGGAAGTATTATATTAAATGATGATAATGTGATAAGATGATAAGATGAGGTGTTTAATTGAAGAGTTTGTATTTTAGTGTGAGGTGTATAATTGTAATTAATGTGATTAGTTGTAATAGTGAATTATTAGTAGTATAAATAGGTGATTAGAGTTCATTGTAAAACAGACCAAGTATTGAAATACTTAATCTCTCTCTAATCTCTCTCTCTTTATATTATAAGCTATATTATCATTATAATCTTAATATAAGTATAATTATAATAAAATAATCTTAATATAATATTAATCACAATTAATATTTTTATAACACGTTATCAGCACGACCGCTCTCCGTCGTCAAGATCAACCTCCGTCGAAGATTTCGTACGAGTTTAGTCGAGGTACGGTAATTTAATATTTAATTTATACTAATCATATATTAATTGTGATTAATTTAAAAATATATATTATAAAAGTATATTTTAAAAGTTTTATAACTAAACGCCAATACCCGAGTGGTTTCGCGGAATATCGTTCACTATAAGTGACGAGAGGTCCAGATTTCCATACCCCGTGGTGGTGTGTGGAATTTTTATTTACGATTTTTTATTTTATATATTCACGTACACAACACTAAAAGCCCACGAGGTCTTGTGGTTATCCCCACCTCAGTAGCGGCATATTATTAATTTATTTATTGAGCAATTTTGAAGTTATTATTGGATCGAACAGATTTTGGACAATGGACAAATTTTATTACCACAATCTTACCCGAGCTTGGATAATAATTATGAAATAATAAAGAACGCATTTTATGAAACTATACATATATTTTATCATTGATTTATATGTTATCTGATTATTATGTTCTTATTCATCTTATAGAATCATGTCGTTTTATACAAAGATGAATCTTCTGTTGCTTACTTTATTTACGGTGATTCTTACGGCTATGTGGATAATATTTTTACCAATGTTTTTAAAATATAATTATTAATTATAATTTTTCTTTAATATTAAAATTACTGAAATATATTTTATTTTGAAGGATGACGCTTTGTCCGATGTTTGATCTATTACTTATGATTATTATTACGGCGACAGTTATTTGGATGTGGATATCGTTTTTCATTAGAACTTTTACAAAAGAAGATATAAAAGAAGATTAATTATAATTTTTCCTTTTAATATTTTAATGATGATTTTATTTTTATGATATCAATATATTGAATTTGGCAAACTTTGATTTATCACTCTCGATTTTATACTTGCTAGTGATTTACGCAATTACTTCGGTATATTATAAAGCATTCACCACGTTCAGTCCATCGGATATAATACGAATAAATATCGTGAGAAAATGATCAGAAAATATTATGATGGATGAATGAAAAACATAAGTCCGACTAAATGATTATGTTGCATTCCCTGAAGTGAATGTATGCGCAAACAATAAAAGTGGTCGTGAACATTATATTTACCGTGGTTATTATTAATATTTCCCCCGAAGTGGAGAACTAGTATATGATTGAGAAAGAGTATTGAGCAATATAAAGATTATTATATATTATCGTTGGTTATTATTCGCACCCAAAGATCCCGCTGATCTTTATAAAGAGCAATTAAAAGTGAAGTGTCGATGAAATTAAATTTTGCTCAAGATTACGATATTTCAGAAAATTGGTGCTAGATCCTATGCTCATTTGAATATTTTGGTTTTTGTTAAAGATCCAAATAAAGAAAACTGAAGTGTCGTTATAAATTTTATTTAAGCATTATTTATTTATTATTTTATCTTTATATATATAATTTTATTTTGACGCTTATTTATTTAATAATTCTAGTTATTATATATTTATCAATAATGGATACAAGCATGTGCAATGGGGAGTTATGTCTTGCAGATTGTGCAACGACTAATACGATTCTAAGAAATAAGAAATATTTCTCCCATCTTGAAATGAAAGAAACAAGTGTTATCACTATATCGGGTAGCACAAATATAATTGAGGGCTCCGGAAGAGCCAATATTATACTGCCCAGAGGGACAAGGCTAATAATTGATAATGCCTTATATTCTCCTAAGTCTCAAAGAAATTTATTGAGCTTTAAAGCTATTCGACATAATGGATATCACATTGAGACTGCAGAAAAGAGAAATATTGAATATTTGCACATTACAAAAGTGGTTTCGAATGATAAACGAGTTGTTGAAATATTACATTCATTTGACTCTGGATTGTATTATACGTATGTTAAAACAATTGAATCGCATGCTATCGTAAACCAGAAGTTTACTAATGATAATACATTTGTTGTTTGGCATGACCGGTTGGGCCATCCCGGTTCAATTATGATGCGGAGAATAATTCAAAATTCACGTGGACATTTAATGAAGAACCAGAAGATTCTTCAATCTAATGAATTATCATGTGCTGCTTGCTCTAAAGGGAAGTTGATTATTCGTCCATCACCAGTAAAAATAAAGAATGAATCCATAAGATTTTTGGAGCGTATACAAGGTGATATTTGTGGACCGATACATCCATCGTGTGGACCATTTAGATATTTCATGGTATTGATTGATGCATCAACTAGATGGTCTCATGTGTGTTTGTTATCAACACGGAATGTAGCTTTTGCGAGATTGCTTGCTCAGTTGATTCGATTAAGAGCACATTTTCCGGACTTTCCAATAAAGAAAATACGCCTTGATAATGCTGGTGAATTTACTTCCAAGGCATTTAATGAATATTGCATGTCTATTGGAATTGATGTTGAGCACCCCGTGCCACATGTACATACGCAAAACGGTCTTGCAGAATCGTTGATTAAAAGGCTGCAATTAATTGCAAGACCATTATTAATGAAGTCGAAACTTCATTCATCTTGTTGGGGACATGCTATATTACATGCAGCGGCACTAATCAGGCCAACAAGTTATAACGATATCTCCCCGATACAAATGGTTTATGGTCAGGAACCAAATATTTCCCATCTGAGAATTTTTGGATGTGCGGTATATGTTCCAATTGCTCCACCACAACGCACTAAGATGGGACCTCAAAGGAGGTTGGGAATATATGTCGGATTTGAATCTCCATCGATAATAAAATATTTAGAACCTCTAACTGGAGATTTATTTACGGCTAGATTTGCCGATTGTCATTTCGATGAATCGAATTTTCCGACATTAGGGGGAGAAAAGAAACAGCTGGAAATGAGTATTAGTTGGAATGAATTATCGCTAAATCATTATGATCCTCGAACGAAAGAATGTGAACTAGAAGTTCAAAAGATAATTCATTTACAAGGATTAGCTAATCAACTGCCAGATAGCTTTACTGACCTTAAAAGAGTGACTAAGTCACATATACCAGCTGTTAATGCTCCTGCAAAAGTTAATGTTCCTGGAGAACATATAATGATCGAGCCTAAGCCACAACTAAAACGTGGTAGGCCTCGGGTTCCAAAGATAAAAATCCTCGAAAAAGAAAAGGAGCAAATAATAAGAATGGTCCAGTCGAGGATTTATCGACTCTAGAAGAGTCAATGGGCATTAATGATTATGATAATGAAATCAGGTACCTGAAATTTTGAAATAATGATAATGAAGAGATCTCGATAAATTATGCCCAAAATGGAATTAGATGGAACCGAGAAAAAGTCAACGTTGACAATAAATTCTCATTTAACGTAGCGCTACATGAAATGAATGAGATAAATGAGAATGAGGATCATGAACCAGGGTCTGTAAAAGAATGCAGACAAAGAAATGATTGGCCAAAATGGAAAGATGCAATCGAGGCAGAATTAAAATCACTTGAGAAACGAAAAGTTTTCGGACCTGTAGTCCGCATACCAGAAAATGTAAAGCCGGTTGGATATAAATGGGTTTTCATCAGAAAGAGAAATGAAAACGGTGAAATTGTGAGATACAAAGCACGGCTTGTTGCACAAGGCTTTTCACAACGACCTGGTATTGATTATGAGGAGACGTATTCTCCTGTGGTGGATGCAACTACTTTTCGTTATTTAATTAGTCTGGCAGTACGTGAAGGACTCGATATGCGTCTAATGGATGTTGTCACCGCTTATTTATATGGATCACTTGATAGTGATATATATGAAACTTCCCGAGGGATTTCAGTTACCTGAAAATTCAGGGCCCCGAAATGAGTACTCAATCAAGCTAAATAAATCGCTTTATGGATTAAAGCAATCTGGGCGTATGTGGTATAATCGCCTAAGTGAATATTTATCGAAAGAGGGTATAAAAATGATCAAACTTGCCCGTGCATATTTATGAAAAGATCTGGAAATGAATTTGTCATCATTTCAGTTTATGTTGATGATATTAACATAATTGGAACTCCTGAAGAGTTATCAAAAGCCGTTAATTGTTTGAAAAAAGAGTTTGAAATGAAAGATCTCGGTAAAACGAAATTTTGTCTTGGACTGCAAATTGAATATTTAAAGAATGGGATATTCGTACATCAAGAGACTTATACGAAAAAGGTATTGAAAAGATTTTATATGGATAAAGCTCATCCATTGGATACTCCAATGATTGTTCGATCTTTAGATGTGAATAAAGATCCGTTTAGACCTTGCGAAAACGATGAAGAACTACTTGGTCCTGAAGTACCATATCTCAGTGCTATTGGAGCCCTAATGTATTTAACGAGTCATACGCGACCTGATATAGCGTTCGCTGTGAATCTATTGGCGAGATATAGTTCGTCACCGACTCGTAGACATTGGAATGGAATTAAGCGGATTTTTCGATACCTTCAAGGAACAACTGATATGGGATTGTTCTATTCTAATGAATCAAAACAGATTTGATTGGGTATGCAGATGCTGGTTTTCTATCTGACCCACATAATGCTCGATCGCAAACGGGCTATTTATTTACACATGGCGGAACGCTATTTCATGGCGGTCAGTTAAACAAAGTTTAACGGCTACTTCTTCTAATCATGCGGAAATTTTAGCTATTCATGAAGCTAGCCGAGAATGTGTTTGGTTGCGATCGATAATTGAGCATATACAACAAACTAGTGGGCTAGTATCGAAAAAGTTACTTCCTACGATTTTATATGAAGATAATGCTGCATGCATTGCCCAATTAAAGGAAGGATATATTAAGGGAGATAGAACAAAGCATATTTCACCAAAATTTTCTTTACACATGATTTAGAGAAAAATGGTGATATTGATGTACAACAAGTGCGATCAAGTGAAAATCTTGCAGATTTATTCACGAAAGCACTTCCCCCAATAATTTTCAAAAATTGGTATATTCAATTGGAGTTCGAAAACTTCGAGATCTTAAATGATGTCATCATCAGGGGGAGTAAATACGCGTTGCACTCTTTTTCCCTTCACTGAGGTTTTTCCCATGTGGTTTTCCCAGTAAGGTTTTTAATGAGGCAACAATCGAAAGCGTATCTAAAAGAATCATGTACTCTTTTTCCTTCATTAGGTTTTTATCCCATTGGGTTTTTCCTAATAAGGTTTTAACGAGGCATATTCTTTGAAAACATCCAAGGGGGAGTATTATGAAATAATTAAATGTGGATGTTTTAAATAATAATATTAGTTAAATTATTGATGATTTGGAAGTATTATATTAAATGATGATAATGTGATAAGATGAGGTGTTTAATTGAAGAGTTTGTATTTTAGTGTGAGGTGTATAATTGTAATTAATGTGATTAGTTGTAATAGTGAATTATTAGTAGTATAAATAGGTGATTAGAGTTCATTGTAAAACAGACCAAGTATTGAAATACTTAATCTCTCTCTAATCTCTCTCTCTTTATATTATAAGCTATATTATCATTATAATCTTAATATAAGTATAATTATAATAAAATAATCTTAATATAATATTAATCACAATTAATATTTTTATAACACTTTTTTCATACAATGTTTTTTTTATATATAGTTGAAATAAATTTTGAAATATAAAACTCCACTCCAAAAGAATAAAATTACTAGAATTTTAGAATGGTAGCTGTGAAGTTAATTAACGTTATAACAAAAATGAAGTATACAAATAATCGCACATCCAAATACAAATAAGCAAACAACGACCTGATAAATCTAAAATGTGCCAACCATAAATATGATTCCATTACACACCCAAACATGTAATAATATATCAAGAATCAGCCACAAGGGGTTAGTTTCTTGTTACCTGCACCACGAGGGTTGTCATCTTTCCAATCATCCCAAGCCCTTGCCTTGGCTACTGCATCATCGTCATCGTCGACATCTTCGTCTTCATCATCGCCCTTCGTCTTCATCTTCGCGCTATCCTTATACCACGCAGAGTTTGCTTCTTCCATAAGCTTCACATTCCTTTCCTGCCATTTGTTCATGATATCCATCTCCTTCAAGCCAGCTTCCTCTATGCTCATTGTCGGCAGTCTATCAAAGTAAGTCAGAAATTTCAGTTAAAAAAGCGGCCAGTTAGTGTGCTAACTGTATGTAATAAATCAATCGACCTGTAATGAGGTTGGAAGACTTGGGCTGCGATTCTCTCTCTTTCGCTTGTAGGGTTTCTGTTGATGAGGCTTGCGGGTCCGAATATCTGGGGTTGGTGGTGCTTGTGTTCGCTAGCGTCTGAGACTTTTGCTCTTCCTTCAATTACATCTTGAGCGAAAGTGGCGCATGTGATTGGAGTTGCGGGCTTCGCAAACCGAGCCCTTGCCGCAGAATCACGATGCCAGGCTTCTGCTTTCTCAGCCCGCTCGTCGAGGATAGACTGCGAGAATTCATTCTCTCCTTCCTGCAAATGATAAAAGCATAAGTATTAGCTAGCACCTTGAATCAATCTACTTGTATGAATGAAAGGATTTCCATTGTAAAACATGTTAGTACCTGTGACCGCCTTTCTTTTACAGCTAAGAGCATTTCCTCCTCTTTCTTCAACATTTCCAACAGATCAAAAGCCTGAAGAAAAGAATATAAATATCCAAGTTGAGTTAAGTGTGCGGATGGAGTTGGGATTTGAGATGTTTTGGAGCAGGGAGGAACCAACGGGTGGTAGTAATATTAATTATTGAAAGTTCCAAAATTTCCAAACCAAGGTCTAACCTTACAGAGCACCAAGGAGATGGTTGTCAGCCACGCCTGCATCCCAAATAAAAAAAAAGATATTTCAAAAGATACACGTCCACAAAAGCAAATTACTACAAGAACAGGGTATACCGGTTGTGATGAGTCATAGATCAGTATAAGCAGAATAATAAACCCGAGGTATACATGACAGCTAACAGACAAAAATTATTCGCCGTAGACGAAAGATAACGGACAGAACATTCAGTAAAATGATAGACGAATGGGAACCCATCAGGGACTTGCCTCTCTTTCCTCTTCTCCATCCTCATCATCATCGTCATCATCTTCCACATCTTCCCTTATCTGAACAGGAGAGGATAATGCAGATGCCCTGGTTGAACGTCCGCGCCTTTCCTTTCGTTCTTTGATTTCAAACAATTTTGACTCGGCAGCTTTCTGTCTTTTGAACCGAGCAATCTGAAATAATTTTATTTAAATAGATATGGAAAATTGAATATCGCTGTTTCAGCTCCAAATGGTATACAAGTTAAACGTAAACCAGATGTTGAAGTAGGCGGACAAAAATACTTACTTTGGCTGAGAAAACATGTAATAAAGGAACGAGAAATCAAAACCAAAAGATAACAAGCATCTACCTTCATAGCTCTCAGATCAGCTGGTGTTTTAGCCGTTGCATTTGAAGATAGTTCCTCAGCAGGCACAAGCTCCATCGCCTCGCAAAATGTTATAAATTCCTATACAGTAAATAAAACCAACTTACATACTTCGCACTAGCATCCAAATCGACCGCCCAATTGGGAGAAATAAAACAAGAGAACACTCCATAAAAGCTGAAAACATCGGATTACAAGAAAAGTACCTTTAAGTGTGCTTGCGAAGCTCTAACAATGTTGATCCTATCTTCCTGAGAAATTTTCTCAGTCAACTCACCAAGGTAATAAGGCACCTGATTACACAACACCAATAAATTTAAGATCTTATGCTCACTTTACTCGTGCACCATCATTGATTAAGAGGACTGAAAAATCACATAATACATCTTTTTTTGTCTATAAACAAAGCCGGCCCCAAAACGACACTCACCAGAAGATATTTAATATTAGCAGTGCTAATATCATCCTTCGTTTCATTAGCAGAAAATATCCCTAATTTCCCAATCATCTCCTCGCATTTCCTCAACAATTCGCAACCTTTCTTCAAAGTTTCCTGCTAAATCGTTATAATTAAACGAAACGTCGCAATTAGAACCCTCAGCAATAATCACAAAATCACAGAACAGATAAAATACAGGAAAAGAAAAAAAAAACATATGCTAAAACCTGATCGATCGTAGAATCTGAAGCAGCTTGGTGAATTTTCCGAGCCTGCTCGAAGCGAACAGGCAAAGTCATCTCCTCCATGTTTGATCCAACCATAGATTGGTTCTACTCCAAATACTCTTTGTCGATTGAGCGTTAATTTGTGTACGATACGATCTGATAATTTTAGAGTTTATCAGATATAAGTAGAGAAGATGCGAGTAATAGGCTGATCGAATTGTTATGGGCCAAGCCCATTGGGCCACGTGGAGGGTAAGTTTCAATGGCGGTGGGATTATTATTTAATTATTTTTATATTTAGTTTTTCTCCTTTTATATCTATACTATATATTATTGGAGAGGGGTTCATTGTAACCACTTTCAATTAATTGGTGTGTTAATGATAAATTACTATTTAATCCTTGATTTTTCAATTTATTCCAATTATATTCTAAAAATCACAATTTTAATTTATAAAGAGTAATTTTCAATTATAACTTTATATTATAAAAATAACTTTAGATTAATTAATATTATATAGTTATATATTACAGCACATGCATCGAATGTGCGTGAAATACTAGTTATTATTATTAGTTACCATCAGTGTTTTAAATAGCCTGTTGCGAGCTATAGTGCAATTTAGCTCAAAAACGTTTAGTTCTTTTAGTTTAAACTTCTTTGTATTCACTTGATTTTTTTAATTATTATTTTAATTTTAAATATCGACAAATAGCAAAAAAAATATTGGCTGAAAATATGGATTTAAAGTAGACAAGAAGAAGAATATTGGATGCATATTTTGTCACCACAAATCAAATAGGGACATTTCTCGTCTAAAATAACATTTAGCTCAATCACGTAAAAGTGTTGCGATTGGTGATAAAGTTTCAAATGATGTGGAAAGTGAAATTAATGATAGTCTACAAAGTTATAAGACTCTCAAAAGCAAGAGGAATGAATTGCTCATTGAGATAGGTGAGGGTCCAGATGGTAGTAGATTGACGGGGATGTGGTTTCACAAGAGGTAGTAAACAGTGTTTTAAATAGCGCGCTATTGTGCGATTTAGCTCAAAAACACGCTAAAAAGCGTTGAATATTGCATTTTTCTTCAAAAGCGCACGCTATATATGGCGTGACACGCTATAAGCGCACTAAATCACGCTTTTTATGCTATTGCTCAAAATACCCATTTTATTTGTGCAATACGAAAATTTGATGAAAATTAGGGGTGAAAGATAATTTAATAAAAGTCAGGGGTGTAATGTGAACTCACTTAATAATCAATTGATCTAGGGTTCCATTAAGGAAATTTTCTCAGTGAGCGCCGGCTGTTTCGGTTCTTCTTACATTGGAAACCAAGATAAAAAGGAAAGCAGAAGAGAAGCTAAGGTACAAAGAGCTCTTTTTTAATATGAATATTCTTTGCAAATTACACCTAGTTGAATAAATAGATCCTAACAGTTTAATATTATTGAAATCCCACAAGCGTTTGTTAGTAGAATGAGCATGTTTAGGTATGGTCATAATATCCTTGATTACGATTGGTATGAATAATGTTTCTGATATTGTTATACAGTAACAATCCAATAAATATGATCTCCCTTGGTTAACATATCGCATTATGTACATTCTCTATTTTTATTTTCTGTTTTTGGTTAAATAATTAAGTATCTTCAATAAGGTTGCCAATTTAGATTCTTGAGCTCCTTAGTTCTAGTTTATGATTTTTTTTCACTACTTAGTATTCATTTATTTTCCGTTTACCATTTAGTTCTTTCAGTTTAAACTTCTATCTATTCACTTGATTTTTTTATTATTATTTTCATTTTAAAAGTCGACAAGTAGCAAAAAATATATCGGCTGGAAATATGGATTTAAAGTAGACGGGGAGAAGAATATTGAACGCAGATTTAGTCACCCCAGATCTAATGGGGGCATTTCTCGTTTAAAAGAACATTTAGCTCAATCACGCAAGGTATTGCGCC
This sequence comes from Lindernia subracemosa, assembly GCA_028392965.1. Taxonomy (NCBI): domain Eukaryota; kingdom Viridiplantae; phylum Streptophyta; class Magnoliopsida; order Lamiales; family Linderniaceae; genus Vandellia; species Vandellia subracemosa. The sequence continues at coordinate 269,617 of JAQPCC010000160.1, read as the reverse complement.
TTGTGATAAAGTTCCAGATGATGTAAAAACGAAAATTAGTGATAGTCTACAAAGTTATAAGACTCTCAAAAGCAAGAGGAATGAGTTGCTCCGTGAGATCGGTGAGGGTCCAGGTGGTAGTAGATTGTCTGCTTTTGATGGGGATGTGGTTTCACAAGGAGGTAGTAATAGACATTCTAGAGGCACCGGCACATTGGATAAGTTTGTTAGTTCCGAACCGAGGCAAACAACCATTAATTCCGCATACAAGAAAGAGTTGAAAAAAGATATTGATCGTAGTGTTTCTCGTTTCATGTACTCTGGTGGACTTTCTTTCAATGCGTCAATGATCCTCACGTTACCAATGGTTGAGGGAATATCAGAATATGGTGCGATCTCGAGGTATGATGTTTATATTTTAGAGTTTATTTTTTTTTTTTTCCATACATTGGTTCTAGCTTAAAGTAATTATGTAATTTTTTTATCTGGTTCTAGCGAGTCGAAGTTGATGATGAAAAGGAAGATCACAAGAAAAGAGTCGGTGAAAGCTCAAGTAAGTGCATGACTATTCGGCAAATGTAATCTACTATTAGTTTTTAAATCTACAGGTGCAAACAAGGATCTTACCAATATTCACGATGATGTAAAGATGCAAGAATTTGGTGAAATTGCTCCAAGGATATTTGATGGTGGAAATCTTCCAAACTTTAATAGTATTGACGATGATAGTCAAATATAATCTAATGACACCGATTATTTTTAGATTTGAGTCTATGGTTTGAGTATTATGACTTTGAGTTAATTGTAACAATTAATATCTGAATGTTATATCTTAGACTAAATGTTTACTTCCATGACCGAAGACCATTTCAAATTGGATTTTTTGCTTCTTGGTTATATATTATATATATATATATATATATATTTGCATTATAAATGGCTTGCTCGAAAAGCTCACACAATACGCTACGCTATTTACGCTTCACAATTTCCGAATTAAAACGCGACACCTTACGCAATACGCGGTTTAAAACATTGGGTACAATCGACGTGTGTTCTTCTAACATATAAATATATACTATTACTAAGTAATTTGTAATTTATAATATTTAAATTATAAATTTATAATTAGTATTTAAAAAGAAAAAAATTAATTTATGATATAATTATAATAAATCAAAAATAAAACGGTAAAATAGTAATTATTCAATAGAATGTACAAAATCTTATTAATTTTACTTTTCAATAGAATTAAACAACTGTTATTAATATTAAAATATATTATACATGAATTGAATGCTAATTAATGTTTGTTATTTAGTGAATTTTACGTACAAGCAACGCATATTAATTGGAATATCCCCATCGCATTATACTCCCCTGCAATATCCGATCAGTATATTCCGATAACAAGCTAAGAATATATATATATATATATATATATATATAAACACATTCGTTGAGTTTGAGCATCAGAATTCCTTCGAGGAGCCTAAGGATCCAAGATCAGCTCAACATATACATAGATACACACCTGTAAGTATAATCATTCTCACCAAAAATATGCATATTTTTTCTTTTTCCTTTTTTATATGAACATATCATAGCTCAGTAAAGCACAGTTTAGTTCATAAGTACTCATTCATTGCATTTGTGTTACTGCAGCTTCATTTGTCTCGCTGTTAGAACAAAACTTAGATCACTGTATTGTAACATCTGAACATCATAGTAAACTGAATCTGATGATACTTGTAAATCAAAAATCATTTACAAAAAAAAAAAAAATGTTCTTCACCGTTGGATATAAGATGGGCTCTTGCACATGTTTGTTAGCGACGTTCAGGCGAGTGCCGATCCTACTCTTATAGGTTTCAGGCTCCTCGCCGTTCTCCGCATGTACTCAAAAACCAATACGAAGAGGCCGAAGAAGAAAACAAGGAACATGCGCAGCTTCTCTACGCTCTCAACGACGAAAGACGAGCTAGCTGCTCTCCACTTCGAAGAAGCTTTATCGCCGTCGTCTATGATAGATAAGTTAGTCCATTCGTAGGGGCTTATGCCGAGTTTTGAAGCCTCCATCAAGTCAAGAAGAGCTCCGTTGACCTGAAACATCGAAGCAGGCGTAGTAAGTGGCCATTGACATCAAGGTCGGTTTGAATTTCGATCTGTTGTTACAGTGTGAGGGATGGCAAAAATTCCGATTAAAAATCCATTGGATCTTCAAATGGGTCTGAGTCTAGGTCAAATCTAGACCTTCTACGACGCCGCCCACGCAATATCCTCCGACAAAGGTCTGAGTTTAAGTGAGTCTAGATTTAGACCCACTTCAAGATTCAATGGGTCTTTAATGGACATTTATGCCATCCTTGAGTGTGTGTACCTCATCGGTTCTCTCATGGCTAACAAGGTGCCCGCCGTTGAGTTCGACCATTCTTGCAGATGGGTATAACTTCTCCGCCAGCCGCCTCGCATGGGACAGTTGTGCGATGACGTCATCTCTACCCGCAAAGAAAACGTCCAGGTCAGTAAAGTTAGAGATAATCACTCGAATTCTTTGCCTCACAGAACTCCCATGTTTACATTTTGAAAACGAATTTACTCTAAGTCAGCTTCTCCGATGCTACGTGTATAAATTCCAAGCTGAAAGTAAGTTTTCGGTTTAACTGTCTTAAAATTGCTTCAATTTTTTATACTTACCGGACTAAAATTGCTATCTTAACTTAAGCGTCGTTAAATTGCTTCACTTTTGTTACTTACAGGACTAAAATTGATACTCATAACTTAAGTGTTGTTAAAACGTCATCCCTCTAATATGCAGTACTAAAAATATAATTAGGCCTAAAACTAAAATATGACATACCCTATGCCTACACATGATTCATGTAAGAAAAACATATACGATATTAATACCTTCCGTGAATTACTGATACAGGGAACATAGCCGTACGGATAGACTCGAGCTCCGTTCTCGACAGTTTATGCGTCCAGCAAGCGTTCAGCTGGCCGTCGAACCCATAACTCGGTTGCATGCCTGAAGCTGATATGCCTTTCACATACTCCTGCGTAAATTACTCAGCGTTAATACATCATCGTTTTTATTTTTCCCTAGTTTTTCTTACGGTTCCTTACTTTGTATAAAATCGATCTTCTGGTCTGCTCTCCGACGTACTCCTCGAGATATTCCTACATTGGATGTGCAGTACAACGTTCTGAGTTCAAGCAAGGATGTTCGGCGTAATGGGAAATACCGTAATAACGTGGACATCGAAACGATTCGAAAAAACCTGAGAATAGTGCGTATCTAAATCGACGGCCGCCCTCTGCTCCGGCGTCTTTGCCTTCAAGAATCTCATTGCTATCGACAGAGTCCTACGATCGATCTGAAATTACCAGACAAAGAGAATTAAGACGAGAATTTGAACAAGAGAAGTGAAACTCAAGATGCATAAGACATACCTGAGGTATGCATTCATAACCTCCGCCAGTGACGTTTAGCAGCGCCAGAGAAAGAACTCTGTCGGGCACCATTGAAGCGAGTTTACAGGCGATCATACCACCTGGCGTTATTACAAAAGGCGTAAAAGGTTACAAGACAGTGCTAGAAATGGAGCTGGCGGAGGGATATGAATGCCTACCAAAGGTGTATATCTATGTAATAGTTATGAAATGGGGCATCAAGATATCACCAAAGCAAACAGATTACCCATAGAATGACCAAAGATATGAGCTTTCTTCCATCCCAGTTGATCCATTAATGCTATTGCATCTCTCGCCATTATCGATGTCCTGTCCGAGGTTGAAAGAAGAATAAAAATGGAAATACAACTGAGGAATGTGAAAATCAAGCAAAAATCTTCAAATCGACAACAGAAAATGACTACATACACAAAACTATGGAAAGCTTGTGATCTAAAACATTCAATAATATCTCAAATTTCATCCAAAATGAAAAAAAGATTCAATCTCTTTTTCCTTCCACGAAAGAGGGAAAGTCAACAAAGAGCAACGAAAAGGGATACTCACGAGTATTCTGACTTTTTCATTGGAACTGAACTACGGCCAACGCCACGATTGTCAAACGCGCAGACCTCAACGTCAGCGCCGGCATTCTCGCTGCTCCGACCGCCGCCGTCCGAAGACGAGACGTCGTCATTTGGGCTCGTCGTTCCGACCAAGCCCTTGATCTGTGGACCCCATGAATCGTGCGTGCCAGCCAATCCTAAACAGCACAATTTCAATTAAGAAAAAAAATAACAAAAAAATTTAATCTGAGGGAAGGGAGCCACCGACCGATGATCATGAGGACTTTGACCGATCCTTGACCGTACGTTCTGTAGAAAATCTCGATTACGCTGCTGTTGTTAGCTGAGCTGCCATCTTTGTCTTGGCTTGAGCTGACGTTAAAGAACGGCATTTCGGGATGGTTCTGTCTTCGCGGAGATGCTCTTTGGGCGGGCGAACAGAGATACGACGAGGGAAGAAGAAGAGGGTGTGGAATGTAATTATTTTTGTTTTCCTTTTTTTTATTTATTATTTACTCATTGAAGACGATAGATAGATTTTTTTATTTTTAGCTTCGATTTCTCCAACCTTTATTGGTGGGTCGTCAACCGCGTAGGGCGATTGACTTCAAGGAAGAAAAGTCAAAGGGCTTTTAGAATTATTATTTAAAAAAGAAAAAAGAAAAAGAATGCATGATGTTTGTTGCATTAAATCTTATATATTAATAGAAACGTATATTTCTTATAAACCGTCCAATTATTTTTATTAATTTAATTAATTAAAAAATAAATTAATATTATTATAAAAACTATCCACTCTCACACTCTCACTTACAATTATTACATGTTTTTGTTACATGTTTTTAATTGTAATAGATGAATAAAAAAATAAATAAATAAATAAAAAACATAAAAAATAAACTATCCACTATCACACTAATAGAAAAAAAAAATTATATCTGAAAACATTATTTAAGATACATAATTAAGATTCGTGCATTACACGGGGAAAAACTAGTTTAAATTAATAGAAATGTATGTTTCTTATAAATAAGTCAGGTGTTCAATTATTTTTATTAATTTAATTAAAAAAATATATTAATATTATTATAAAAAATTATCCACTCACATACTCACACTTACAAATTGTAACTGTTTTTAATTGTAATATATGAATAAAAAACAACTAAATAAAAAACATAAAAAAAAATACCCACTATCACACTAATAGAAAAAAAAAATATATTTTTAGCAATATATAGGATTCTTCATTATAAAATATTATTAAGATATATAATTAACACTCGTGCATCGCACGAAAATAAAAACTAATTAAATTTAAATATATGACATTTATGATGATTGGGCGTCAAATTTAACATCCTAATTAAATTTTGGTAGAAAAATAAATCAGTTATTCCTCTAAACGTAACATGGAAAACGTGCTAGAAGGGGGGCCATCATCGCCAGACAAAGTCTGTCTTCATTATTTGTTCGTTGCCTTTTGAGTTCTCGGTTGTTATTACCCAATCGGTTGATATAAACATAAGCGGGCTAAATATTGGGCTTCATATTCAAGGCCCAAAATTAGAACAGTTTTATAATAATTTCCATTTTCCAAGGGTCAATATAGTAAACTATATTCTTTCCGTGGAGGTATGCGGTAATGGACTAATCAAGTAAAATTTTCGTGTTCTCTCTCTGTGTCATTTTGGCTTTCATAATTATTTCGATAAATTGTCGTGGTGTTCAAATAAATCACCGTTGGCGCTCGAATATTTTAATAATTTCCCCAACACCCCACCCAATCCTAATCAACACGGAAAAAATTTCCCACCATTTCCGCTTCATAAAGTGTGAAAAACGAGAAATCTTTGCCTCGATTACGGCAGACCCCGCGGGGAACGGGGAATCTCGTCCCATTGACGAGTCTAACCCCAACATTATTGCTGGCTAAAGGAAAAAAAAAAAAAATAATAATAATAATAATATATAAATCTTTATATTATTGATTTCTAACGAACGAATTCTATCCATGCCATCCCATGCAAACGAGAAGGAGGCAGCACAGCACACGCCCAACACGCTCTTGGCTAAGGCGGCCACGCTTCTTAGGCAAGCAAGCCAGCCATTGCCGCAAGCTGCCCACAAAACGATGCACGCATTATTCATACTAACTTAAATAATACCCTTTATCTCAAATTAAAAGCAACTTGCTAAGCACAAATACAAATTTCAGAAACTACTTTTTTTTGGCTGATCAAATCAAGAATCTTCAAGCCTTCACGTTAACCATTTGGTGTCTCTTAAAAGAAAAATAATATAACTATTATATCAATTTCAACTCAAAATTCGTTTTTTTTTTTTTTTTTTTTTTTTTACATCCTTACCTACCGATGAACAAATATCATGACCAAAGCCTTGTGCATGGTTATTACCAAGAAGCAACGTGGTTGCGTACTACTCCACATGTGATCCATATGATCGATTGTTCAATCTATTACACTCCTCACAAACGTGTTAGATTTATCTTACTTAATCTAAATGTCTTAATAAACCAATAATTCTTGATAAGTTTTACTAATTATAGTTACCCAGTAAAAAAAAAAAAGATTTGATTTTTCTTAACCAACGGTCAAACAAGACATCGGAGATAACTTTTTAAAAAAAAAAAATGTAATCTCCTCAACGCACTATATATAAGCCCACGACATTCTCGTTTCACGACGGAACTCTTCTGTCGAAAAACACGCATTTCATTGAGATTCGCAATTCATTGAATCCTCTCGACGCTGCCCATTTTTTTTTTCTCCTTTTCTTCTAAAAAATCTGCATTCTTCGACTAATTTCCCCGATATAGAATTATAGAAAATCGTTAATAACAATACAGAAAAATATTCCCCAGTCGTCATCGTTCCCTAAAAGATGGCGTCCATGGGGATTCATTCAGCTCTACCAAAGAAGCCATCGAACCCATCTTTCCTCTCAGCGAAAAAGCCCATCTCAGCCTTGCCATCATCAATCGCAGTAACCGCCAAGAAATCTCAAGAGCATGCCTTGCGCGCAGTCTCGTCGGCTCCGCCAAGCACCTCTCTCGAACACCACCTCGCAACGCCGGAAGAGTCGTCGACCTCCGTGAAAAAGATCGATTCTTGGATGGAGAGATCGGTGGCCGAGATCGTAAAGAACCTAAAGAAAGCGCCTTTATTGGTCCAAATCTACGACGATGGCGATGGGAGTTTGAAGATCCGCGCAGAAGAGGCTGTCCCCGACGGATGGGCTTTGCTGCAGAGTAATTGGAGAAGTGGGGAAGTGAAATCGCCGGATGGGTTGATCTTCGTCGAGGAATTAGCCCACGATAGCGATCACGGCGGCGTGGCTGACGAGGGCGTGACGAGGGCCTGGGGGATCTGTGTGCAAGGCAGAGGCGTTGAGGCTGGGCCAGCTTGCTACTTGCTGAAGACTGACAGGGTTTGTGGTGGGATTGGGTTGGGATTTTGCACTCACTTCTGTTTGATGAGGGTGAGGACTTTTAGGAACAGTGCTTTCGAGCAGTTTAAGGATGCTTGGCTGTTGAGATGATTGAACTGTAAAGCTATTGGTGGGATGGGATGGGATTCTTGTTTTTTTTGTTTCTTGATTTTCTTCAGGAACTGATGTATAGTTCTGTTTCTATATTGATAACTCTTTTGGCAGATTATTGAACTTCAGTTTTCATGGCCGTTCTTATCATCAAAAAACATGGTATTGTGAAATCAAAGCCCTTCCCTTTTAGCTCGGTGGACCGAGCTTATAAACATCAATCGATTACGACTCTTTGAAGAATCAATCCTAGGAAAATGGTTAGAAATAGTTTCTGGTAAGGACTGAAATAGTGTAACTATGGTTAACACAGTTGAAGCGCAAGGCGAGATTTGCCACGTTTAGGCGAAAACCGTCACCCCGCTTCTAAATTTGAGACAAGAAAATGCTGGGCTTATCCTTTAAACTGTCGTTGAGACTTCAACGAGGCGTGAAATGAATCTATGGGAAGTTATGTTAACGATTTAACGAAAGGATTCAAACGGAACCGATGAAAGGTGAGAATCATAGGTTTGCTTTTGTGGGCTGAATCCAGGCGTCGTCGATCGTGTTTAGGAGCAGTAAACAAGTTAAATCGATCATCGAAGCCTTCTTGTGGAATTTCCGACAGACGATAATGTCTATGAGTTCTGTAAGAAGAAAGTCTGATCAAATGCACAATGGTGCACTTGAATTCAATGGAAGGTAAGTTCTATCAAAGGTTTTTTTTTTGTATTGCAGCATAAGTTTTCTTTTGGGGGACTCAAGTAATTAAATGTTAATTTAAAAATGAAAAGAGAAAATACTACCAAAAACGACAGCGTATTCTTGAGTCTTTGACAACCAACGTAGTCCTTTTCCCGCCAAAATGCGCTCTGCCCAAATTGAGAAGCCCTAAATATTCCCGATATCACGATCGAATTGCAATTTCTTGATTCAGTAAGGCGATAAAAGATGCAGATCAGAGTTAAGTGCAACTGCGGAGAAACCAACTGTAGAGAGTGGGCAATCGTCGAGCTACAAGGAGTTGTTGAAGCCCAAACCTCGTTTGAAAATCGCCTTCAGAACCTACACATAGGCGTTTTGTGCCGTCCTTCTTCACAGGTGGGTCGTAAACGCTGAAAATCCTAATTAAAACGTCGCCGTGTTCATTCTGTAGTTTAATTTCGAAGCATCTTGCTGCTGCTTGTCGGTAAATTTTCACTTGCGCGAGTGAGTTTTTCTTTTTTTTTTTTCTTTTTTTTTTTTCTGTGTTTGATGGAAGTTCGCGTCTATCTCCTTGTTCGAAGGGTTCTTCTTTTCAACATTTTTCTTCTAATTTTCCACAAAATCTGGAGGAATTCTTGCCTTCTTTCTTATTCATGTTTGCTGCTGCTTCTTTTTTTCTTCAGGAAACCTACACATTTACCATAGGCTACCATGAGCTGACAGGGACAAAAGTGAGCCTAAAAAAGCCCCTATTAGTGTTGAAGAAGATAAAACTTGATGATGAAATGGAGACGGGCGAAGGAGATGATGTCAATTCGTCGAGAGTGGAACTCGACGTGGTCGGGATTGTTCGCCACAAAATCTTGTTCAAGACTAGGCCCAAAGCCCTTATCTCTAGTGAGTATAATTTATAAATACACACTTATTGTAGTTTGTTATGCGCTTTGATAACCGATGATAAGGTTTCCTTACCATTCTATGTGAAATCTATCATATCATGCTCGCCATTGTTATTTTGAAACCTGACATGAATGCGTATATGACCCGCTGTTCTACTCCGAAACCAACCAGAGTTTCATTGCAGGACCTCAGCCACTTGTGAAAGAAAAGGCCAATGCACTGAGTCCTGAAGTCCCGCCCGCGCTAATGGAGTCGAATTCGAAGCAGACGTGAGGAGTCACACAATGGTGAAGGGGGGTTTTTAAGTAGCTTGTTTTTCCATTAAATCGAGTGTTTTAGTTGGGTATGAATGAGATGGATGCACTTTGAGGGCATGTTTGGCATGTCGGTTTATATATAGGAGGGTTTAAATTAATAAAGTTTATATAAAATTAATTAGTGGGTATAAAATAAAATGTGTGTTTAGTTGGTGGGTTTACAATAACCTATTTGAGAGCGTGGGTTTATATAAATTCGTATACATGAGTTTAAAGTTATTTTAAATAAACACATGTTTTATATTAACCTTAGTATCAAACATATGAACATGTATTAAATCCATCTTAAACCCTCCTACCAAACAACACTTTATATTTATATCTATACTATATATATATTCTATATGTCAATGGGAAAATGAACAGTTTTTTCTAGTCCCAGTCTATATATCGCCTACTTTTCATTGTTCTTCATCTATTTTTCGTGGTATCTGTACGATTTATCAAGGAAGAATGAGAATAATGGTTAAAAATTGTCAATTTGATCTCTCACTTATAATTTAATTTTTTTTTCTTTTAATTTATTTAATGTGTAATTACTCTTTTATCATATTTTTTTATTTATTATAGTTATATCCTTGTAAATAAATTTTTTTGTTTTTATATACTTAAAATAATACATAATTAAATTTTAAATTATAATTTTATATATTAATACGATAAATATAAATAACTCAAAAATAAAATCGCCTATATATCATGACATATTTGTACAGAACTAAGTGATGACTTCATTTGGGCTATAGCTGCTGATTTTTTATTGGGCCAAAGATATATTTTAAATATATTGTGTAATGCTCGGTCCAATTCAGTTTCAATTAAGGTGTTTTATTTTCTTTATTTAAATAATAAACTTAAATATTAATTTCTAAATTCTAATCAATTGCAATAAAATTAATAAATTTATATCCTACGAAGCTTTTTTTTATTATTATTGGTATTCAATTTTTTATACCATTTATTGTGGATTTTAACAAGTAATTTATTAATTGTAAAAGCTTATTATTGTGGATATTATAAAATTAATCCAGTAAAAGAAAATAAAATAAAAGGATGCCTATTATTTCACAATGTACATACGGTCCCTATTTTTGTAATTTATGATTGTGATGGATAATGATGAATCTATTTGTTGCACTGCATGTTTATCATTGTATATATGTTTATTATTATTTATTCTTACTAAATAATTATATTTTTTATTTTTAATAGTAACATTTGTTAATTTTACTTAATGTCTAATCAATAATTGTCTCTTAATTGTCTCTTTTTTGTCACGATTAAGAATAAAAAAAAACTATTATTTATTATTCATATGTAAATTCACAGACATTATTATAAGCTAAAATATGTAAGGACTTTCCTTAGTTTCTTTGTATTGTCCAGACAAGAAGAAAGAATGTTTTACAGGTTTTATTTTGTGTTTAGTAAGTTTTTCTTATTTATGTTGGTTGATAAATTAATTTTGTATTTTTAAATTATTAATAGGTGAAAATCTTACTAATTTCTTTAATGTTGAGAAAAATTATTCTTATTTTCAATATTCAATGGATCTTTGTGTTTTACGTCGCGGATAGAATAAAAACGATTATTTTTTTTTTTTTATTTCCAGTCATTGTTTCTAATTAAAAGTTTTAAGGGTTTTAATTCAATGTTCAAACTGTTCGCGTGGCAGCGGACCCGGTAGAGTAACACCTTAGCTAAAATTTGAGCAATTAAAGATAAAGTGGACACCGAGATTTTTACGTGGAAAACCCCCAAACAAATCGGGGTAAAAAATCACGGGCAAGGAAAAAGATTTTCACTATGAAGAAATATAGGAGTTACAACCTCTCAACTATAAAGGAGAATAACTATCACTATCTTTCTCTGTAGTCGGAGAAAATACCTCACAAACCCTCTATTATTTTTCCTCTCCTCTCAATCTCTCTTTCTTCTCTTCTTCTGTTGGATGCTTTCATTTGCTTCGCTCGTTGCCTATTTATAGGCAAAAACTTAAACATGTCATAATCACACATTTAATGCAAAATAAAAAAAATCTTCATTTTGCTTACGGCGCCTGATTTCTCAATGAAGTATACAAAGTGATTTTCTCTTTGATTTGTCAGGCGTCTGATTTCTCAATGAAGTATACAAAGAGAAATTTATCAAAACCCACGTGAAGTTTGTCTTCTTGCATTTATTAGGCCAACAATCTCCCACTTGAAGATTTGATTGAGGATCAATCAGATCTTCACACCATTCTTTCCTCCTTGCCTTTCACGTTGCTTACGTCTCCACTAGGCCACTTGAGGAGCGACACCAAATAAACTTGTCAGTGTTGACCGTCTTCGTCCGTCTTCGTCAAATAATTAGCTAGGTTGTCTTTCGTATGATTCTTCTGCATATCTATCGTGCCTTCTTCCACTTGCTTACGAACGAAGTGATACTGGACCCGTATATGTTTAGTCTTGGAATGAAAAGCTGTATTCCTTGCGAGATGCAAGGCACTCTGACTGTCACAGAACAAAAGAATATTTTCTTGTTCATGCCCGAGTTCCTCCATGATCATTTTCATCCATACCGCCTCTTTACTTGCCTGCGTAGCTGCAACATATTCTGCTTCAGTTGTTGACGTCGCGACAATGGACTGAAGTTTTGATACCCAGCTTACGGCTCCGCCAGTAAGAGTGAACACATATCCCGTAGTAGATTTGCTCTTGTCAAGATCACCTGCATAATCAGAGTCAACATATCCTCTGACAGTAAAGTCTGCTCCTCCGTAACATAATGCAACATCTGAGGTTCCTCGTATATGATCATACAAGGCTAGCGCAATATCCCGCATTGATATACCTCGGGGAACTAGCGCAATAGACCGCTTTGACAAAGTAAACGTCGAGGACTAACGCAATAGTCCACATTGACAAACCTCTGGGGCTAGCGCAATAGATCGCTTTGACAAAGTAAACATCGAGGACTAGCGCAATAGTCTGCCAACTATATTACTTATAGCCTGCTTGGATCAGGTAAATCTCGGAGACAAGTGCAATTAGCCTGCCAACTAAGCGAATTACGTAATCCACGCTAGGACGTATTAATGTGTCACAACCTCACTAACCTTGACATCAACCTTAACCATTAAAACAAGACATCATACTTATCTATATTTCTTTATATATGTATATATATATATATATATATATAACTATATGGAATGAAAATTGAAAATAAGCCAATACATTAAAATGTTTCTCATTTGTACGATTTAATTTTTCTTCCCAATTACAAAGTACAAACTGGGGACCTCGTAATCGTTTTTTGGATGAGAACAGTTTTCAACCACATAAACAAACTTGATTGTTTCCTTGTGCACTTTGTCAACATGTACATACTGCTGCCAATCTAGAATGAAATGTGTGCTGACTATTTTAGAAATAAATCAAAGATAAAAATTAAAAAAACAAATAAAGAAAATCATTTAAAAGGACCTTTCTTTCTAATTATGGTTGAAATATTTCTAGTGTTTTTTCTTTATTAAATTAACATAAAAAGAGGTTCCTAATGAGAAAAATCTTATTCCATTAATATCTAAAACAAAAAATCAATAGTAGTCAAAAAGCGTGTTAAGAATTTTCCACATAATGAGCTGTCTGAAATAAATACGTCTATATCCTAACGCCACGTCACTATATATACCCTACCCCACATGAAGCTTCTCGTTCTTTCCTTCACGCTTTTTTTTTCTCTCATTTTCTCTCTCTTTCCCATTGATTTCTATGCATTCTCTTCGGAATATACCTCTCCTCTCTCTCTCTCCCTGGAAATAAACAAGCTCATCCCCATCAGAAGCTTCTAGAAAATTTACGAGCGCCGTCGGATCTGATCGAAAGGATTCCTAGAGCTGGATTGTCGATCGACGTAGAGCGTCTTCTGTACGGTCTTGTTGAACGTTTCGTTTTCTTCTGTTTTCGTGTGTTTGTTTGTTGGTTGGTAATCGTCGGTGATTTTTTTTTTTTTGGTTCTGTGCGTGTGTTGATTCAGGTGGTGTGTGCGTCGGCGGGCGGCGGATCGTGGAGATTCCAATGGCCGGAGATGCGTCGAGGTCTTTTCCGACGCCGTTTCTGACGAAGACTTATCAGCTTGTCGACGACAACGAGATCGACGACATCATCTCGTGGAACGACGACGGATCTACGTTCGTCGTCTGGAATCCGACGGAATTTGCCAGAGATTTGCTTCCCAAGTATTTCAAGCACAATAATTTCTCCAGCTTCGTTCGCCAGCTCAACACTTACGTAACGTCTTTCCTTCTCTTTCTCTCTCTCTTTTTTTTTTTTTTTGTTTTTCATTCTCATTTAATGATTTGGATTCTCGATTGCTTCCTTTCTGGAAATGTTTTGTTGATGCTGTTTAATCTTTGGTGCGTTTCTGAATTTTTTTTGTTGAAATCTCTCTCTCTCTCTCGCTCTCTCCCTCTCTCTCTCTCTCTATTCTGTTCTTGTAGAAGCTTCGTTAGATTAACTTCTACGAAGTTCTGCCTTTTGGTGTGATTTGAGCTTTTTCTGATGGACATTCACCTAACAAGCTATGCTGTCATCTAACGTTAGATCCTTTGTTTCTTTTTTTTAATCAAATGATTTTTTTTTTTTCTGTGATTGATTTGTGTTGTTCAACACATCAATGACTTTCAGGGATTTAGAAAAGTCGTCCCCGATCGCTGGGAATTTTCCAACGAATGCTTCCGCCGCGGCGAGAAAGGGCTCCTCTGCGACATCCAGCGCAGGAAAGTATGCTCGCAGGCATCGCCGCCTCCACCCTGCGCCGCCTTAGTCGGAGCGCCACCGCCATCGGCCGTCACGACTCCTCCTCCACCGCCGCCTCCTTTCGCTCGAACGCTCTCTCCGTCGGACTCCGGCGATGAACAGGTAATCTCGTCCTCCAACTCCGCCCGTGAGTTCACCGGCAGCAGGGACGAAGTCATCGGAGAAAACGAGCGCCTGCGCAAAGAAAACGTCCAGCTCAGCAAAGAGCTGACTCAGATGAGGAGCCTCGTCAACAACGTCTTCGCGTTGATGTCCAACTTCAAGAGCGACGACGGAGCCGACCGCCACCGCCCCGCCGGCCAAGGTCAAACCTGTAATTTAAAACCCTTAGATCTCCTCCCGATGACGGGCTTCTGCCGCGAGATGAAACTCCGGTTGCCGGATACCAGCGGCGCCGACGAGAACCACAGTATGAAATGCGCCGCAAAGGAGATCGGCGCGAGGCTGTTCGGCGTACCGATTGGCGTGAAGCGCGGTAGGGAAAGCGACGGCGCGGGTTGTAGCTCCGACGAGACGATGACGATGGATTTGCAGCTGCAGCAGCCCGGTGGCGACGCCGTCAAATCTGAGACGTTGGTCGTGGATGGGGAGATGAACGGCGAAGATCGTCAGATGGTGGACGAAGATGAGATGACGTGGCTGGGTAGGAGTGGATCGTCGAGGAATCATAGGGTTTGTAATAATTAATTAATTAATTAAAATCAATTTAGTCGGTTAAAAAGAGAAGAAAAAAAATTGTTCTGCCGTAGAATAATATGTATCTACTAGGATTTGGGCTTTAGACTTCATTGGCACGTGCGGAACACGCGCATGTGTGTAGAACCTTTTTCAGGAGATTTTATTTACTTTAGCCTTCTCACATAATTTAACTTGCGTTTATTACGTTTTGTTGGAAATAATTAGTCGTAGTACATTGAAATTGGTCTAAAATGGAGGCTGTAATAACTAATAATGCAGCACTTTGGACTTCACTTGGAAACGCTTCGACCTTCTAGAAGCAAAATGATTTCGTAATTAATATAATATTATAAGATGACGTGAGTATCGTCGTTAATGTGTTTTCTCAGCTCGTCATTTACCCTAAAGTTCTGAAGAATCTTTGATATAAAATCGGCAGTGTGGAATGGACAATAATTCATACATAATAATAATAATAATAATAATTAGGTGAGATTCAAGGTTCAAAATTTCCATAGATATCATTAGGTTTAACTAATAAAAATGTCCATTACGATGTTAGATGAGATATTCTGACATATATTGCGGCTTACTTCTCCTTCACTTGTTTTTAGATATTTTAATATGAATGCCGGAACAGTTCCTCCGAATATATATATAAAGTTTATCCATTCGAGATCTTGATTGTGGTTGGTAAGTTGAGAGAGAGACATTGAGACTTGGCCCTTCGGAATTAGTTTCATCTCGAAGTATGTGGCACAAGTTAATATTTGATTGAGTAAGAATATTTCGGGTTGGTTAAAAAAGAAAAAAAACTAATCTGAAACTGACGACTATAAGACAATCTTGCTAGGAGAGTTAATTCTTTTTGACCTATGTGTACTCAGTGTTTTAAAAAGCGTACTAGCGCGTTGTAGCGCTAAAATTTTTAAAAATGCGATGAGGCGCATAGCATTTTTATTTTATCTTTATATTTGTTTTAACGATAAATAATTATATTAAAAACATAAAAAGCTCACGAGTTTAATTTTGAAAATAATAAAATTAAAAAATATATTATAAAGCTCACAAGTCTGCTTGGATATATAACTATATTAAAAATTACTATTATTTTCTTTTTACAAAAGTTTGTTTGCTTGTAAAAATGACTTGTGTTTTTATATATTAAGTTTTTTTTTTTTGACATTATAAGTGATTTGCTCGAAAAACTCACACAATAGGCTATGCAATATCGGAACTATAACGCGACGCATTACGCAATAAACGTTTTAAAAATATTGTAAATATTGTGTGTATAACGTCCTTAATTCACACATAATACCATTATCAAAGAATCTAAATAGATTCGAAGCCACGATCTCCGACAAAGTGACCTATAGAGACTCCTATGAAGTTTTACTTTGATCAAAACCTAAAAGTTCAATTTGATTGCATTCCGTAATAAATACTTCGGTCGAACATTTTATTACTTTGCAACAACTTAGAACCAATTATCTTATCATTTGGGATTCAACAACATATTCCAAGAATAAAATCTCAAGATATTTTCGTTGAATGAAATAATTATAGATAGAACAACGGCTTTTTTAATTAAATGAGTTTTTTTTTCTATTAATAAAATATGTTTGCTTTGAAGAATATTAACAAAATAAGACACTTCGCGGTTAATGGCAGTAACGTCGTGCTGATTGGACACTACGAATTGCTAATTTGGGCTAGAAGTTCTTTTCAGCTCGTCGTCTCTTTGGGCCTAGGGTTCTTGCCCATTCTATAAACCACCGCATGTATTAGACGAGAATGTTGATAGTATTCATTCTTCACACGAACGTTTAAAGAGAACAAAGTATTGTTGATGGAAGTCATCTCGTACAATATACCCAAAAAATGACCAAAATTGGTATCACAGCGAATTCGTCGAAAACCAATGAGTTGAGTACTATATCGAACGGTGTTTGATTCATATATGATTTCACCGTAAAAAAAGACAACTTGAATTTTGACAGACACAATATTAGGTTGTTTTAATAGTTTTCGAACTTATGAAAAATATGAAGATGTAATTCTTAGATAATGGAATTCGTCGTGCTTAACAAACGCGACGTCGTGTCTCATGCGGCGATCACTTTTATTGAAGAAAACGCGTGAATGAAATATCATGCCAATTAATTAAAACGCGTGAATAAAGGGTCGTTTTCGTCTTAGGCAATTCAGGAACTCGTCGCGTCCATTAAACGCATCGTCCAAGAAAAATGGACTATAACGATAAAAAAAGCTCAGCCCAAATTTTCCAAGTTCACCGCGGGTAGTAGACGCGACGCTGCGTTTACTGGACGCAACATCGCATTTAATAGACGCAGAATGTCCTTCAAGTTTTTTTCCATAATAAACCTATTTTATTAATAGAAAAAAAAGGATTATTTAATTAAAAAAAGCAAACAACAAATTTCAACAATAAATTTATTAAAATTAACAAAAGCACTTGCTTGGGGGATAACAACAGTGAATGACGCTTAATACTATACATACCAAGATAACACATAATTAACTAAAACCGAACATATATATAATCAATCACTCCTCATCCTTAATCCCCTTCAAGAACTTGAGAACATGGAGCATCGTCGGCCTACTCGCCGGATTCTCAGACAAGCAAAGCACGGCGATCTTCAGCGTCCGAAGCATGGCCTGCTTCGAATCAGCATCAAGAACCAACGGGTCGAGAACGTCAACGGCATTCCCGCCCTTGACCTTCAAGAAAACCCAGCCCGCCAAGTTCCCGCCTTCTCTATCCTTAAACTCGGGCCCCGTGGGTTCTTTCCCAGTCAGCAGCTCGAGCAAGATCACCCCGAAGCTGTAAACGTCCCCTCGGGCCGTGGCCTTCCAGCTCTGCCCGTACTCGGGCGGGATGTACCCGAACGTCCCGGCTATGTCCGTGCTCACGTGAGTCTCGCACGCGCTGATCAGCCTGGCTAGCCCGAAGTCCGCGACCTTGGGCTCGAAGTCTTCGTTCAGCAGGACGTTGCTGGCCTTGATGTCACGGTGGATGACGTGCGGGATGAACCCGTGGTGGAGGAATGCGAGCCCGCGGGCCGAGCCAACGGCGATCTTGAAACGCCGGTCCCAGTCAAGGGTCTCGAGGGTCCCGGTTCGGTTCCTGAGCCAGTGGTCCAGGCTGCCATTGACCATGTACTCGTAGACCAGGACCTTCTCCTCTCCGTACGAGCAGTAGCCCAGCAGTGGGACGAGGTTTCGGTGCTTGACCATGCCTAGGGTTTCCATCTCGGCTAGGAACTCCCGCTGGCCCTGAGCCTTGGCTTGGCTCAGCTTCTTAACCGCCACGGTCTTCCCGCCGGGCAGGGTCGCCTTGTACACCGTCCCGAAGCCGCCGTCGCCGATTATGTTTGACCGGCAGAAGTTGTTGGTGGCTCGAAGTATGGCGGTTAGGGTTAGCTTGAGGAGGGGCTGCTCGAACGTGGCGACGTTGATGCTCAGCGGCTCCTTCGATTTGCTGCTGCTCAAGAAGTAAAGGTTGGGATCGTCCGATGAAGAAGAGCCGTTCAGCTTCTTCTCTTCGATGTCCTCGGGATCGCTTTGTTTCGCTCTGTTCGTCCATATTCTGACCGCAAGTACGGCGGTGAGCACGGACAGAACCGTGCCCACTGTAATAGAAGCCAAGAACCACATTTTCGTGAGCGTCGATTTCCCGCTGACGGGCTTCAACGGGCAGGTCAAGCCCACGATTCCGCCACACAGATTCTCATTCCCAACTACCGAAGCTTTCGTTAGATTGCCGCAGACACCGTTTCTTGGAATGGGGCCCTGAAGATCGTTTTCTGATAGATTAAGGTAGTAGAGATTGGTCAGACCGCAGACCGCCTCGGGAATTTCTCCGCCGAGGCGATTCTCGGAGAGGTCGAGGTACTCAAGCTGCAAGAGGTTTCCGAGCTCGTCAGGGACTTTTCCGGCGAAACGATTGCCGTGGAAATCCAACGTCGTTAGGTAAGAAGCATTGCCGAGCGACCTGGGCAAGTTTCCAATCAGCGAATTTCGACTTAGATTCACAACTTCGACTCTCCAAACGGCGGAACTCTTGAAGAGTACATCTAAATTACCCTCAAGACTGTTCTGCTGAACGTATAAGCCCACTAAGGTTGCGATATTAGAAAGAGAAGGTACCTCGCCGGTCAGCAAATTCGAGCTCAAATCCAAATGAGAAAGCCCATTTAAGTTAACGAAACTCGACGGGATGGGACCCGTCAACATGTTCGAGGAGAGGTTAAGCTTCACCAAGCCGGTCAACTTCCCCAGGCTCTCCGGGATCGAGCCAGTGAGCTCATTCTGCCCGAGATAGAGTCCCCTCAGTGCAGCCGAATCGCCGAACCCTCCCGGGATCTCGCCGGTGATCGAGTTCCCGGTCAGGTCCAAGGTGGTGAGGTTCGAAAGGCGGACCAACGAACTAGGTATCTCGCCGGCGAGCTCGTTGCTGCTGAGGATAAGATCCACCAAGGCCCCACAAGTCCCGAGCTCGTCGGGAATCGAACCGCTCAGTCGATTGTTCGAAAGATCGTAGATTCCGTGGTGCTGGAGGTAAGAAGAGTCGGGCAGGCCCGTGACTTGCTTGAAGTACTTCGAATCTCCAGACGGAATATTCCCCGAGAGGTCATTGTTGGCAAGAATAAGGCACTGCAACTGAGGCAAACCGGCGATTTCTTGCGGGATCGAACCGTTGAGCCTGTTGTGTCCTAAATCCAAAGTCGAAAGAGAAATGCAGCCGCCGATCTGAGCCGGGATGTTCCCTTCGAGGAGATTGCCGTTCAAACTCAGAACGGATAAAGAACTCAGCTTTCCAATCTCTGCAGGAATATTACCACTTAATCGATTGTTCGAAAGCACAATGCTCTGCAATGAAGCCGCATTGCCAATCTCAGCTGGCAGAAAGCCCTCTAACTGATTGCTCGACGCAGAAAACTCCATCAAAGTCGACGAACTCCAAAGGCTCGCCGGGATAGGCCCAGTGAAGTTATTCGAATCTAATTCAAGACCCATAAGTGGTAGCTCGGATAAGTAACTAGGAATAGGACCTTTGATCATATTGTGATACAATACAAGCTGAGTCAAGTTTCGACAGTTGACGAAAGTTTCTGCAATGCTCCCCGTGAGAAAGTTATCATCCAATTCGACTTCCGAGAGAGAAATGGGATTGCAGATCTCCTTCGGAATCTCCCCTGTAAGAAGATTGCTTCCGAGGCTGATCTGAGTTAGCATCGAACAGTTACCTATCTCGGCGGGGATTGCGCCCGTAAATCGGTTATTCGCCAGCAATATCGAATCGACCCGTCGCCACCTTCCCATCCAAGAAGGCAGTGGGCCGGAGAGACGGTTGGCCTCGGCGGAAAAGGTCACAAGATTCAGCTCGGACAACTCATCGGGCAAAACGCCAGACAGAGAATTAAAAGACAGCAACAAGGATGTCAGATTCTTACACCTGCCGATCTCAGGCGGAATGCTGCCGTTGATCTGAGCAGAGACGAGGTTGAGTATGGTCAAACTCTCCATCTCTCCGACGAACCTGGGAATTGAACACTGCAGAGGGTTGTTGGAGATATCGAGCTTGCTCAGAAGCTTCAACTCCGAGAAGCTCGCCGGCAAAGGACCGTGGAAGTTGCAATAAGGCGCGGATAGAATCTCAAGGCTCGACAGCTTCCCAATTTCTACAGGCAAAACCCCGCGGAGATTATTGTTGCCGACGTACAGTTCACGTAAAGAACCAACCTTTCCAATCTCAGGCGAGAGCTCCCCAGACAGGGAGTTGTTTGAGACGTCGAACGTCGTCAAAGATTCAAACTTTGCGAAGAAATTATCAGGCAAGGTACCTTTGAGAAGATTACTGCCGAGTGCTAAAACCTCGATTCTATTCAAGTTGCTAATCTCTTGTGGGATGTTCCCTGCGAACCCATTCCCAGAAAGATCTAAGGTCTGAATCTTCGCCAAGTTTCCAATCTCCGGCGGGATTCTTCCGCCGAAGAGATTAGGCCCCAGCCTGAGGGTCTCAAGATTAGTCAGCTCGCCGAGCTGACTCGGCAGCTCGCCTGTGAACTGATTATGTCCCAAGTCCAAGACTTTAAGCTCTTGAAGCATCGCAATCTTTGCTGGCATTTCCCCGCGCAGCATATTGCCAGAGAGATCTAACACTGTAAGGGCTTTGAGGTAAAAGAGCGACGCGTGTAAGACACCGCTTATCGGCGTCGCCAGCGTGCCCGGAGAAAGAACAAGCGACGTGACCCGATTTTCACCGTCGCAAGACACGCCGGTCCAGTTGCAGTGTGGGGTGGTTCGAGCCCATGAAGAGAGAGGCTGAGCGTCGTCAAGAGAGTCCATGAACGACAGCAAGGCTTCGCCGTCGGAGTGCAGAGAAGTTGAGTCGGCGGCGACTGAGTGTAATGCCAAGAAACTGAGATGAAACACAATGAAGATGCAAATGCCGTGAGAGATTCTTACAAGCCTTGACGCCATTTTCTTTGTTGTTCTAGAGAAGGAAGAGGGAGGATGTCTTTGTGAGAAGATAATGCGCTAAAGATGAGAGTTTTAGAGTATGGTTATTATGCCATGCGTTGTTTCTTCTTCTTTCTTCTTTCTTCTTTCTTCTTCACATCTTTGTTATGTTATGATGTTCGTAGTGATGAGTCATTAATGCAAAACTTTTCTTGAAAATTGAAAGAGACATTCGAAGTACAGTTTGTTGGAAACATGAAAGAGTGTTATGGTGGGGTGGGTCGAAAACAACACAGACAAAGCTCCAAATACGGCGTCGTTTCATTGATCTCTGGTAGGGACCCTCAGTTATTCGAAAAAGCAACAAACGAATATCAAAAAGTGTTGTCTTGTGTGTGTCAGTCTCTCTCTCTCTCTCTCTCTCTCTACAGTCAGAATCCTGCAGTTCTCTACGATGACGATGATGATGGTATTTTGATTCTTAGGTAGGTTCTTATGCATCTCATTGTGATTTGACCGTAATACCCTTTGATCCTTTTTGTTTGTAAGTTGAATAGTTCTATTATGTACAATTAATTTCTTGTTAATTGTTCTTGGGAATTTATATACATAATTTTGTCGTTTTTTTATTTTTTTTTACCATTAACTTAATATGCACATGGTGGATACAACTAACTCATATATAACTCTTTAAATAGAATTTAAAACCTACGTAAATGCTATAATCAACAAGTACCTTAATTGAAAAAATAGACCATCAACTATAAGCTACAATAATAATAATGTGTTCAACTACAACAACTATTACACCATTAACATGCAATATCATTACATTTGTCTCTTGCACGTGTGTCATAATAATATAGGTTAGATAGCTTAACCGACACAAATATTTATTGCATTTTATTTAAAAAAAAATAGGCCTTTATTTTTGTGTATTATTAAAGGGGCATTTCTGTCAATTTATTACATGATGGCTTGTTGAGAAGTAAAAGAGATATGTGATAGGACAAGTGAAGCAAAAGTGTTATGTGGGCCTTAAATATCTCAGCTGTCTCACAATAAGAAACAAACAAATACTTTGGAATTCTAACTGACTGAATCATTGAGCTTTCAGGTACTAAATTAAGGAATTTCTGATTTAGCTCTTTAATTAATAATCTCTCTTCTTTTTTATATATATATTTATATTTTATAATAATCTCTTTTATATTTACATTATATATTATTTATCGTGATTCTACTAATTAATGATGTAATGTACCAAAACATAGTACACTGACAAATCATTAGTTTGACCGAGTTGTCAAACATAATATGAGTATAATTAGTATGGAAAATGAGAATAAATAAATAAATTGTGTTTATATGGTAACTCTTACCCTTACGTTCCTTAGCTTCAATTTTTTAAAATTAAAATAATCATTAGTTTTCTATCTTTCTATTAGATCGAGGAGATGTATACTAACTATCTCAAATTAATTAATGCCTGGCAAAATTACGTATTTATCTTTTATTTTTTTATTTTTCCATATTTTATCCTCGCAAAATAATTTTTAATATAAATATTTTGAGTAATAAAGGAAATTAAAATATAGTAATATTATATATTTATATATTATAACGCGCATAGTGTGTGATAAATATTAGAAATCATTAATAAGTAAGAATAATGTCAAATTATATAATAATAAGTTACATCGTACATTCGCCAAATACTTGATTTTTGTCTTTGTCATATCTTCGTACTATATATATAGTGACTTATTTTTTTAGTGGATAAGGATGGGATGAAATTAACTTCAGCCGTTTACGTGGAAATCTATGGTTTTAAAATATATATTTTATATATTCTTCAAATGAAATAAAAACAAAAGTTGTGCAATAAAAGTTGACAGTGTGGTAAGGTAATGAAACAGTTAAAATATTAAATAAAAAGGTATACAAGTGCACGCAATAAATAGAGACGTCTTCGATCACTATGATTAGTAAATATGGATAAAAGATAGCATTGATTAACTGAAGTGACTATTACTTTTATCATATATTTTGTTTACATTATATAAAATGTAATGAAAACCAACTAAAAACGTACACGCTTAGATTTTGCAGAGATTTGATATTTCTTTAAAGCAAAACAAAAAATACCAATTTGAGAAAGTGGAAAGAGATTGTGTGAAATCATTGTTTGCCAAAAACACGTTGCTTCTTTAATGTACCAATCGAACTGTATTATTTAATATTATTTTTCCTAATATAGTTTTCGATTTGGAAAAAAGAAATAGTTACTTCTTTCAAAATTGATTTGAAATATCTGATATTTCCCCCTTTTTTCAATGATAAAAAATCGTAGCAAATGATGCTCTTTTTTTTATTATTACTTTTTTACATATAAATTAATAAAATATGTTTAAATTTATAAAACTAATCAAATATATAACACCTCTATCAATTTAAGAGTACCCCAATAGAAAATTTCAGCCCAAACATAAAGGTCAAGTACATTTTTTTTTTCTCACTAGAAGATTTCTAGAAGATTTTAGCTCATACTTATCATTTTAATACCTTCACTCCTAAGCTTACTTTTACCCACGTGAGAGAAGCAAAAGGTGAAAAAGAAATCTTTGGTACACTTGATTCTGTATGGTTCTTGGTTGATCAAGACTGTGTTAAGGTAATCAACGTCTCTAATCTTCTCCGAATTCACTTATGTTCATATTCTTAAGAAATTAGTCTGTGCAGCATCTGTTTTCTTCTAATTTGACTTAGCTACAGTTATTAGAATCTTATGAACTTTGATTCAGTTGAAAGCTAAGTTTCTCAGGTTTCCAGAGCCACTTGAAGCATCTAAATCCGATACTAATACAATGTTTAGTGAATTTTTGAAGATTCAGCTGTGATTCTAACCGAATCTGTGCGCAGTCTCTGTTTTCTGTAATTTTGACATAGTTATCCTGCTCCGAATTCTTTAAACATGATTTTGCTGGAAAGCTAACTTCTCAGGCTTTTCATAGCCACTTGAATCAGCCCGTTCTGAAATTTCTACGATCTGTTACGAATTTTTGAATGTTTGGCATCTAGCAGAAAAATCCCGTTTCTGCTACTTTTGTCTTATTCAGTTTTACCCTGCATGTACTATTCCAATGGTCTTGAAATTAATATTTCTTGAAAGCTTAGATCATTGTCTTTCTATAACCACTGGAAACAGCTCAATCCGAGCATTCTATGATTTTTTATGGAATTTTGAAGCATCTGCCGCAAAACAGGAAATTTTCAGCAAATAGTTGGATTATTTTGAAATCACTCATAATTATCTTCTCATTTAGGCGAAGGAACTTCGGCAAGGGACTCGAGGGCAGCTTCAGACGTCGGAGAAAGCTAGGACTTTACTGTGAGTTGATAGTACGGGGACACCTTCCCTTCGCGGGACGTGTGAACCTCGCGATGGGTTATTTTATGTCATTTTCACTATATTATATGTTATTGTTGGATTATGCATTAGTGGGCCTTGCCGACTATAGGATGTTCATATCCTTATGTTGATGAGAATTTGGGCATTTATGTTGCTTCGTGAATGGTGCTAATAAGTATTTGGAACGTCTATGTGCTTTGGTGAATTGCGTTCATGATTTCAGGGACATGTGACGTGACGGCATGTCACTATTCCACGTTGTTGATTTGATTTGTGGAGTTATTGTTGTGATGCCGATGATTTGTTGATGTTGCATATTCTCGGTTCCGAGATGTAGTAGCCCGAATGGCCACGTTCGGGTGAGTGAAAATGGCATATCGAGTAGTAGCGCGTGGCTTGGCAAACCCGGGTGAGTGAGGCCCAACGAGTCACCTATCCATTTGCCAAGTATTGATTATTACTGGAGGATGATAGTTGGGAAGGTAACAAAGTCTAGTACGAGACTCAGCCAACGTCACCGATGTGGGACATGCATATCATACATGATAGATATGGTAGTTCACGGTACACTGTCTAGAGTACGGTGACGGACTCGTCTGACTCTCGACGGGGAGCTCAGTTCGAGGGAGGATATGGCTACCCACGCGTCTGTATGTACTATTTGATTCATTTGATATCTTTGTGACGTTGTTGTGATTTGGATGGTTGTGTTGGTGTTCATCGTTGATGGTACGCCTTCTGTGAATAGAAGGTGTGTCTTATCTACTCACTGAGCTAGTGATTTGCTCACCCCATATATATATATACTTCTTTCTATTCAGGTTATTGATATCTCTTTTGTTCAGATGTTTGCTATTCTCGATTATCATTTCCGCTGCTGTTTCTATCATTTTGGGTACATTATCATCTTTTTATATTGGATCCATTGGCGGGGATATTTTGGAAGGAGGTTTTGTTGTACATTATTCCTTCGTTGACCGATGTATCGTGTCACTTTGTATTGTAAAACCTCCTTTGATATATATATATATTTTCCTTTATCGAGTACCGTTTTTTTCGTGCGATTTGATTTCATGACTGTTAGTTGATATCGAGCCTTGCCTTTATTAAGAAACGCGGCGGCTGTCGCGCCTTCGACGCGGGTCGGTGCGTGACAAAATACATAGACATTTCGTTGTCTATTAGTCCGGATGTCATGACTAATAAGTCATGCCTTTTTTATGGATCAATTTTTAGGCCAAATGTCGTGACTAATGAATTTTTTATTAATTTTGTTATAATTAAACTTATTTTACTAATTAACGTTAAAAAAACAGTAAATGATCCTTCAATCGGGCCTGAATCGAGAGTTTAATGGGCCATAAATGGGCTTATTTATTAATAACATGCCTGTAAGCTCGGACCAATATGTGAATAATTTGTATTAATCCTTTTTATGTCTACTACAATTCTATAATCAAATGTGAGGATATACATTTTGTTATAAAATATTTAGTTTACAATATATATTAATCTTTTATTATATTATATATTATATATTATAACAATATAGAAACTAAATGATTATCTATTATATAATATAGAGACTAGAATGAGCAAACGTGAGTGAGTTTTTATATTTTCTTGTACTCGATCAAATGAACCATACAAGGCTATTTATATATACATTTTGATCTTAGCATAATTAAATATAGGTATGTGTCTAATTAAATGGCATCCAACTCTCAACTACGTTATTTATAATACATTTAGCTATAATGCAATTATTCTAGAGGCTAATGAGTTCAATTTTGACTTTAACGTGGCAATTGCTCATGAGAATGTTTTATTTATTTACTATTTTTTTTTCTAAATCATTAAAGAGAACTGATGATTAAACAGTTAAAATTCTTACAACATAATTACGAATGTTTATGTAAATATTAACGTTTTGACAAAATACACTGCTGCAGCAAATATACTGTTACAACCATAAAGTCATTGAAGTCAACGCTTTGTTCTATTAGCATTAAGAAACCTTAATTAACTGCCTACAACGGTTAGAACACTGAAGATCAACTAACAGACGAAATACAACGACCCACACACTCAGATTAATGTGCATTACAATCGATCATTTCCTAGCATATATATATATATATATATATATAAAATAATCTTTACAATCTCCCAACGAAAACCCTAAAAACGATCTTCAGGCGTTGATCTCCGCATTGCACTGATGCTCTCTGCTGCAGCTCCTTCGACCCCAAAACATGCTCGAGCAAGTCGTCTTCTCCAGCCTCGTCGCGTCTATCTTATCCTGACGATGATCGCCTGGCCCCGACTGTGCGCTCGGCTGAACGTCAGCACCATCGCCATCGCAATCATCCCCATCCCTTGCTTCGGAGTTCGGACAAGGGCCTTCGCTGCACGTGCACATAGGGATCGCTACAGACGGGATGAACGGGCCGCAAGCGACGGGGCAGAAGATCTCTGACGAAACCGAAGCCACCCTTTGGTTCTTCTTCGTTTCGCCGGACGATTCCTCCTCTTGCTCCCTCGGGTGAAGCATGCACGGCGTGCATAGGCTGAGCGACAATGGCAGTCGAGCTTCTTTCGCTGAAGAGCCCGGGAGTTTGACGAAGGAGACGATACCGTGCCTGCAGAGAGGGCACGGGATGGAACCGTGCGGGGACAGAGACTCCGAGGGTGCGCTGGCGGTCGAGCAAAGGTAGAGTGCGCATCTTACGCAGAATTCGTGGGCGCAGCCTGAGGATGTGTATTTTGACGTTTCACTCGTGAAGATCAATAGAGAACTTTGCGCTGCTATGCTACGAAAGTATCTTATTATTTATTACCTTGAGCAGCGACGCCACAAGCCCTCTCCAGGCAAACCGAACATGTATCTGCTTCATCGGCTGCTGCAGCGGAGAACTGTAGTCCATATTCTCTGAAAGGATTTGATCGATTGATATCAATGCAAGAATAGTTAGGTGTAATAATCTTAACATATACGTTCTGAACTGCAGCTTTCTTTATCTTCTTACCTTGCTATGTTGAGCACGCTTAAGAGGGGCAGTGAAAGATAGTTAGAAGGTGGAAAGATTGGAATAGGCAGTTCGGAGTTAGGAGCTAATAAGGGCTCGAGCCAGTTGCGGCCCCACATCCTCGCCACATCGAGTGGAAGCCATCTGTTACAGAAGATGAGTCGCCGTGTGATGAAAGGCATCTGATCGAACTATCGAATGCTATATGTAAAAGTTCATTACCCATTGCAATTCAGTGACAAACGGCTGGCACCTTTGGCAATAAGTATCTGAAGAAGTAGAAAAAAGGTTCGAAATCATCGGTTGTTAGGACAAGACAATAGATCGATAGCTCTTGGTGAAATTACCTGACAGCACTTCAGATTTCCCCCGCAAGCAGCATAGTGCAAAGGAGTGCTTCCTGCACCTATAATGTTGGAAATAGATGTAATGTTTTAAGTGGTTAGAAAATAGTTTTTTTTTTTTTTCTTACACGATCAGCATTGATAAAATATACCTATCATATCCATGGATGTTCCGTAATGGAAGGTGACAGCTGACACGTCAGCGTTAAGCTCGAGTAGGAGCTGCAGGCAGTCGAAATGTCCATTCAAAGCAGTCATGTGTAGAGCAGTAATACCACCATCAGCAGCTTTGTTCACGAATCTCGTTAAAGCACTGCAGTTGCAAGAAAGAAATATTAATTGAGTGAACCTCATTAAGATTGTTCTTTAACCCATCAAAGAGATCAAACGAAGCACATTACAGACCTTGTTTTAGGATTAGAACCATCACTTCTTTCGCTCGATGGAGAATTCGAAGATTCGGATGGAACACTTGGAATGAAGTCAGCAACCACTAATCTCAGGCATCGGACATGTCCGCTGACTGCGACAAAATGAAGAGCGGTCCTCCCACTGAGATAATCCGCTCTAGTGACCTGAAAATGTCCCAAAACGATGAATAATACTAACTTGACCAGTAAGGGATCATAGTGAATCCCTAATAACTGCCTCTCTCTCACTCAACATCAAATACTGGGCTGAGTTGCAAGACTTGAAACTCAATTCTAAATTCAATACGAAAGGACTAAAATGAGCGAAAGAGACTCACATTGCATCTGAAGAGGAGAAGTGTTTGGACAACTTCCCAGTGACCGTATCGACATGCTTGCATCAATGCCGTCTGCAGAACAACAAGCAATCAAATTTCTTTGAAAGAAACCATAAAAGCAAACTATATAAGCACAGCTGATTTGAAAATAAAGAAAAGAGCACAGCTGATCCCCATTTAAAATGCAAGAAATTAAACCCATACATTATTTAACAACGATCAAGAGAGAAAAAAGAAGACGAAAACGAACAAGAAGAACGAGGAAATCGAATCTAGCTACCTGTGAAAGAGAAGCAAGAAATAACAAAGAACAATGAAGATACTATACCTGCCCACAGTAGTTTCTTGAATTAACATCAGCTCCATTCTCGAGCAACAATGCCACAATCTAAGAATGTTTCAACCTTTCATAAATCAAACCCACAACCAAAAACCCACAAAAAATTGGGGGCAAAACCCCAAAACCTAACGCGCACCAATTTTTTTTTACTTTTTATTTACAGAAAATGATTACAATGGTTGAAAAAGAGAATCTTTTTAACCTCATTGTGTCCCTTAGATGCAGCAAAGTGAAGAGGCGAGTTCAAACCACCGAAAGTTGAGTACTTTGCAAGGCATGGATTGCAATCCAACAGCATTTTCGCCTCTACAAAATCTCCATCCCTCGCGGCTGATACCAATCTCTCACCTGAAGCAGAGCATCCAAATGAATTGCCCATCGTCTTGCTGTGCTTTGTTCCTCTTCTTTGCCGCTGGATCAAAAAGAATCAGCTACCCAATTGGGAATTTTCAGAAAATTTATTTATAATTACTACGAATTTGATTGTGGATTTATTGATGATGATGGAAGGGGATGACTTTTGGGGATTTATATTTACTATTTGGAAATAATATTAGGTATGCAATTTTATTTTTATTTATTTTGGTAAAATCTAAACTAGGACATTGGATGTACTCTTTGGGAGCTTTTATTTGTCTTATTATTCATATTATTATTAATTCTTTTTTTAAATAACGATGAAATAGTAATTATTATTTTGTGGGTATTATTTTAATATCAATAGTTTTATGAATTAAATACAATATTGGCCTTTTGTCTTCTTTTGAGCTCATCTTATTTATTTCTTTTCAAGAAAAAGAGCTTTGGCGAAATTCAATGAGCATCCCAAGCAATCGACTTTATTAGGTGCTTTTCTTTTAATTTATTCTTATCCATTAAATAATCTTCTTTTGTTATAAAAATATTAATTATGATTAATATTATATTAAGATTATTTTATTATAATTATATTTATATTAAGAATATAATGATAATATAACTTATAATATAAAGAGAGAGAGATTAGCGAGAGATTAAGTATTTCAATACTTGGTGTGATTTACAATGAACTCTAATTACACTAATAATTCACTATTACAACTAATCACATTAATTACAATTATACACCTCACACTAAAATACAAACTTTTCAATTAAACACCTCATCTTATCATCTTATCATCTCATCAACATTTAATACAATACTTCCAAATCATCAATCATTTAACTAATATTATTACTTAAAACATCCACATTATTAATTATTTCATAATATTCCACCTTGGATGTTTTCAAAGAATATGTCTCGTTAAAACCTTATTAGGAAAAATCCAATGGGATAAAAACCTAATGAAGGAAAAAGAGTACACGATTCTTTTATATACGCTTTCGATTGTTGCATCATTAAAAACCTTATTGGGAAAAACCTCAGTGAAGGGAAAAAGAGTGCAACGCGTATTTACTCCCCCTGATAATAACATCATTCCAAATCTCGAAGTCTTCGACGCACTTGTTGTACATCAATATCACCATTTTTCTCTAAATCATGTGTAAAGAAAATTTTTGGTGAAATATGCTTTGTTCTATCTCCCTTAATATGTCCTTCCTTTAATTGGGCAATGCATGCAGCATTATCTTCATATAAAATTGTCGGAAGTAACTTTTCCGATAATAACCCACAAGTTTGTTGTATATGCTTAATTATCGATCGCAACCAAACACATTCTCGGCTAGCTTCATGAATAGCTAGAATTTCCGCATGATTAGATGACGTAGCCGTTAAACTTTGTTTAACTGACCGCCATGAAATAGCGGTTCCGCAATGCGTAAAGAAATAGCCCGTTTGAATCGAGCATTATGTGGGTCGGATAGAAAACCAGCATCTGCATACCCAATCAAATCTGTTTTTGATTCATTTGGATAGAACAATCCCATATCAGTTGTTCCTTATAGGTATCGAAATATCCGTTTAACTCCATTCCAATGTCTACGAGTCGGTGACGAACTATATCTTGCCAACAGATTTACAACGAACGCTATATCAGGTCGCGTATGACTCGTCAAATACATTAGTGCTCCAATAGCACTGAGATATGGTACTTCAGGACCAAGTTGTTCTTCATTATTTTCACAGGGTCTAAACGGATCTTTATTCACATCTAAAGATCGAACAATCATTGGAGTATCCAATGGATGAGCTTTATCCATATAAAATCTTTTTAATATCTTTTTCGTATAAGTCTCTTGATGTACGAATATCCCATTCTTTAAATATTCGATTTGCAGTCCAAGATAAAATTTCGTTTTACCGAGATCTTTCATTTCAAACTCCTTTTTCAAACAATTAACAGCTTTTGATAACTCTTCAGGAGTTCTAATTATGTTAATATCATCAATATAAACTGAAATGACGACAAATTCATTTTCAGATATTTTCATAAATATGCACGGGCAAGTTTGATCATTTTTATACCCATCTTTCGATAAATATTCACTTAGGCGATTATACCACATACGTCCAGATTGCTTTAATCCATAAAGCGATTTATTTAGCTTGATTGAGTACTCATTTCGGGGCCCTGAATTTTCAGGCAACTGAAATCCCTCGGGAAGTCGCATATATATGTCACTATCAAGTGATCCATATAAATAAGCGGTGACAACATCCATTAGACGCATATCGAGTCCTTCACGTACTGACAGACTAATTAAATAACA
Source organism: Lindernia subracemosa (assembly GCA_028392965.1). Classification (NCBI taxonomy): domain Eukaryota; kingdom Viridiplantae; phylum Streptophyta; class Magnoliopsida; order Lamiales; family Linderniaceae; genus Vandellia; species Vandellia subracemosa. Next base: position 237,606 of record JAQPCC010000160.1, on the reverse strand, counting down.
AAAAGTAGTTGCATCCATCACAGGAGAATATGTCTCCTCATAATCAATACCAGATTGTTGTGAAAAGCCTTGTGCAACAAGCCGTGCTTTGTATCTCACAATTTCACTGTTTTCATTTCTCTTTCTGATGAAAACCCATTTATATCCAACCGGCTTTACATTTTCTGGTATGCGGACTACAGGTCCGAAAACTTTTCGTTTCTCAAGTGATTTTAATTCTGCCTCAATTGCATCTTTCCATTTTGGCCAATCATTTCTTTGTCTGCATTCTTTAACAGACCTTGGTTCATGATCCTCATTCTCATTTATCTCATTCATTTCATGTAGCGCTACGTTAAATGAGAATTTATCGTCAACGTTGACTTTTTCTCGGTTCCATCTAATTCTATTTTGGGCATAATTTATCGAGATCTCTTCATTATCATTATTTTCATAAATTTTAGGTACCTGATTTTCATTATCATAATCGTTAATGCCCATTGACTCTTCTAGAGTCGATAAATCCTCGACTAGACCATTCTTATTATTTGCTCCTTTTCTTTTTCGAGGATTTTTATCTTTGGAACCCGAGGGCCTACCACGTTTTAGTTGTGGCTTAGGCTCGATCATTGTATGTTCTCCAGGAACATCAACTTTTGCAGGAGTATTAACAGCTGGTATATGTGACTTAGTCACTCTTTTAAGGTCAGTAAAATTATTTGGCAGTTGATTAGCTAATCCTTGTAAATGAATTATCTTTTGAACTTCTAGTTCACATTCTTTCGTTCGAGGATCATAATGATTTAGTGATAATTCATTCCAACTAATACTCATTTCGAGCTGTTTCTTTTCTCCCCCTAATGTCGGAAAATTCGATTCATCGAAATGACAATCGGCAAATCTAGCCGTAAATAAATCTCCAGTTAGAGGTTCTAACTATTTTATTATCGATGAAGATTCAAATCCGACATATATTTCCAACCTCCTTTGAGGTCCCATCTTAGTGCGTTGTGGTGGAGCAATTGGAACATATACAGCACATCCAAAAATTCTCAGATGGGAAATATTTGGTTCCTGACCATAAACCATTTGTATCGGGGAGATATCGTTATAACTTGTTGGCCTAATGCGGATTAGTGCCGCTGCATGTAATATAGCATGTCCCCAACAAGATGAGGGAAGTTTCGACTTCATTAATAATGGTCTTGCAATTAATTGCAACCTTTTAATCAACGATTCTGCAAGACCGTTTTGCGTATGGACATGTGGCACGGGGTGCTCAACATCAATTCCAATAGACATGCAATATTCATTAAATGCCTTGGAAGTAAATTCACCAGCATTATCAAGGCGTATTTTCTTTATTGGATAATCCGGAAAATGTGCTCTTAATCGAATCAACTGAGCAAGCAATCTCGCAAAAGCTACATTCTGCGTTGATAGCAAACATACATGAGACCATCTAATTGATGCATCAATCAATACCATGAAATATCTAAATGGTCCATACGATGGATGTATTGGTCCACAAATATCACCTTGTATACGTTCCAAAAATCTTATAGATTCATTCTTTATTTTTATTGGTGATGGACGAATAATCAACTTCCCTTTAGAGCAAGCAGCACATGATAATTCATTTGATTGAAGAATCTTCTGGTTCTTCATTAAATGTCCACGTGAATTTTGAATTATTCTCCGCATCATAATTGAACCAGGATGGTCTAACCGGTCATGTCAAACAACAAATGTATTATCATTAGTAAACTTCTGGTTTACGATAGCATGCGATTCAATATTTTAAGATATGTGTAATATAGCCCAGAGTCAAAAGATGGTAATATTTCCACAATTCTTTTGTCACTCGATATCACTTTTGTAATATGCAAATATTCAATATCTCCTTTTTCTGCAGTCTCAATATGATATCCGTTATGTCGAATAGCTTTAAAGCTTAATAAATTTCTTTGAGACTTAGGAGAATATAAAGCATTTTCAATTATCAGCCTTGTTCCTCTGGGCAGTATAACATTAGCTCTTCCGGAGCCCTCAATTATATTCGTGCTACACGATATAGTAATAACACCGGCTTCTTTTATATCAAGATGATCGAAATATTTCTTATTTTTTTAGAATCGTATTAGTCGTTGCACAGTCTGCAAGACACAATTCTTCATTGCACATGCCCGCATCCATCAAATAATATACTTTATAAACAAACACATAATATTTATTATTGAAAAAGAAATATTGCATTACAAACATATAGATAACTTAAAACAACGATATATAATATAGTAAATATATGCATAAATAAAATCATAGCAGATTAATTTTCTTCGATCAGAAAATCCGCAGCTTCCAAATGAGCATTTTCATCATTGGCATCAGAGGTAGAGGCGAATTCACCCTGAACAAAATTCATTTCAATTTTCTTTCCTTTGCCCTTTTGAGATTCCTGATATAGCTCAACAAGATGTTTGCGCGTACGACAATTGCGCGACCAGTGGCCAGAACCACCGCAACGATAATATTTTTCATCATTATTCTTTTGTTCAGTTTGCCTATTCTCATCTTTATTATCATAACTTTTCCTCTTCTGGGGAATATTTTGATGACCGCCACGATAATTATGATAACCACCACAGAAATATTGATTACCACCACCATAATATCCTCGGCCACGACCACGGCCTTGACCACGACCTTGACCACGACCACGTCCACGGCCGCGATATCCACCACGACCATGTCCACGATCATTACCTCGACTGTTGTCATTATTAATTTTGACTGCATTCGCTTCAGGGAGTGCAGTAGAACCAGTCGTTCGGGATTCGTGATTTTTTACCAGCAATTCATTATTTTGCTCAGCCAAAAGTAAGCAAGAAATTAGATCTGAATACTTTTTAAATTTTCTCTCCCGATATTGCTGTTGTAATATAATATTCTGTGGATGAAATGTGGTGAATGTTTTCTCCAGCATATCGTTATCAGTAATTGTCTCTCCACATAATTTAAACGTGGGAGTAACTCTATAAACGACAGAATTATATTCACTTACCGACTTAAAATCCTGCAATCGTAAATTCAGCCATTCGTACTTTTCATTGGGGAGAATAACAATTGACAAGTGGCCATATCGTTCTTTCAGGTTTTTCCACAACTCAGCTGGATTCCTTTCTGTTAAGTATTCAACTTTCAGATTTTCGTGAAAGTGGTGGCGAAGAAAAATCATGGCTTTCGCCTTGTCTTGTTGTGGTTTTCGTGGGATCAATGGTGTCACCTAAACCTTTTGCTTTCAAATGGATTTCAGCATCTAATACCCAAGGTAAATATTTTTTTCCAGTGATATCGAGTGCAACAAACTCAAGGCTCGCCAAGTTCGACATATTACTATAATAAAATACAAAACATGTTATTAAAACATTACATAATAAAAAAAAACTTAAAATTAATCTTCTTTTAAATCTTTTTTTGTATCTTCTTTTGTAAAAGTTCTTATAAAAAATGATATCCACATCCAGATAAGTGTCGCCGTAATAATAATCATAAGCAAAAGATCAAACATCGGACTGAGCGACATCCTTCAAAATAAAATATAATTATATTTTAAAAACATTGGTAAAAATATTATCCACATAGCGGAAAGGATCACCGTAAATTATGTAAGGAGTAGAAGATCCATCTTTGTATAAAATGACATATTTTTTTTTATTAAAGAAAAATTAATAATATGCCGCTACTGAGGTTGGGATTACCGCAAGACCTCGTGGGTTTTTGTTGTGTACGTGCATAAATAAAAAAAAATCCACACGCCTCCACGGGGATCGAAACCTGGACCTCTCGTCTCTTGTAGTGAACGATATTCCGCGAAACCACTCGGGTATTGGCGTTTAGTTATAAAACCTTTAAATAATACTTATTTAATATATATTTGTAAATTAATCACAATTAATATAAATTAAAAATTAAATTACCGTACCTCGACTAAACTCGTACGAGATCTTCGACGGAGGTTGATCTTGACGACGGAGAGCGGTCGTACTGATAATGTGTTATAAAAATATTAATTGTGATTAATATTATATTAAGATTATTTTATTATAATTATACTTATATTAAGATTATAATGATAATATAGCTTATAATATAAAGAGAGAGAGATTAGAGAGAGATTAAGTATTTCAATACTTGGTGTGATTTACAATGAACTCTAATCACCTATTTATACTACTAATAATTTACTATTACAACTAATCACATTAATTATAGTTATACACCTCACACTAAAATACAAACTTTTCAATTAAACACATCATCTTATCATCTTATCATCTCATCAACATTTAATACAATACTTCCAAATCATCAATCATTTAACTAATATTATTATTTAAAACATCCACATTATTAATTATTTCATAATATCTTTTTATTTTTCAAGAAAATATTTCATAAAAATGTCTGAATAGTTTCAGTTTTCCGAGTTACCGAATAAAAAGAGACATTAATTGTAATTGTGAGACTCATTAAAGTATTTCCAAGAAAAAAAATACGAAAAAAATATAAAATATTTCCAAGAAAAAGAAAAACCCCAAGTAAAAGAGAGAGTATACTATAGTCTTTATATACCTAATACTAATAGAGCAGGACCACCTTTAAAATTGGACTTTAAATTATGACAAAGACAAAATGATCAAAGCGTGAACCACTTTTTTGCGGTTGTGCCTTAAAATCAAGGAAAATGAAAGAAAATGTGAGCGCCTATTATACTACCTTCCATTGACTATATCTCTATATATAATATATATATTTTACGGTGAGGAGGTATTATCATACAACGTTATTATAGTCTGTGCATTCCGAGTAATTTCAGCTTAAATTTAATCTGAATATCATTATTAGCAATGTAACATCAACTTCGACTAATCCACCAAATATATCAGTATTGTCCACAAGCCACAAAAAAATATAAATACTTAAGCCAATCATAGTCTAATCGAACTCGTGATCTCCTTCAAGAAATATCACGATCCGACCACTTGATTCAATTTTGGGATAAGGCCATTTACTACTTCAATTTAATAAAATATAACAGCTAAAAAGAAAAAAAATAAAGAAAATAACAGAGATAATTTGATGAAGAATGAATTATGGGAGGGGTTACATAGAAGTGGACTCCTTGTTATTTAGATTCGGACATAATTTTTCTAATTTATTTTTTAAGAATATATATATATATATATAAATATATAAAACATGCGTGCGTGCAAGCATGTTTGGTAATAATGGGGCATTATATGTTTTCTGGTCTGATATATATATATATATATATATATATATATATATATATAATATATAACACCTAAATATTAATTCAAGAAAGGCCCATAAAAATTTTAACTTTATTTTTTTAGCCCAAGCCCACATCATGTTCAAGTTTTATTTCTTTTATACTTATCCTAGTTATTCATTCATTCCTAAGCTACGTGAGGGGAAGAAATGAAAACACAGAGAGGAACATAAAATAACAGAGAAACCTTCTGTCTTAATCATCACATGCACGTTTTTGTCTGATTTGAGCAGGTAAGGAAAGTTCTTCAACTAAATCACTATTAAGTTGCTGTTTTTAGAAAAATCTGCTTGCACAGTTTCTGTGTAATCCAATTTTGACCTAGCTAATGTTCTCCGATCTTTGCGAAATTTATTTCTATTGAAAGCTAAGTTTCTCAGGTTTCCAGAGCCATTGGAAGCATCTAAATCCGACACATACGATTTTAGTGAAGTTTTGAAGATTCAGTTGTGATTCTAACCGAATCTGTGCGCAGTCTCCGTTTTCTATGAGTTTGACATAGTTATACTACTCCGAATTATTTAAACCTAATTTCTTTAGAAAGCTAACTTCTCAGGCTTTTCATAGCCGCTTGAATCAGCCCGTTCCAAAATTTCTACGACCTGTTACAAATTTTTGAATATTTGGCGTCTAGACAGAAAAATCCTGTTTCTGCTACTTCTGTGTTATTCAGTTTTACCCTGCCTATACTGTTTCAATGGTTTTGAAATTAATCTTTCTTGAAAGCTTAGATTCTTGTCTTTCTTTAGCCACTAGAAACAGCTCAATCCGAGCATTCCATGATTTTTTATGGAATTTTGAAGCTTCTTCTGCAAAACAGAAAATTCTCAGCAAGTAGTTGGATTATTTCGAAATCACTCATGGGTATCTTCTTATTTAGGCGAAGGAACTTCGGCAAGGGATTCGAAGGCAGCTTCAGACGTCGGAAAAAGCATGGACGTCACTGTGAGTTAATAGTACGGGGACACCTTCCCTTCATGGGATGCGTGAACCTCGTGATGGGTTGTTTTATTTAGTCTTCTTATGAAATTATGCGATATCGTTGGCTGATGTGATAGTGAGCCTTGCCGGCTATAGGATGTTCGTATTCGTTATTATTCCATTGATGAGAACGTGTGTGTATATGTTGTTTCGTGATTTGGGTTGACGAATGAACAGTGAATTATGTGACGTGATGTCATATCCCTAATCTATGCTATTAACTTGATTTGTGAGTTTACGGTTGCGATACTGATTGGTCATTGATGATGCATACACTCGGTACCGAATTGTAAGTAGCCCAAATGACGTTCTGGTGAGTGAGAGTGGCATATCGAGTAAGTAGCTCGTGGCTTGGCAAACCCGGGTGATTGAGGCCCAACGCGTTCACCTGTCCCTTTGCCACCTATTGATTATCATTGGAGGGTGATCGTTGGAGAGGTAACAAAGTCGATCGTGAGACTCGGGCAACGTCACCGTTGTGGGACATGCATTTCATACATATTTGATATGTTCTTTCACGGTTTAGTTGATACAGTTGCTCATGGCATTGTGTTAAGAGTACGGTGACGGACTCGTCTAACTCTCGACGGGGAGTTCAGTTCTAGGAGGATACGGCTACCCACGCATTGTTTATGTGATGACATGTACTTTCTTGATGTTCTTGATATGTTTTATGCTTTATTTTTATTGTCGTATTTTCCTCGTACGTGCGGTGGATACTGTTTATCTTGTAAATGCGAAGTAGACGATATATTTGATTTGCTATGGTATCATCATTGAGAACACACCTTCTGTGCATAGGTGTGTCTGTATTATCACCTCACTGAGCTAGTGGTTTGATCACCCCATTTATATATATTTCTTTCTAGGTTGTTGATATTTTTATTGATTGGAGGTTCGCCATTCCTCGATCATCGTTTTTCGTTGCTGTCTTCTTCTACTTTGGTATTGTATCTTTCTTTTATGTTGGGGGATCCATTGGCGAGGATATCTTTTGGAAGGAGGTTCTGGTCGTACATTTATTCCTTCGTTGATCGATGTGTCGATATAGTTCGTACCTTGTAAAACCTTCTTTTGACATCAAATATTTATATTTCATCGAGTTTTCGTTATATTTTCTTTCGTGTGATTCGTTTCGTGATTTTGAGTTGACATCGAGCCTTGCGTTTATTGATAAACGCGACGGCTGTCGCGCCATCGACGCGGGTTGGGGCGTGACAATATATATACATAAAAATGTTAAAATTGTTTCTTCTAAAGAAAACCTACAATATAATGCAAATTTCGTCTTCATGCCCCGCAAAGAAACTTTATTCCAACACTCGATATCGATTCAATGATGGAAATAGAGACGAAAGTCCGCAAAATTCTTACACAACGGACGGCATGGTCCCATTGCCGCCCCCTCGACACGCTCTCCAAGTCGAGTTGGGTCCGTCCATTACGTTTTTTATGTTTTCGATTGAGGGTAGTTTTACTATCGCCTGACTGACAGGCCCGCAAAGCTTCGGCTCAAAGCGGGCAGAACATGAGGACCTTTTTGCGCCGGATGCCAGAAGTTGTCCCGATTAATTTGCGTGGATATTATTAAATTAAATGAAAAATAAAATGTAAAATAATAATGGCTCACCGTAACAAATTTATTCAAAGCTGTATCTCTCACCTTCAGTGGATGTTTGTTTTGGGGCGATCCTTTAAAACGTCACGATAATCCTCTTCCTGGCTCGTCGTCATCACTGTGTTTAGTTTATGTGATGGACAATCACCGGAATGACGGATCACCTAGGTGATGCAAATGGATAATATTTCAAGTTTCGAATCATCCAAAAAAACTTAAGTAATCATCCATCACTTTGATGGGGTGATGTTTCCATTTTGTTAAGGACAAAATTACCCGTTTTATTTTAATATCATTCGATTATATATTGCTATTTTTAATTACATAATTAAACTTTTTATTCTTAAAAAATATATTTAATACATAAAAAAAATAAAAGACTTATATTAAGCAATAATCATATAAGACTTATAATTAGTATTTCAAAAAATTAAAATTTGATATTGAAACATTAATCATTATCACCTCAAAATGAAAATATTAATTAATATTACCTAAATAATATACATATGGTTAAATATGATATTTATACAGCATTACTTATAAATCACAGTGATTAAACAAACACAATATTTCAACATCACTTAATATGCAAAATGAAATATCATCCCAAAACAAAGACTTAATCAACATTTCAACAACACGGTGCTATGAGTATCACCGTAATATTGAATTATAAAGACAAACACTCCCTTATCAATATTTAAAGTACGCCAATAATATACCCAAAACCCAAATCAAGATGATAAAGACAATAAAAATGCCCATTTCTAAATAATCTGACACATTTAATAATAATAATAATAATAATAATAATAATAATAATAAAACCTAAGTCGCCAAATCGTTTATAAATAATAATAATCAATTTCCATGAACATCCCCTTTGTTTAACTTGAGTCAATACCCGAACCACAAAAAACCAAACCAAACCAAACCAAACCAAAGGTTCGTTCTTGACTCAATTCCAAGCCATAAACAAAAATAGCATTATATCAGTTGCATCCAAGGTTAGCTTTGATTCCATGGACCGTCCGAGCCATTAGGCCCTTCACCGTATCGACCGACTCCACTGTCAGCTTCTCCCCGGGACCATCGCTGGCCAGAATCTGAAACCCTACCGTGACCAGCGAGCCACTACCGTAGCCCGCTTCGGTCAAACCGTTCGGCTCTCGAAAACAGTCCGGCACGATCGAGAATCCCGAGGGCAAAATGGTCATGTTCGAAACATCTCCGCCGTTCATCGCCGCGTTCATCCCCGAGGCCTCGACGGTAGCGTAGACCACGAGGGATCCCGACATGTCCACGCATACGTCTTGTAAGATGAAGACGCTGGCACGGTTCGAACTCATATCCGCAGCCTGAAATAAAAAAAAAAAAAAAAAAAAAAGAGCGCCTCGCATGTAGTAAAAGAAAACGTAATATTAATAATGATCAAATATTTGCGGAAGTCGATAATTATACTCACGTTTTCGCGGAGCAGAGAGACGCTGTTTCGTGGATCCGTGCGGCTTTTCGTGAAGTGCAGCATCTTCTCGACCGGGCCATCCTTACAGAGGACGTCCCAGAGGCGCCTGTTGCTCTCGTCCTGTAAGAACTCCATCAGATCCTCAGGCGACGACGGCAGCCAAACAGTCGTCGTGGCGCTTAAAATAACGCCGGACGGTTCGCCGGGATCGCCGGCGCTCTTGCGCGCCATCATTCTGACTTCGCCGGCGTTATGTACGGTTTCCCAGTCGTGAACGGTGCCGGAGATTCCCAAACAGAAGCTTCGGGCCATTCGCTGGGCAAGCCCCACGACGCTTCTCTTGCCGCTCGGCGGAAGCGCTGAGGATGAAATATGAGCGAAAAATATACCGATGGATACATCAATATCGGCGAAAATTTAGAACTGTCGATAACTGATATATATCGGAGCATATATTGATATCGACATTAGCATCAAATGGCTCAGAAAACGGAATTATCGACGGATATATTGGCATATCAATGGATATTTTACCTGGCCCGCCATCGTTAGGAGACGTAGAAGACATGACCGTCGCGAAAAGCTCGCACTGCCTCTGAAGATTGGCGAGCCATCTCGGAGCGCCAAAGGCTAAGCCGCACCGAGCCAATGGTCGGCAGACGGGAGGGATGTTCGTCTCGTCGTACTCAGCGTGTTCGATCCAAATCACCTGAAAACATAACATCATAATCCAAAGCTACAAACTTTTTTCGGTAGCGGAACGAAGAATTTATTACATAATAGTTTACGTGAAGAATCTAATGATTTTCATTTTCACGGCCGTTTTCTTACCTTCGAACACCCATTAGACAAATCCTGTACGATGCAACCCGACGGGAGTCTCCTACAAGTCAGCAGCTCGCCCTCGTTCACGCCGTGAAACAAGAAGTCCGCCGACAGATCGACCACGGCCCACAAGTCGTCTCTATGCTGCTTGCAGAAGCGTATAAACTTCGCTTGGCGTGGAGGTACCATAGCAGAGAAAGCTATGAACTCAGCTTGCATCTGATAATAAAAGCGTCCCGGGGAATCGATAAAGAGTGCGATAAAGATAGAATCTTTATTTAACGAAATAAACGCACACACAAACACACACCAGATGCAAACTTCCGTTTCTGTTTCCGCCGGCTTCAGACGATATCACGCCGACAGTCAAAGCCCGTCCAATGTTTCCCGGGAACATCTCAGTCCATCGATTCTGCGAAAGGGAAGGTGATCTTGAATTTTTAGAACAAACAAAGTTATTACATCGATTGGACTAGCAAGAATGCCTACCACATCCATAAATGCTTCGACGAGCGTTGGGCCGTCGAGGATCACAGTGCCAGAAGATCTCGTTGCTTCGGCGACGAAATGGCTCGGTTTCACACCGATGCTCGGAGAGAAGGACTTGGCATACTCCTCAAGGTTCAGCATTTCGAAGTCGCCTTCCGTGCTTCTGAACCACATGGGACCGTCTACTTGTCCTAACTTCAACAGCTCGTCCGTCGCAGACAATGCAAGATTCAGAAGCAAAGACTTATCGTAAGGGAAATCGATGCTCGGCGGCATCACATTCGCAGGTAAGGCGGTGGTCTGAATCCTATTGCCGAACTCAAGTCCTAGCGGCAACGAAAGTTCCATGGAGGGATCGAAGCCTCCAAAGCTGTTTCTCCCTATTGCAAGGTCTAATTTCCTGTCAGGCATCATCGGCGGCGGGATTGGACCGTTGTTATTAGCTCTATTACCACCGCCACCGCCGCCGCCGCCCAAGAACTTGTTTGCAAGAACGCTGAGTCGGCTCAGCTCGTCCTTGAGCCTTGCGTTCTCGATCATGAGGTGGTGCTGCTCGATGGATATCTCCCCGAGAATCGCGGGGCTGCCGCAGTTTTCGCAGATTGGATTCCTCACGGTGTCTTTCATGGCGATGTTTTCGAAACGCAGCTTGTCGTTTTCTTGCTTCAGCATTGAGTTTTCGTGGCGCTCCAATTGGGTCTTTAAATTATTACAGAACGATCGAATCAAACGGCGATTTCAGACAAGAAAAGAAAGAAAGAAAGAAAGAAAGAAATGAACGAAATTATTACCTTCATCTGAGTTCTTCGATTCTGAAACCAAAACTTGACTTGCCTGCCCTCCAATCCAAGCTTCCTGCCGAGCTCGAGGCGCGATTTCTCGTCGGGGTGTGGATTCTCCTTGAAGGAACTGTAAGGAGACATAAAGCTCTTACTACAACAGAATCTTTTACTAAAGTGTAAGAAATCGAAAATGGAACTAACTTTTCGAGCTCTTGAATCTGATAAGCAGTGTGCCGATGGTATTTCTTCCTCTTCGAAGATCGTTCTTCGCCTGCATTGTTTTGATCGTTGCCCGATGCAGCTTCGTAGTTGTCACTGCCCGACCTGTAATCGAGTTCATCTTCCGCCGTCTTCCCCATCATCAAGCTCATTTCTCCATGATTCTCCATCTTGGGCTGCTTCATTGAGACACCAAGAAAATGAAATCTCAAAAAGCATCTTACTATTAAAGAAATGGAAATCAAAGGCACACATAAACACACACACACACACACACACACAGAGAGAGAGAGAGATGTGCATACTAGGCCCAGAGAAAGGGGCTGAGGCTTGAATGAAGGTCGAGAGAGGGGTGAATGGAAGATTTGGTGAGGCTGAGACAACATAGGCTTGAAATGGTTGTAAGAATATAAACCATCGGCAACCATTTTTCCTTTAGCAACAACACTATGTTCACCACCCTCAATACAACTGTTTTTTCCAGTGAATCTCTCAAAGCTCATCTAGGAGAGTGGTGGAGTAGATATATATATATATATATATATATAGATACATAGATGGAAACACAGAAATACTCTTATAAAGACTAAATCTTTTTCAAGCTTTCATCTTCCACCTTGATAGCTCAAACTTTTATGAGTAATAAAAAGCAATAATATCACACGCAAAAACCCAACTCCCTTGCGGCCCAAGCATTCAATATTCCATTGGCAACCAATGAAGTACAGATGATGAATTTAAATACTAAAATTGGGGTTGGTCTATAACAGTTAGAACTCCCTTACTACATCCTCACGAAAACTCACAGGGCACAGCTATTACAAAGATTTTTTTATTTTTTTTTAATCTTTTTCAAAGAGAAAGATGATGAAATAAAGATTTGGGTTTTATCTTCAAAGGGGTTTTTCAAGAGAGGAAGAAATAGGGTTTTCATATCGTACATAAGAAAACACACACAAAAAGTGCTACTTTTCGATGCCTCGTTTTTTCAAAATGCCACACACTAACACATTCTTTCTATCTATCATGTTAGAGAGATCTTTTCACACTTTTGGCCTTTTGCACTACTTTTTCAAATCTTCCTCTAAAATCTCATTCAGAGATCATAGAATAGCAGTCTCTGATGGCCCTATCCCTATCAAACCATGAAAGTCCACATAAAAAGACAACCTTTTTACTCATTTTTCGCCTGTATGCCATATGATGATCTAAAGAACCTCCCAAAGTCCAATGATGTACGAATTCTGAGTATATCCATCTCACTAAAAGTTACACCAAACGGAAATAAAGCCAAGGAATGAATGAATAAATAAAAACATACATATACATGAAGCTTCGTTGGTTTCTCATATGCATTAATACATATATGCAATAAAAGAATGGTTCTTTGGCAGGTTTAGAGCTGACTTACAGTGACTCCCAATGACTAAATAATGTCAACGAACTGTTCCTTTATTTCTCTTTTATCAGCTTAGTTTCTCGAAAAACCCTCCCAAGATTGGATCTTTTCTTTATGAAAAAAGGTTTCTATTTTTTTTTTTCGATAAAGAAAATCTTTGATTGCTCAATTCCTCAGAGAAGACAGAGGGGCGAGAGATGGCTACGACGCTTGCAGTGAAAATTGGGCACGTTGTAATAAATTATAATGTTTAATAGGCCTTACAAGGTGGGGCCCTACAGTGGCAAACTGTCCGTGCGCTGTGCCCTTTGGGATGCTCTCTCTCATCCACGCTCGTAATTTGGTGCGTGTATTGCAATTTTCATCCGTTTATTAATTAATTACTATAATTATACAAACTTCTCATTTATGTGACAAAAAAACCTATGTATCATGGATCTTGAATACTTGGGTTTATTCAAATTATATCAAATTCTGTTTTGGTTTATTGTAAATATATATAGCACACACTTTTTAAAAAATCAAACATGAAATAAATGAGCGAACTAAATCAAAGAAAATCCTTTTTGTTATAATTGCATTTCATTAAGGTAATTCTATTTGCACCCCCATTTTTTTTCTATTTGCATTCCCTAATTAATATGTAAAGTAAACTATTAAATATTTACCAATTTTTAAAGTACTTAAATAGTTAAATACTTACAAATTTAAAATCATTAAATACTTACCATTAAACTAAACCAATTCTAATTTTAAACTGCATCAATTAAAATACGTAATTATTCAACAATTCAAATTGCATCCATTTCACCAATTCAAACCGCTTCAGTAAGGCAGTTTCAAACCACAATATCTGTGTTTATTTGATATTAATATATTAAATATTAAGTTTTAACTTTTTTAAAGTTAATATAAAACTGTAGCGATTAATATAAGAAGTAATATAATTAGTGGTGCTCAAACGGTTCCAGTTTCGGTTCCCGTGGAATCGTCGGTTCCGGTTGCATCAAAATCTCAAACCATAATCGAACCGCGGTTAACCACGGTTCGAAACCGTCGGTTCCATTTCCAAACCGGTTCTTATTATTATTATTTTTAATTTTTTTTTCATTTTTTTCGTTCAAAATCGTTGGTTTTCCAACGATCAGTAAATTATGGTTGTTGATCTCCAACGGCCACGAGATCTTAATCGTTAATAAATTTTTTTATTTTTTATTTTAGAAAAAAACTGGCGGTTGACCACGGGTTTTCGGTTTTGAAAATAAAAATCGAAACCAAGCTCCTCCGGCTATAACCGGAACCATTGACTTCGGTTAACCGAACAGTTGATCACCGTTTCGGTTCAGATTTTTCAAGACATCTCTAAATATAATAAAAAATAAATTAAATATTAGATCGATGTACCTTGGAAAAATAACTTAATTAATATTGTTGAATAACTCATGCAATTAATATTGTTAAAAATAAATTATAAAATAATTATTGTTGAATTCATGTAGTTATGTAAATGTTTTTTTAGTAAATTTCATGTGTTTTGGGGTGTAAAGGGGGGTGTGGGGGTGTGAAGGGGGTGTGAATAGTAGGACCCTTTCATTAATACATATTGCGATGATCGAGCATGGTAAGAAAGAAATAAAAACATGTTATAATCAAGAAAGAAATCCGCACCAAAAAAAAAAGAAAAAAAAATCCTTGCATATTCTTCTTTTATTACAATCTCAGCCAAAATATCACCAAAAACAAAAGGGATATTAATGATCCACAGAATACTACTTGTTCTTGTTTGAATTAAATAATATTGTACAGTGTTCATTAATTACAGCAAAATAAGGAGATATCCTCACAAGTGACAGTCGTACGTGAGTTTTTATTTTCTTTTTTTTCCATAATGTGTGTATAAATATAATATTTTCGAATAAAATATATAAAAATAAAATATAATATATTTCCTATGGTCATTCACCATGAGTTTATAGTTCTAATGCAAATATTACATAATGAATTCCCACAGTCACCTATAAAAGAAAATTCTACGTTGAAGCAAATAAAAATGGTTGATTTTACATTTCACTTGCATGATATAAAAAAAAACCTACTTTTTAAATGAACAATTCTTCAAATTCTAATTGGGCTCATAAAGATTGCCATGATATACATATGGGCGATTTAGGCCCATATCGCACTGTGTGAACCATTCTACAAACGGCCCAACATCATCTCTTTTTTGTTATTTGTGATGACTCCATTAAATAACTACTATTTTACGCAGTGCTCGAATATATAAATATATAATATTATTTTAAAATTAATTGTGTATGTTTTTAAGTATCTAAAATGAAAAAAAAAATATTTATGAGGATATATGATTATAATAAATAAAAATTTAGGGTAAAACGATAATTATCCAATCTAAAATGAATTAAACATAAAATAGTAATTTTATTTATAAAATTAAAAGTTAAAGAATAAAATAATAATTTTGATTCACAGAACAAATTAAATTAGATTTTAACAGTTTTGAAGATGGCTTGAACCTTAATATAATAGAATAGATAAACTAGAATTTTAAGCACACACTTGCAATAAAATATAAATATATAATAATATTTTATTTTAAGCGTTTTTATGAATTTAAAATTTTTAAATTATGAAATTTTAATGTTAATTGTATTATTATTAAGTATATTAAATAAAAATTAATTTATAGTGATATAATTGAACTAAAATAAATAATAGAAGGATAAAATTGTAATTTCATGCGATACATTTATTAATTTAAATTTTTTAAATCATGAAATTTTAATTTTATTGTATTATTATCAAGTATATAGAAGAAAAATTTAATTTACAATGATATAATTGGAATAAAATAAATTATAACAGGGTATAATTGTAATTTCATGTGAAATTAAATTAATTGAGCATATGGGTGAATATTTAAGTAAATAAATGTCAAAGATTTAAATATTTAGTATTTTGTTAATATCAAGAATCAAGATAACAAGATTTCTCCACCGTAACAGAATGTCAGAAAGTACGCCCGCTATCAAGAACTTTCACGAGACATTATTAATATAATAAATATTAAAAATGCTTTCTACAAAGCTCTTGTTGATTGTTCCCCACCAAATAATCAAAATATTTCAATAGAGTCATATTGAATAATTAATTAATAATGGACAAAGATAGGGAGGAGTGTTGGGTGTGACATCATTTTCTATAATTATTACACGCGTCTTTTTTTCTGACAGAGCACCATTTTGTTAATCAACATCAAGAGTTGGTAAGACGAAGCTAATGACAACATTTAAAAAAAAAAAAACAATTAACACAACAAAAACAAATCAACATTAAAAAAATAACATTAGTCAACCTTTATAATAATGAGTGAAATAGTAAAACACAATAATTGGAAACCTAGTACAAAAGCCCCCTACCCATTTCAAGCAAGAAAACTAACCAACCTTGCAATCTCCTTCGACGCTTTTTAAATTTACTACCAATTAATTAAATAAATCACCGTCTCACTAACACCATAACACCCACCCAGTTAAATATTGCCACGTAGCTGAATAATCCACGTGGCAGTTGTGCACAGCACGGTGCATGTTAGAAGGCTGCACCTCATTCACGTAGGATTCCGAAGCGCGCACCTCCTCAAGAAGGCTATGCTGCTACAGCACAAAACCAACTCCAATTATGCACACGTTTATTACCCCCCCCACAAAACGCACTAACAAACACCCACTTTCGCACGATAATCTATCTGCTTCAAGTTTATATATAAGAATCTCCTTAAATTCGGGGAGATATTGAAGGAATCTGAAGAAGTTACGAGGGGGAATTGCTTGTTTTTGAGCAGCAGCTATGCAAGGGAACGATATCGAAAGCAGGGGCGAGCAGAAAAGGAAGGACGCGCCGTCGTCGTTGGAGAGAGCATACGCAATCGAAGAATCGAGGGAACGGAATTGGGTTTCATGGCTGATACCACTCTTCGTGTTGATTTGCATCGTCATGTTTCTGATTGAGATGTTTGTGAATAATTGCCCAAAGCATATAAAGAACAGGACTGGCGAGGATGGCAAGTGCGTGGCTAGGTTTTTGGGTAGATTTTCGTTCCAGCCTTTGGGAGAGAATCCTCTTTTTGGGCCTTCTTCTGACACGTTAGTGCCTGCCTTCCAATTTTTAGTTCTATCTGTTGATTGGGGTTTTGTGGGCTGCCCTGCCCTATCTTTGTTTGCTGAGTGTGCTTTTTTCATGATTACTTGTTAAAACAGAGTTGAGCTCTTCGATTGACAGTTGGGATTTTGTGGGCTGCCCTAATTTTCACGCTGACTTTCTTGATTATTTAGTTAAGAGATGCTTGCTTCTGCCCTTGTTAATACAGACTTGAGCTTTTTACTTCCCCTGCTCATAATAAATCTTGATTTTATATGTTTTGAGCCATGTTGTGCTATTATCCTTTGTCCTAAGGTATTGTTCTTTGTCATCTTCCTACAAAACTTAGCTGTTTGATTCATCTGCTTATAATAACTCTTGATTTGATTGATAATGGCATCTCATGAGCTATTGGTGTGCTGTTGTTTTGTTTCATTACCTTAATGTAACGATGAAACTGTTTTGCTCCTAACATCAGACTAGATAAGCTGGGAGCTCTCAATTGGGACAAAATCGTGCATGGGCATCAAGGATGGAGACTTATCTCTTGCATATGGTTACATGCCGGTCTCATACATCTCCTCGCGAACATGCTGAGCCTAATCTTCATCGGTGTTCGCCTAGAGCAGCACTTTGGCTTCTGTAAGAACAACACTTTCAGCCCTCCTAACAGTTATATCTCAAACGAACACAATATCCTTAATCCTATCACATTCATTCGCAGTGCGCATCGGCTTCATATATCTACTCTCGGGATTCGGCGGGAGCGTCCTATCCTCTCTCTTCATCCGAAACAGCATCTCCGTTGGTGCCTCGGGCGCACTCTTTGGCCTGCTCGGCGCAATGCTCTCCGAGCTACTCACCAACTGGTCAATATACACCAACAAGGTTGTAAGAAAACAGTTCCTCAATCTCTACTTTAACTGCCAATAGGGTTTCAGCAGATTTTAGATGGGCTTTTCGGTTTGTGTTTCTCAGGCTGCAGCTCTGTTGACGCTTTTGGTTGTAATCTTGATCAACTTAGCAGTTGGAATATTACCCCACGTAGATAATTTTGCGCACATCGGCGGGTTCTTGACCGGGTTTCTTCTAGGGTTTATCCTACTCGTCCGACCACAGTTTGGATGGATCGAACGAAGCAGTCTACCTGCTGGCATTCGCGTGAAGTCGAAGTATAAGCCTTACCAATACGTCTTGTGGGTCGTTTCTCTAGTGTTGCTGATCACTGGGTAAAAGTTTTGTTTCGTTTTCGCAGATAAACCGTTACTACGCAGCCTGTCTTGTAATAGTTTGCTTAATCGTTCGGAAATGAAACGCAGGTTTACGGTAGGAGTGGTGATGCTTTTTCGAGGAGTGAACGGATACGAAAAGTGTCATTGGTGCAGATACTTGAGCTGCGTTCCGACATCTAAGTGGAAGTGTAATGAATCTTGATTGATCTCTAACCTTTACACTGAGGGTTTTCTTTTCATGTGTTTCAAACTAGTTTGTGTCTTTGTTCATAATATTATTATTTTTACGTGTAAATACAAATTTCTGCTCGACCTTTCGTCTAGTTTGTGTTGGAAATATATGACTTTAGAGTGGATTTATGGTCAAGTTCGTTTTATCTTATATTCCTTTGTATTATTTGTCACATGCCATTTATGTAGATTTTTATATTTAAGGGTGTTTCGTTTTCTTATTAAAATTGATGATCTACTAGGCTAATATTATAATAAATAAAAATTATATGTCTGCATCATATTTTTCGACTTCTCGTAGTTCACGAATTTTATTTTATTATTTTTTATTATTCTTATGTACGGTTAAAGTCTTAACATTTTCTTATAGCATAATGTATTGCGAATATTTCTTTTTACAAAGTTCAAATAGGCACATACTATAGCTTAAAAAAAAATCTTAAAAAACATTCACAAGCTTCAAATTGAGCTCGTAGTGAAAAAAAAAAAAGAAAAAGAAGAAACAAAATCGTAAAAAACAATCACAAGCTTCCACACATAGCAGCTGGATTCTAGGCGATGATTAAGTCTTTTCGTCGTTGCTAATAACGATATTAGTTCAGTTATGTCAATATGATTGATTATATACGTATGATGAAACCCTCAAAACATATATTAATTTATTTTATTAAGCTGTCATATTAAATATAATAGTTGCCTTTCTTACATCGCCCCCATGCTGTCCTCATGCTACTGTACTGCACATTAAGGATTTCTTCATGGCTGCATCAATAAGACATTCTTTGATTGTTGATCATCGATTTCTTCAAAGTATATATCAGACAATACCCTTATGAGACCAATATATATATATATATATATATATACGATGAATACATCTTATTAATCGTCATCAAGTACTTCAATCAACATAATCCTAACTAACACTGTTGTTTTTCATTCTTGTCCTAATCGCGTCGCCACTCTTGTTTCTTCTCGTCGGAAGTTCCTTCCGCGTAAGAAACCTTCCGCCGGGCCCTAACACGTTGCAAATCTTGAAAGTACTCCCCGAGTTGGTTCGAAATCCACACGTCGCATTAAAAAACCTATCGAAAGTTTATGGGCCGATCATGTCCTTGAGGCTCGGCGGCCAGCTCGTGATGGTGGTGTCATCTTCGTCTCTAGCCATGGAGGTTCTTCGAACTCAAGACAGTGTGTTCTCAGGCAGATACTTGCCTTCGGTATATTACAAAGTCCCGAGCGCCCCTCAATCATCCCTCGCTATGTCCAAAGAATGCGATGAGACATGGAAGTTCTTACGCGGGCTAGGGCAAAGCGCGGTGTTTTCTTCGAAATCCATCGAGTCGAATGCCTTCATAAGGAAGGCAAAGGTACTGAACAAATACAATATGAGTAAACCAATTGGCAATGGGTGGAGTTAGTAAACTGTGTGTTACTCATCTTGAGCATCTATGCTCCTTTTTTTTCGAATCATTTCAATAGGTGCAAGAAATGGTGCGGTATCTACACACTAAACAAGGCGAAGTCGTGGATCTTGAGGACGTAATGGGAGTGACCATATACAACATCTTGAGCAATGTATTGGCTTCGAGAGACATCTTCGATATCCGAGGCGGTTCGATGGATCAAACAGTTAGGGCTTTGGTTGGAGAGATCATTAAAACGGTCTCTTCCCTCGGGATTGCTGATTTGTTTCCAATCCTCAGGAGAGTCGATTTCTGGAGCAGTCGAAAAGGTGATGTTAGTAATCACTTCAGCTAAAAGCTTAACATTTTAGAGCAACTCATATTTTCGTGGAAAGTGAATCTTACCTTCAATTAAACTCTATATTGACATCTATTTTTTTATTGATGAAAAATGTTAATTTTATTTTTAATGTGACACTATTCATCAATATGAAAATGCGTTGTAATTTTTGTTTTTTATTTTTCTTTTAATTTAAAACTTATTTTGATATCTGAAATATTTTACTTCATTATAATAAAATTAAACCGATAAATTTTCAATATTTATTTATTTATATTTATTTATTTTTAATTTAATTAAACTAGAATTATGGTATGTCAATTATAATTTAAATAATTTTGAATATTCATTATTATTGTATAATGAATTTCTAATAATAATATTAAATTTTAAAACTTGAAACATGTATATGTATAGTAGATAAGAAAAAAAAATTCAGAAAGCACATTATTATTATTTCTTTTAAAATATATAAATAACAACCTTCTTGAGATAATTGGGCATATAAGAGAATTAGTTCCTACAAAAAAAAAAAAAAAAAAAATCACTGATAGCTTTTTTTAGGCATGAGATTTGAATTACGTTGTTTTTTTTTATAAATTAATTATAATAAACAAATAAAAAAAATGAGTAGTAATACCTAGGGAATATTCTTTTCAATTTGTAAAACGGAGTTAATATTGAATAAAAAGACGTATTTTTGTCCAAAACTAGTTGCATTTTAGTAGTGTAGGTTGGAGATGCTCATAGGAAAATTATTTTATCATTGTTGTATTTTATTTTCAATAGGCGTAGAGTTATATGACAAAACAATGCTCATTTGGAGAGAAATGGTAAGCCAAAGACGGGCTAATAAAGAAATAACCGAATCACGAGGCGATCTAATCGACGCCGTGCTCGAGAGCGGGAAATTTCGCGACGATCAAATCTGCTTGCTGGTCATGGAGATCTTAATGGCCGGCGCAGATATGAGCACCATAACCTCGGTTTGGCTCATGGCGGAGCTAATGAGACGTCCCGAGATCTTGAGCCGCGCCAGGGAAGAAATCTCGGGGGCTTTAGACGTAATTATCGACGAGAGCGTTCTAACAGAATCGAAGTACTTACAAGCTTGTATAAAAGAAACCCTAAGGCTTCACATCCCGGGGCCGTTCTTACTCCCTCATCGAGCGACGGAGGCGTGTAAGATCGATGGCTTCATGGTTCCTAAAGATTGTATGGTTCTGATCAACGGCTGGGCTATCGGGAGGGACTCGAGTGCTTGGGAGGACGGTTTGGTTTTCAGACCAGAGAGGTTTCTTGATTCGAAGATAGACTGTAGGGGTGTGCACTTCGAGTTCATACCGTTCAGTTCGGGTAAGAGAATGTGCCCGGGCTTGAACGTGGCTTTCAAGAACGTGCAGCTTGTTGTGGCTTCTATGGTTCGTTGCTTTGATTGGAGCCTCGAAGATGGGTCGAGCGATGCGGCTCGGCTCGACATGGACGAGGAACCGTGCTTAAGAAGGCCGAGCCCTTGCGTTTGGTTCCAAGCTAGGCGTGTTGTGTTTGATTATTAGCTTGTTTTCTTTCTTTCCTTCTTTGGATATTTGTCGTTTGTTGCTTTTGTGAAGAGATTTATAGCTTTAGATTTCGTCGATAAAACAATATATGCAAGGCTGATCAAATTACTTGGATTTTTTTTTTTTTTTTTTTTCAATGCCATTTTTATGAGGAATGGGCCGGAGGGGCGGGCCAGTCTGAAACCCGCTAAAACCCACCATTTAGCGGGGCGAGCATAGGGCGGCCCGCCATTTGGTGGCCCTAGGAAATCCGCTAAAACCCACCATTTTTCTTTCATTTTATTGTTAATTAAAATTTTAGTGTTTTTTCTGTAATTATTCCTTTATTAATTATTACAAAATCGTAAAAATTAATTTTCCTATATTTTTTCTATTATTTATTCTTTTAAAAAATATATATTATTTTAAAAATATTAGGCGAGCTGGCCCGCGCCCCGCCCCGCCAATGACTGCAGCCTGCGCGGGCTAGCCCACTCAGACCCGCTCCTTGACGGACCTAAAATTTCCTGTTCGCATCCCGCCCCACCCCGCCAAAGCCTGCAGCCTGCACGGGCTAGCCTACCCAGACCCGCTCCTTGACAGACCTAAAATTTTCTTACCCGCGGGCTAATTTGACAGCTCCAATCTTGCTTACCATTTTTATATTACTTTGTTTTTTCCTCTTGGCATTGAGGCACTGTATACCGCAATGTATCGTGAACTGCCCTAAAGCCATATGTCAGGATATCAAACCAATTTACTCTCTCTATTGTCGATTAGTTTACTAGTGAAATCACAAATGAACTTATATGTATGGGCTCCTTAGTCTGAGCAAGAAGAGATTTTATGTCTCTACAATTGGTGCGATAAACGTGGAATGAACACGTATCAAGAATCATAGCCCAAGTATGATGTGAATGACGTGTCTCCGATGCTTGCAATGATTGGTGCATTGTGTCGAAAGTCTTCCTGACATGATGATGATCAGACGACGGGGGAAAATGGCGGTACAAGATGATTATCGTTGAAGAAAAGTCTGGTTTGGTGGTCTTAAGTTTGAGGGAATGATTGTAGGAATATCAAACTCAATCCCACATCGAATAAATAGTTAGGACATACATATAAGCTTGTGAGTTGATCTCTATTGCCAATTGACGTTAGAGTGTATGTGCTTTTATGCATGGGCTTCTAAGCTTGTGCTAAATGTGATCTTGTCTCAGATACCATAACAGAAGAATGTGACGATCAAAATGTGGAAAATCTCTTTGTGGGCGGGCTAAGCCGAAAATTTTTGTATTTCTACAAAATCGATCCATGCAAATGCCTAGAGAAAAGTCCATTTCTCGATAAAAATAAATTAGAAAAACATAATTCTCAAGTTGAAAAATCATATCTCAGATCATTTCTTCTGAGTTATTATGTAAAAAAAAAGATGGGAGACTCAATTGTTCCCATATGTGGAGTTAGCAGGCTATTTTAACAGCCGATCCCCAAATTTAGTAATTTTTTATTATGTAAATAAAATCTAATTAGGTAAAAAGGTTAAAATTTAAAATTAACTCAACCTACTAATTCAAGTTTTACATGTTCAAAAATAAGCATTAATAAAAGCATCAATAAATCTTTTATCAAAAAAAAAAACATAATGTTCATGTGCGGTTTCGAACCTGGAATTTCATTTATATATACTTTTTTTTATTGACACATGCGAGTAATTTAAGTGTGATCAAGATTTATTTCAAGAACTAAAAGATTTAAAGAACGTATACTTCCAAAAGTTAACGCTCTAATTGAAATGCTAAATTTCATTAAAATGATCCATTATTTTCTGAATGTATATATTGCATATAGAATTATATTATCGATTCTTGTGATTGTTGCTTCCGAAGAAAAGAAGTTTTTTCAAATTGAAAATTTATATATATATATATATATACATAAAAAAGCTACTTAAGATCACAATGATGCAAGAAAAATTAAATGAATTGGCTATTTTATCAATAGAAAACGAATTGGCTGAAAAAAATTTATTATGAGAATTTTATAAAAGAATTTGCGTAAAAAAGGCTAGAAAATGTAAGAAGTTTATATTTATTTTTGCTTGAAAAAAATTCCACTAAAAGAAAAAAAAAAAGTTTTCTAATTTAAATTTTTAACTCCGCCCTCTGTAAACTTTTAATGTTATAGTTGTCCGTCCCAATCCGATAAAAGAGGAGGGTTGTGTTAGATTGACACGTAAAAAATTGTCAATATATAATATTTAATTTTATTTTCTTTAAACAAAAAACATCATTTTAAACCTCGCTTTAGGCTTCGTATTACGATGAGCCGACCTTGTATATAGCAATCCCCGGTGCATAATGATCCAAATTTAATATTTTGGCTATAAAATATTTATTTCTTTCAATTCAACATACATAGTACGCCAAAACCCTAATCATTTCGAGTTCAAACCTAACCCGACAAGGTTCCAAGATAAAGATCTCTTGAAAGCTCTACTAATTCTTGCTATTAATGGAATGGACCATATGATCACTAACGCTTTTGTGGTTCAATCATTAATTTTTCACAGCATATATAATATAAATATAAGGTTAGAGATAAATAGTCGGTCGTACGTGGAGGCACACATCAATTGATGTTCTTGGCAATATATAAATATCCTCTCGAGTTGGGTTTAGTCACGAGCCCTTTCGTACACATGATATCAATTAATATCACACCCCACTACTAAAATTTCACTATAAATATATATACATATGTAAGAAACATTGCTCGCATCAATCAATCGTAACACAAAAAAAAAAAAAAGAGGAAGATGAAGTCCACATTATATTCCTACTTCAGTATTATCATCTTGGCGATACTATTGTTGATCTCCGCCCACCGTTCAATGGCTTCTTCGAGAAAGGGTGCCATTTATCTCGATGATCAAAAGACAGATTCATCTCAAGTAGGGTCGTCTTCTAGCTCGAGCCCTAGCGATGTCGAAGCTGAATCGCCTAGCGGTGGATCAGCCAGTGGCTCGGGCCATGGTCCGGGCTGGGACTATAGGTGGGCATGGGGTTCGAGCCCGACGTCAGGATGGGGTTACGGGTCTGGCTCGGGGAAGTCCCCTAATGCGTTCGGTAAGGGATGGGGTTTCGGATCTGGGTCTGGGTCCGGGTCAGGGTCGGGGCATGGGTCTGGGTATGGGTTCAGTAGTGGAGGAAGTGGTAATGACAAGGGCAAGGACAAGGGTGGGAATTCAGATGGTTTGGCTCCGCCTACGCCGGACAATAATAATTAAGGACTTGCATGGTACTAAAAATGGACATGAGATGCTATACATATGAATGTAATAGAATGTAATATGGAAGTGAGCTTAGCTCATACTTAGGATCAAATGCATTCGTGTGTTTGTGTACGAGGAGACTTCTACAGTGGTCTAGCATCATGGTATGTGTGTAATATAGAAACATTTAGTCATATGGTATAATATAATCCATAGTATTATTAAAAAAAAAAAAAGAAAAAGAAGAAGAAAGAAAAAAGCGTGTTTAAGTGTAGTGCTTTTAGACTATTATCACAAAACTATTATCCAACATTCTTCAAAGAGTTGCAGACACGAACGATACAATGTTTCTTCATGGTTAGAATCATGTCCAGAAGAAAATCACCATCTTTCATGGCTTAACAAAGCCTACAATTTCCTTCCATCGTCATTATCCCGCAAGGATATTCACGTATGCAAATTGTAGCCCGTCGTGTATCAAATCGGAGCCTTCGGGTTTGGTTAGTTCGATTTCTCAATAACATTATATTACGCAATCCACGTCGTTACTCATCAATATTATTGGATATAGGTCATCGATTTTTTTTATTTTTTTTCGTATAAATCTTTTTTATTCTCCTCTTTCAAGTCAAATACAAAAATATAATTCGGATTGCAGATAACAAAAAAAGAAATCACACAATACATGCAAATGCTAGAAAATGATTTGTCTGAAAACAGAAAATATCCAACGAAGCATTATTTCCAGCTCAAATCGAATTCAATACATGGAAAGAGCATCAACTAAACGATGGCACGTCCAGCAAAGAGAAACAACCAAGAAAAGACTTCAGAAAACACAAGTCTTCGATATCACCATGCCAATCATTCATTCTCATATGGGTTTAATTTTGAAGTGCAATGAGATCAAAGAGAAGACTAAGCATTTCAGATCCTGCAATTAAAGAAATCGACAGAAGAATATCTTCAGCAGGTAAGAATAAACAGAAGAATGCACGATCATAATTTCACATGGATATAAAAATAGGCCAGGGAGAGTTACTAAGTTCTCCACCAAGAATGAAGCAGCAGTTTTTTTATCAGCTAGAGTTGTTATCAAACATGATCATGGGAAATCTACAACCGAACGATTGGTTTAGGTGAAGGATTCTCATAAAAAAAAAGCGGCTTTTACAGTCACGTTCATTTCCAATGCAATGATTCTCAAAGCTTATTACATCGACCAAATGGCAGCTCAGGGTTGCCAATATTAAGTTTTTATGATCACAAGCACTTCATCTATCAACTTCAGCTAACATCTTTATGCGTCAATAAGTGATATCAAAGAATCAAAACCACCAAGATTCTCCTCATTGCCTCTTCAATGCAAATTCAAGCACACAACGTACACAAATGGATTGCAACACTTTCCATCTAAATAAAACCTCAAAAAGAAAGCACAAACACAAAATCCATGCATTCACGGAGAAAATACAAACCTGGACAAGGTAATAGAAGATACGCAAACCCTCTGGATCTTTACTGGTCTGAACATCCATAAGAGACCCAATTTTCGACGTTGTGAAGGAAATGTGCTCATTACCCATAACAATCTCCAGCTCCTGCCTTCCCACACGGTCAGGCTCCGGCCAGTTATTATCGTCTTCTTTCATTATCTGCCCGGAAAAAAAAAACAACAATTTTAGAACCCTAGAAATAAAAACAACAGAAAATAAAGAAATTGCAAATCAAGGCAAAAAAAGAAAAAATTCAAAACTACCTCAGAGTCCGCAACGATGCGCCGGCACTCTTTCACCACCGCTGGGGTCAGAAACACCTCCTTGCGAATCATCGTGTCGTTCTTGTAGTTCGAATTGTTGGCGTACCGAAGCTTGCCATCGGGGCGAAATTCGAACTCCAGAAATTCGTGTCCGAATTTTCCCTTGTGCCCGACGTAGTACCGTAGGTAGAACTCACCGTCGTCAGCGCCGTCCGCCATTTTCAAGATTGTTCCTTTTTTTTTTTTCCTCTCAGAAGTTCGCCTTTTGGAGAGAGTAGGTCTTCAAAATCGGTAATTTCTGGTTTTGGAATGTTGGGCTTTATTGGGCTTCGTGAAAAGGGAGCCCATATATAGGATAGCACATTAGTCAAATATTTATAACGAAGACAAATAAATTTATTTAGGAATAGAATATTAAATTTTATATTTTCTAAAACTCGGAATAATAGTCTAAAAAATCTATCTAACGTCACACAACATCACCATAGTCGTCACGCTTCGACTAAGTTAACTTTCAAACGAATATGAACTTCAGTGTTGGTTGTTGGACGACCACAGCTTCTTGAGTATTAATCCATACAATTGGTATAATACAATCCCAAGCAGTCCGACAGAATTATTGGTCCGAATCTCCGAGTCCCTGAAAATTCACGAACAAACAATATCGATAGTGTATTGGCAACGACACACATCTGATGCTCAAGTCAGTCGAGAATTTCCTTATTCTTTTTTTTTTTTCTTTTGATATATCGTAAAGATAAGATTAGAATATACAAGATGAATAAAAGTGTCCGACTATAGGAGTTAAAGTACATATATGAAATTATGTATCTCTTAAATATCTCCGTATTTGTTTTCTTAGTTTGAGTCATATTCTAAACCAAAAATCTATTTCGAATATAAAATATATTACTTCACTACGATTCAAAGTCATGGGATTCTTTTGTGGGTTTCCAAGAAAAAAAAAAGAAAACTGCATCGAATATTAACGTGAAAAAAAAAGGGTATGTATCTATTCTAGTCCTTCTAAAACTTGTCATTGTTTAATTAATTTAGTTTGTCAATTAACTAATAAATCTTATTTGCAAATTAATAATTATTAAAAAATTTAAAAATATTAACTCATGTTATCTTTCCATTTATTCCAATTAATTAATATTAAAATATAGCTAGGGACTGATTTGTAATATTTTAAATATGTGAGAGTCAATTGTATAAGTTTGTATATTCAAGGGGCTCCGTGAGTAAATTCGAAATGTATAAGTGGGGAGCCCTAAATCAACATTCTGTAATCGATTTGAACAATTCAAAGAATCATCAAGAAGGGTTTTTATCCAATTAATATAGACTAAATTACAAATTTAACATTAGGTTTTTTATTATTCAAATTTTATCTTCATAAATTAATTTTTCAAGATATTTATAAATACTATATAATTCAATGAATTTATGATTTTATTTATAGTATAATTTGAAAATAACAATTAAAATAGAAAGTAATATATTATATACTTATATATTATAGTACACATAGTGCGTTAAATGCTAATATAAATAAATACATTACATATGGCAAAATTTATGATCAAAGAGTTCACGGAAGTAATTTCACCAATAAAAGCAACAATAATAATAAGAGTTAATTATGTTTCAGGCCCTATTAGATTAGTTTCATTAGAATTCAGGCCCCATATAGTTTCAAAACAAAGATAAGGACCCATTTTAAGTTTCTCTTAGAGTTAAGGACCTATTTACACTGAAAAGACTCATTTGCCCTTCAATGTTGCGAAAATTACTTGCATTTGCCATCATCTCTCCCAAACGATAGAATCAAACACGATGTTCGATCGAAGCAAAAATTATGTTCGAAAGATGGCCCAATCTCGACGTCAATGACCGAATAAGGTTAAATCGACCTCAATTTCTCATGGGTTTTAATAACCAAGGAAAATTACAGAAGTTTATAATGAAATAATATTTCAAACCCAATTCGAAAATCTTGTTGAAAAACGAGTGAAATCTAGAATTTAATGACCAAATAAGGTGAAATCGACTCAATTTGATCATGGATTTTAGTAATCAACGAAAATTACTGATGTTAATCATGCAATGATGCGGAATTTTGGCGCGACCCAAGATTGAAGCGTTTGTTATTTAAGTAACACAACACACTACTTGGGTAACACTTTATTCAATTAATATAACACATGTCTTATAATTTATAACAACTATTGCCACAGAAATAACACATAATTCAAAAATATTAACGATTCTTATCATTTTAATAACACATCCAGTACACAATAAGAGGCGCAGAAAACAAGCTGAAAACTGCCGAAAGCATCCAAAAATCGCTGAAATCTCGTTGAAATACCGCTGAAATCTCGATGTTAATGATCAAGTAAGGTGAAATCGACCTTAATTTCACATGGGTCTTACTAATCAATGAAAATTACTGAAGTCTATAATGAAATAATGCGTTAAGCTCAATTCGAAAATCTCGTTAAAAAATGAGAAAAATCTTGATGTTAATGACCAAATAAGGTGAAATCGACTCATTTTAATCATGGGTTTTAGTAATCAAAGAAAATTACTGATGTTAATCATGGAATGACATGAAATTTTGATGCGAGCCAAGACTGAAACGTTTGTTATGTGAGTAACACAACACGCTACCTAGGTAACAACACTTTATGCAATTAATATAACGGATCTCTTATAATTTATAACAACTATTGCCACAGAAATAACACATAATTCAAAAAAATTAACGATTCTTATCATGTTAATAACATATCTAGTACATAATAAGAGGTGCGAAAAACAGATCGAAAACCGCCGAAGGCACCCAAAATCGCTGAAATCTCGTTGGAATGCCGTTGAAATTTCGATTTTAATGACAAGTAAGGTGAAATCGACCTCAATTTCATGTGGATCTTAATAATTAATGAAAATTACTGAATTATATAATTGAATAATGCGTTAAATCCACTTTTAAATTTTCGTTGGAAAACTGGAGAAATATAGACTTTATTGCCGAATAAGGTGAAATCGACTCAATTTTGTAATGGGTCTGACTAATTAACGGGAATTATTGATGTTAATCACGGAATGATGTGAAAATTAACTTCCCCAAAATCAAAATATTTTCAAGCTGAGTAACACATTATGTAACAAATATAACACATGTATATACAAAAGAAAATGCATCATTGAGAACATTCTAGAAGGTTCTCGATTGTCAGGGAATATTAACAGCAATATCACGAAATATTACCACATTACCTGCAAATTATACCACATGTCTGATAGAAAAAAATAATATGAACCCAGTTTATAACACATTTATATATACTGGTACTACATAAAAAGGTTAACTATACCACATTACTAATTCGATTAATTTCGCTCATAGATACACTTTTTTTTCGGATATATAAGATTGACATTCATGGAAATATATGATTTGGTAAAGTTAAACCATCAAATTCCTTTAAAAGATAATATATGGGAATGCTGGTGTTTGTAGTCAAATGTTGAGGTCATTATTCATGTAAACATATAATCCTTCATTGCAAAACATAGACTATTATCTCTTGAATGAAACATAATGTAATGAATCTCATCACAAAAATGTTCAAAGTTTATATTAAATCATGAATAACATTTTATAGACCGTAAAACCTAAAGTTTCAACTCCAAATCCTAAATCATAGACCCCGAACCATAAACCCTAAACCCTAAACTCCGAATTCTAAATTTTTTTTACGACTATATCCTATAAACCATAAGCTGTAAATCATATTACCAATTTTTGTGTCGTAAACCCTTAAGTTTAACATCGAAATCCTAAACCCTAAACCCCAAAACTCTAAAAACTAGAAACCCTCGCGCATAACCTGTAATTTATAACAGGTAATCCACTTCTTGTAACACTTAAACCCTTATCAGTACCACATTATGTGTTTTAGAAATTTTTTAAGATCCAGCCAAATATGAACTCGAAATCAATATTCTCGCCATAATCCGCCAAAAAATGAGCATACCTCTTTATGAATATTCGAAAAATTCCGCCCAAAACTCCATTCAAATTCAGAAATCCCGCCAAAACCCTCTAACTAAAAATTATACTAAATAAATGACTAATGATACCACTTGAACTCTTTGTGGGACCACTTCATTATAATATAGTATTACATATTTGACATAGAATATCTCATACATGTTTCACGATGACAAATGTGCTAAAATTCATACAACTTTAAGGAACAATGAATTACACTAATTTTTTATTGCGATCACTTTTTCAGCTCCATTAACACAATATTAGCCGGCAGTAACATTTCACGGAACAAGTATAACAGTTTATCAATAAGCTCGTAACATAAAGAGGAAGTACGAAACCACTTGTTACCAAATATGAAAAAATTCTGCCAGAATACTGAAATCGAAACAATATCATATAAACCGCAACTGGTACCACTTAAACCCCACGACGTACCACTTCATAAAAAGACAGTTTCGCATGTTTCTCGTGGCATACCTCTTATCTGTTTTAATATGACAGATTCTTGGATGTTCATACCACTTTAACATACAATGATTTGAGCTTATATTTTTTGCGACAATTTCATGTTCAGTTCTGTTGCCTTGGACGAAGAATGATGGAGCGGATACGGTGGCGCAACATAATGTACAGGCTATAGGTCTCTCTAATTTATACATATTAGTTGCAAATTTTTTTAAGCAAAAATTCTAAATTAAAACTGTACCAAATAAAAGGCATCTGGTACCACTTAAACCGTTTTCGGTACCTCTTCGTCAAAAAATAAAGTTTCACATATCTGACGTGGGATACCACTTCTTCGTTAAGCAATGTGACAAATGCATCGTTTTCATACCACTTAATCGAACAGTGGGTTCATTCTAAATTTTTCGACGATTTTATTTTCACCTCCATTAACTTTGAACGACAAACAACGAAGCCAACAAGGTGGTGCGGCGTAATTTGTATTCTATGGGTCACTCAAATTTATACATTTTTGCTGCAATTTTTGCTAAAAAAACATGACTCGGTTCATAATTATTTTTTCTTATTTGCATCAAGAATTTCGAAAAAAATCTTATCGTTAACCTTACAAATCTTACATTCAACGAAGTGAAGATCATATTAAACACTTGAGGACACATCGAACTTGGTCGTACGAATGAAAATAAAATGTACAGGAGATTTCGATCGTAGAAGTTAAATATTATTCTGTTGATACCACTTGTGAACCCTACAGGAACACAATACCTGCATCCTGTAACACTTTGCATATCTGCGAAAATATAAGATGGTGACAGAAAATAGGCGTCCGATACCATTTCTTTTATCACTTTTGTAAGGGTATTTTGGTCAGTTCATAGTTTGGGTCCTTTACTCTAAATTTTTACACAAAATAGGTCCCTAAAACTATACTTTTTTCTGACAAGGGTCTGAACCCTATTTTAAAAATATAATGGGCCTGATTTGAAATTGCCCCTAATAATAATAATAAATAGTAGAGTACAAACTAATGTTAGAAAATGTGCACGTTTGAGCAAGAACATAGCGTAAATATTTCTTTGTAAGCTATGTGAGAATGAATTTTCAAAAGAAAAGATTCATGAAAAGAAAAGAGAAATAGTTGGAATTAATTTTGCGAAACGATCACCATGTCGAAAGTTAAAAACAAGTTTAATATTAAGAATTACGAAAGAATTCCAAATTAAAACAAAATAATTTAATAAAACAAGATAATATGAATTATGAAGTGACAGATGAGACGAAGACTTCTCATCTCAGCCAGCTATGGTTTCCTTTCCCTCGAAGCGTACGCCACAAAATCTGTCGGTGCATTTATTTATATTTATATTTATAAAATAAATAAATAAATAAATCATAAATGATGGAAACTATAAAAAATAAGACCAACCACATTCGCTTACGTTTATTGCATTGCAGCTGTAATATTCAATCCTCATTACAACTTCGATCGCAAACCCTCGATTTCTGGTCAGTTTCTTCGTCGTCGATTCCGAGAAGATAATAACTATTCCGTCGAATCTAACCATGAATCCAGAATAGTAAGTTATATTTCTCGATTCGGAAGAAAAAAAAATTGTTTGTAGATCGTTGTTCGTTTCGTAATTTTTTATTTTATGGATCCTCCTGGATTTGCTTGCAATTGTGTGAAGGTTCTTTGTACTTTCGATGTTTATTTTGTTGATGATAGATCCGTGGATTTGCTTAACTGATTGTTCTCTGGATTTTGAATCATACTCTCTTTTTTTATGAGTTGGGTTGTTGTACTATCACGTATAGGTTCTATTTTACTTTTTTATTTGTGTGTGTTGTTTCGATTGTAAGGATTTGTGATCGTGAAATCATATTTGTTCCATGTTTATATGGGCAATCAAAAGTTCTTGTGCTGTGGATTTCTGTAGAATTGATGAGTTGAGCAATCATTCAAGGCGGCCTATCGATAAGAAATAATTCCATTAGCTCGATTCCATACGAATTATTGTCTTGTAGGTCCTTTTTTTCCTTTGGCTTAAATTCATTCGTGTTGTTCAGTACTCTATTTCACATGAATGCTTTGAGTTGTTGAAATAAGATTCACTCATTTGGATTCTAATCCTTTCTGGTGTTTAATCTTATGTAACTATATGACATGATCGTCATTCAATTCACTTAAACAAGGTGTCTTTCTGCTTTTTCTATTACATTGCATTATATGCTTTTGTCCCCTTATATTATCTCATGGAATTATGTAATTTATTTACATACTGCTATGATCTTCTCAGTGACTACTTGTTCAAGCTTCTTTTAATTGGAGACTCAGGCGTGGGCAAGTCATGTCTTCTTCTGCGATTTGCGGTAAGCCATTAGCTGCTTTTTTTCACTATATGTAGTGCTAGGAATCTCTCATTTTTCATGATAGTTAGCTATTATTGGGGTGGAGTGGAGATAACTAAAGAAGTTCATTCAATTTGTCCCACTAAATATTGTTTTCGTAGATGATAGATGACATCTGATCTCTGTTTCTCTCTTGCAGGATGATTCATATCTTGACAGCTATATCAGCACAATAGGCGTCGACTTTGTGAGTTGCCCCCGTTTTTAAAATTTTGTGTTGTGAAAGTTTTCTTTTTGCAACTAGCCTCTGATCATCTTTCTTCCTTTATGACTTCCCCAGAAAATCCGAACTGTGGAGCAAGATGGAAAGACTATTAAGCTGCAGATTGTGAGTATTTCTCTATTTCTTCGTTACCCAGATCAGAAATGATGCTAGCTTCTTAGCTGAATCATTAAACTTCTTATGAGAAGACCAATTTTTGGTATTTCTCTTTCCATCATTCGTTTTCTTTTTCCAATGGCTTCGTGCTTCTAGTGGGACACTGCTGGACAAGAAAGATTCCGAACTATAACTAGCAGCTACTACCGCGGGGCTCATGGCATTATAGTGAGTTTCCTCTGCACTTCTTAGTCACTAACATATCTAGCAGAACACCCTTTTCCTAATAAGATCCCTCCCTAACTCTGCAGATAGTATATGACGTGACTGATCAAGAGAGCTTCAACAATGTGAAGCAGTGGCTGAATGAAATCGATCGATACGCCAGCGACAGCGTCAACAAGCTCTTGGTCGGAAATAAATGCGATTTGGCTGATAGTAGAGCCGTCCCTTATGAAACAGCAAAGGTATGATATGATTGTGATTCGATTTCAGCCCAAAAGGTGTTTTTCACCAAGCTATGCTGATCGATATCTTTCATGGAAAGGCATTTGCTGATGAGATTGGCATCCCATTCATGGAGACAAGTGCTAAGGATGCCACCAACGTGGAGCAAGCTTTCATGGCTATGGCCGCCGATATCAAGAACAGGTTTGCCGGCCGATATTATACTCTTCTTCATCCATCAAATTTCTGAGTGGCAGTTTCGTAACTTCCATTAATTGTTAGGATGGCGAGCCAACCTGCGAGTAATGTAAGGCCGCCGACCGTCCAGATTAGAGGCCAACCAGTCGCTCAGAAGAGTGGTTGCTGCTCTTAGCTCATTCATCATCTCGATATTATATATATAATGTGGAGAGACGACACACTTCTTCACCTTATATTAGTTTCATTCTTTACGACTGTTTTTATTCAGTTGGTGCTGTACAAATTGATACTTCCCCATTATTGAGGGCCTACTATGTAATATCTCCAAATTATTGTCTTAAAAACTTAAATCATTGAGAATTTCGAGGACACCTAATGTTAGAAAAAAAACGCCATAACCTCCATCAACAAGTTCATACAGAAGATAGATATACATACGCAGACACATACGTATACTTATTAGATAATATCATCCAAATTAAAAATCTACAGAATGACCATTTCGAAACCTCTCTTTCCCTCTCTTTCTCAAGTCCTGGTGGTCCCGCCGCCGTACTGCTCGGCCCTGTCCTTCATCTCCTGCGCCTTGCTGGCGAGCTTGTGCCTCGCCGTGTCCAGCTGCTCAGCCCCAGGGGGGCTCTTCCCGGTGACGTAGCCGTAGATCCACGTCAGCACGCTGATGGCCGCCACGCCGAAGCCGCCGGAGGCCAAGAACCCCGTCGCTATTAGGAACATCGATATGACGGCTGGCACCAGGACGGGGCTGAAGATCACCAGCAATGGAGTCGCTACGGTCAGAGCAATCACCGTGCCTGCAAAAGACAAATATATATATGCTTTCGAACACAAATATCTTTACTTACACACAGACATACCTGCGAGAGTGAGGCCGGAGAGAACGAGGAGAGATCCACCGGCGGTTGCTGCGGTGGCGGCCTTGACGACCATGTGGCTGCGCGGCTGTTGCTTGGTGAGCTGGTTTTGGGGCTGATGAGCAGTAGCAGTAGTACCATAGTGCTCCGCCATGTTTATTTATTTATTTGATATATTATTATTAGTTATAGGGAGAATAATTGAATTTGTGTCGTAAATCGGTGTGGGAATATATATAGGCAGAGGTTGGGGTATACGTGTTGTGGGTTGAGGTGCAACGTGTAAGAGAACTTAACATGCAGCGGCTGCATGCGTTGTAGAGCTGTCTGTTTTTTGGGACACATCACTAGCGGTGGTATTATTGGGCCTTTGTGTATGGGCCGTTTTATTGGGCTTCGGCCCAAATGTGAAACGTGGGAATCTCGTGAAAGTAATTTTTTTCATTATTATTTAGACGGGTGAAAACCCAAAATAATTCTCAATGTTATGATGCGGATCAATTTAGTTCTCGATGTTTTATCTGAGTCAATTTAGTCTTCGATGTTATCGATTTTCGACCAATTTGGTTCTTCTGTCACGATTAACGTCAATTTTAACGGGAATCTCACACGTATCCCACACATGGTCTACTTAAAAACTCACTAAATCATGTCTGGATCGATAAATTGAAAGGATTACTGAAATTTTGGAGCTCGACGAAACAGACGATCTAAAGCTTGTGTTTGAAATTTTGGAGGAGAAATCTAAAGCTCTTGTTTGAAATTTAGGGGAGAAATTTTCAGTTTCGTGCCCTAATTTCAATGATCCTTTCAATTTATCGTTCTATACATGATTTAATGAGTTTTTAAGTAGACCATGTGTGGGACACGTGCAATATTCCCTTTAAAATTGAAGTTAATCGTGACGAAATGATCAAATTGATCGAAAATCGACAACATCGGGTACTAAATTGAACTACATTATAAAAATTGGAGACCATTTTGGATTTTCTCCCTCATTTAAACCATATTTTATTTTTTAGTCAACCGATTTATGAAATATAGACAAACTGACCCCGCAATTATAGCAACTACAATTTCTTCTAGAAATGCCTGTACTGAAATAGGTGAACATTTAATCTTTTACTACACTCCATAGGTGACAAGACAATGAAATATGTACTTTGGTTTCATAATAGGACAATTTTTGTTTCATACCTTGTCTCAGAATTTAAATTTTGCATTCAGATTCTATCAGAAAAAAAATTAGTTTTAAGGACCTGATTTTTATAATAACACTTCATTGTACATCAATAACAATATATTGTGAGTTTGTAACACAAAAATGACGTATGATACCTCTATAATAATATTTTATAACACTTTTTTCAGTTTAGGTCATTAATTCTAAATTTTACAGAAATTTGATCCTTAAAATAAATTATTTTTCTAACAAGACCTGAACACTATTTTAAAACAATAAAAGGGGATGAAACCTAAATTAATACTTCGTAATATTCAATATGACGTTGACAACTGCATTCAATTCATCAACTACTTTAAAGATGTATACACGGAATAATTATATAAAATTGGCGAATAAATATAATTTTTCCAAGAATATTTCAACATTCAACATTTGAAATATTCGAGTTTCGTGCACATATGCATGCATATATATCTCTTTACATTTAGACATATCATTAAATGAACGATCATATCTTTGACCGAAAGTCAATCCCTCTATCGATGTACTAAACGTTACAATTTGACTCGTTCCAGAAACAATAGCAGTTAATAAGTCAAATAATAATAATATTAATAACAACAATAATAATAATAATAATAATAATAATAATAATAATAATAATATGTAATCGTTGTAATAATAATATTAATCTTCATCATCATCGTAAACATTACATCTGTGCGCAAGTTTATTAATGGGTGAAGTCAAGTCAATGATACAATGAATTCAAATGCAAAGCTCCACGTTTTGATGATATTTTAATCTGTTGTTAATCTTCGAATAGTCAATAGTTGATCAATTATAACCGCGCGACGATGCGATTTTTTTGTCCGAGAAACAATAGAATTAGAATATATTACCCTTATACTATTTTAAATTTAAAATTTTGACCCAAATAATATTTCAGATCATAACCAATTTTGTAAAATTCGCTAGGCGCTACTCGGACGCCCGGTGGGGGCCTAGCGCCTAAACGACCAAATAGGCGGGACCTTGGCAGATTTTTGGCGAAAATTAGACGGTATACCAGTTTATTATTATTATTTTTCCATATACCTAATATACTAACATTCTACAAAATAAATATGCATCAAATTTATCAACACATTCTAAATAAATAATGTCAATCCCAATAAAAATAATATTAGTACAAACATTCCTATTTTTTTATTTATTAAAAAATTCCAAAAAAAAAAATTTGACCGATTAATTGTCAATTAATCAGCCCCTTAACCGATTTTCGCCACGGTGTGGGTCGAATAGCTCCTAGGCGCCGCCTAGTTAGCCGAGTTTTACAACAGCGGTCATAACACACACATCTTGGAATTAGTCCCACAATTTTGATATATATAGAGTCCCATAACTTTTATTTTCATTATGTTTTTTTCATATAAATTTTATATCCATTATATTACTTCGAATCAGACAATACTGATATTTAAATGTAAATACAATAGTTAAATGACTTGA
Organism: Lindernia subracemosa; assembly: GCA_028392965.1. Taxonomy (NCBI): domain Eukaryota; kingdom Viridiplantae; phylum Streptophyta; class Magnoliopsida; order Lamiales; family Linderniaceae; genus Vandellia; species Vandellia subracemosa. Next base: position 199,075 of record JAQPCC010000160.1, on the reverse strand, counting down.
CTTTGGGTCTTAACAAAATATCAAGTCATGGTATTATGATATCTTCAAATGGATTTGAGACAAAACAAATAGAAGGGATTAGTTCCACCTGAACATAACATCGAGGTTAGGAGTAGGACGATTAGTTCTGCTACAATTTAGGGTCATTCCATAATCGAACTAAGGTTCAATTTCGCTTCAGAATGAACGTATTCAAAGTGTGAGAATTATAACGTCGCGTCGTATTGTGAGGATACATCGTGACTGAGAAGAGGAAAAAAAAAACTGACTTTTGCAATCAAATAATTAGTATGAAAGTTTTGATTAAGTTAAGAATGGACATTTATGATATAGTTTCTTTGTACATACAGAACATAAGAATTAAATTAAATTTTTGGGACCCATTCAAAAGACTCATCGAGACAAGTCAAGTCCTATGCATTCTTTTAATATCTTATTAGTAGTCCGATCACACCGAAATTTCGCCCAAAATCCGTCACAAAAATATAAGACAAGAGAAAATAACAACACAAATATTTAACATTGAAGATCCTTTTGTTAATGAAGAGAAAAATAAATATTAGGGCAAGCCGTAAAAAATTCACTATATAAAACGTACAATCGCACAATTCTTTTACACTCGCCTACACACAAACTCGGCAATCAACAATCAGAAAGTAATTCTACCCGCTAACCTAAACCTTCAACATAACAGAATTTTCCTAGAGTTAATTATTTACACAAATTAACTTTTTTTTTTATCATTGTTGATGTCGTTAATAAATTGCAAGGTATAATCCTTATAAAGAGATAAACTTACATGTTTTCTTTTCCAATAGGTGTAATTAAAAGTCAACCTAAATGGTCAATGGTCCTCTTCCGTTCGTTGTAAGTGGGGACATATAACTAATTAAATATATATATATATATATATATATTGGATATTCATTGCATAGTTTAATAGTATACGATGCTTCCCCTCTCCTACCGCAGAACCCTCGTACGAAACCTTCATTGACTTCACTTCACTTGCCTTCAAATCCCATCTATTTCAACTTCTATATAAACCATTCATTCTCTTCACTCAAACATCTTCCACTTCAAATCATTTGCGAAATTTTATCTGCTGCTTTAAAAAATAATCGTTAGGAAGAAAGAAATGGCATCACCTGATGAAACTTCTGCTCTTGAATTCATACGCCAACACCTTCTTGACGATGTTTCGTCCATGGAAAACTGCTGTTTTTCTTATTACAGCAACGATTCTGCCGCTGGGCTTTCTTACATATCTGATGAGTCTCAGATTTCAAGATCTTCGAGCCCTTCAAGCTGTGTTCTTCTATCTGATGAGCTCACTTCTTCGAACTCTGCCATTACCTTTGTGAATCTCATGCCTTGTTTAAGCTTAACGGCCTCCGATGATTATATATCAGAACGGACTGCGACGAAGACCGCTCAGTTGGATCAAAACCCACTTGAGGAAGATGGCGATGAGAAAAGGCGTTACAGAGGCGTCAGGCAGAGGCCGTGGGGAAAATTTGCGGCGGAGATTCGCGACCCGAATAAGAAAGGGGCCCGCGTCTGGCTAGGTACGTTCGACAAGGCGGTGGATGCGGCGAAGGCCTACGATAGGGCGGCGTTTAGTCTGAGGGGAAGCAAGGCGATTCTCAACTTCCCGCTTGAGATTCGTAGCAACCTGGGCGGTTCGTCGCCGCCGACGTCGAAGGTTGGCCGGAAGAGGGTTAAGGAAGATGGGGTTGAGGAAAACAGTCGTGTGAAGAAGCAAGTTAAGAGGGAAGAGGGTGAATTGACGGCGACGTCGTCAGCCTTGCCGTTAACTCCGTCAAGCTGGACGGAGGTTTGGGATTGCTCCGACGTGACGGCCATCTTTGAGGTGCCGCCGTTATCGCCGTTGGGTTATTCGAGCCTAATGGTTACTTAAGAGTTAACTATGGTTTAATTGCGTATTATTGTATCGTGTTTAAGCACCCGACGGATAAAAAATGGCTGCGGTGGTTTGTTTTTGTAAAATAATTACTTTTATTTAAAGATGAAAAAACAGTTAAAAAAACTAAATATTCCAAAAGAATTGTAAACCATTGCAAGTAATAAAATGGAGGGTATCGAGGGTATTAAAATTGCATAATTTTATTTGAACAAAGTCGAAATTTGAGATTTTTCGTCTTGACAATGGATTTAATCAAAGAGAAACATTGAGGTTTCGATTTCATATTAGTAATAATCGAGTTTCAATTCTATCAAATACTACCAAACGAATCATTATGACGATGAATTTCTATGAAATGATTATTAATATATTTCTATAATCTTATTCTAACATCATGCAAATCAATAGATATGTCTAGATATTGTAACAAACGCATGGGGCTTAGAAATAAAAGGCACACTAATCGTGTAATATATAATGTACAATTTTCTAATGTCATCATAATCGATATCAAGCTTAAATCTTCTATACCTTTATATAATTGGTGAGGCCTTAATGGTGTGACAAGTTCAAATTGATTTTGTATGACATAGTTAATTATCATTTTATCCTTAATCTTCAAATTTATTCCAATTATACCCCAAATATCATATTTTTAATTTATAAAAAATAGTTTTCAATTAAAATTAATATTATAATTTCATAATATAAAAAAAAATTATATTTTATTTATATTTTAAGCACACGCATCGAGTGTGCGGAAAATACTAATTACTTAGAAATATATGGTAAGGTCCTCGTCTGTGAAATAATTATGTATGGATTCATATAGATACGAAACGTACAAAAAGATATAATGCGTCAAAAATAAATTAATTGCAATTGCAACCCCATTTTTTGTAGTTAATCTTTATTACTTTGGGCAATTCGATGTGTTTCTTTTTTTTTTCCTTTTTCATTTTAGTTAGGGGTGGCAAAATCTCCGTGGATGAGGAGTTGACGGTGATTTTTCATCGCGGGGATGAGATGAGAATGATATTGATGTTTCCCATCATCCCCGACCCCGTTTGAGTCAAACTGTGATTTCCCGTTCTCCAATTGTATTTATTAATAAATAATATAAAATAATACATTTCAAGAAAGGATCCTCAATGATAAGTATTTTTATTTAAAATTTTCGTAGTATTTTTTTTTTTTAAAACTAAAACTAAAACCAATAGTAACTATAAATTAAACATAACAAATGCACAATCATTTATTTTAATGATCGATTATTATAATGATTTTTTAATTTTTTATTTAAAAAATAAAACTAAGACAAAACTTAATCCTAAAAAAAATACATCGTAGCCGTAGTTTATCGCAATTTCTTTTATCATGAATATTTCGTTATTTTATGGTCGGCTTTGTGGATGTTAATTAATTAATTTTTTTGCTGCAAAATTATTTTTTTGAAGCTGTTGGATATATGAAAATGGGAAATCAAAATCCCCCACGAGGACTTTGGTCCCTAAACGACGATTTCCCGTCCCCGAACCAATTCATCATAAGATGTGAATTAACGGGGATGGTATTTGACATGTGGATTTAGTACGGGAATGATATGTCCAATACTAGCCCTCAATCCGCCCATTGTCACCCCTAATTTTAGTTCAGAATTGCTCTTGTAATTGCAATCAAGATTACTAAATATATATCTATATATAATGTTGGACAACTGAGCTTGGAATAAAAATCTTAAATAAAAAAGTCGTCCGATGAAAATTAATATTACTTTGAAAATAAAATAAAATTCGCTTAAAACCAGTAAAACCAATATTCGATGAAAGAAAAATTAATTAATTTTTCATGACCAAATTAGTTTAATTATTAATTAATATATGAAGAACGAATATCGAAAATAGTAAGAACTCGTGTCTTGAGGACAACTATCGAAAATCAAGAGAACTGATATTCGAAGCAATTTTATTTTATGAAAAGCGAATTAAACTCCTTAGTCGGCTTATCTATATTGGTCAATAAAAACTTTTCAATTTGGTATGTACTTTTGTATCTCCAATGTTACCCCTCTATTTTAATTAATTACGATTTTAACCTTAATTTTATATTTATTAATATAAACCAATTTTTTTATATATATTTATAAATAATATATAATTAAATTCAATTATAATTTCAATAAATAGTTTAAATTACAATTAACTAATATAGTGCATATTTATATATTAGAATAGGGGGTGCAAAAAATGCTCTGTAAGACCAACTTCAATGGTACTGGAAAATCCCAAAAAAATAGGATAATAGAACTCCAATGGTACCCCAAACTAAATTCAAAATGAGTTTTTGACATTCTCTCCTAATTGAGACACAATTTTGGGTTTAATGCATAACATGAGTTTGAAATTTAAAAATTGCTATGTAAGTCCTATTATTTGTTTTTAATTACTAAATCACTCATTTATAAAAATAAAAAAATAATTAAAAATTCAAAAAATAAAATTACATACTTTATTAGTAATTATGATTATAAACTATCAAAATAAACAAAGCCTTTATATTAAGCAATAATTTTTTATATCTTATTATTTAATTTTTATATTTTGTTTATATGTAATATAGTAGTATATTATTTTGACCATTATTATAGAATTTTATTAAATATTTTCTCATCAAATTTAATTTTATTATTAAATATTTACTAATAAAAATTTTTATTTTTCATTTTATTTAAAATTTTCTCATCGAATTTAAAATAACACCGTGATCTTATTTGTAAAATCATAAAATATATGGGTGATATTGAAAATTTGTAAAAGTTTGTATGTAAATGAATATTATAAGAATATTCTTTTGACTTTGAGAAAATGTTTAATGGTTGGAGAAGAAATACTGCATTTTAAGTTTGAGAATGAATTTGAGTATGAGTTTTTCGGTTGGAGTTCAAATACACAAACCTAAACCAACTGATTTCACCAAAACGTGGCAAACATGCTATAGTGGGAAGACTAATAATGCATTGAAATGCTGCCCATAAATATCATATGTAACACATCCATAATTAATGGCGTCAATCACATTAAACCACTAACTTGATGATAGTCGTGGGTATCAATGAATATGAAACTCATGTCTTTAAAGCTTAGGGAAATAATTTCCTTCTAGAAGGACATTAATTGTGTACGCACTTTATTATTTGTTTTACATGAAATAATAAGCAAACCCTAAAACGTGTAAATAAGATCTCATGTTTTTTACTACTACATGAAATAGCTTTTGGAGGCTCTTTCTATTCAGCGTTTGAACTTGACCAGTAATAACATTAAAAGCAGACCAAATGTGCAATTGACTTTTCAGACAACATTTTACAGTAATTTTGACTCAGTATATATATATATATATATATATATATATATATATATGAAGAGAAACATACATTATTGATTAAGAGTTGAGATTACTGATGCTTAAGCATGTGATTATTGTCAAGAAATTAGTCTGCAAGCCCTCTTAAAGTCTTCGTAATTAGAGGGGTAAATATGAAAACCCTCTCTGTTAATTACCGATTAATCAAGCATGAAGATTGACAAAATTTATGAAAAAGATATAACAACGCGTGATATAATTAAAATACTCATTTGATGATGAGATAATGAAATGTATATTTAACTAACATTTAGTTATTTATTGTTGTATAATGCATGTGAAACCTCATCATCTATACTATTATTTTAAGTTTGATGTGTGCACTTTAATATATAAATATATATTATAATTTTACCAAGGTTACATTCCCCACTTGTGAGAGTGGAATTGAGAGGAGTTGTAGATTCAAGGGACATACATGCGGACTTGAAAAATCTCAATTGTTTTTCGTGAAAATATTAGCATAAACAGAAAATAATGATTATCTCAATGATATAATACAATAACATTATATAATAAAAACATTCATCTTAATGATGTTTGTATTTGCCAACCGTACAACAAACCTATAGACAACAATTAATGAGGTAGCAATTAATTACATCTATATCTGATCTTGCGAGATTTTTTATTTATTTATTATTAAAGATATGACTTGACCAGCCAATTTCGACGACCCTTCAGCTTATTATTTTAATCGATTAGTCAATTCTCTCGGACTGTGAATTTTGGAGTTATGCGTTTTTTCTATTTTGTCTCCTTTTAGCAAAACCCAGTCTAAAATAAATTTGAAGTATTAGTTATATAATTTCACCCTTTGTCTATACTATGAATCTTATTAAAATAATAGATATTACCCTTTCTTGCTTTCACATATGACTTCATCATACTAATTATATATACTACCTTTCAGCCATCACAACTTTGTCGTTTTCTAAAAGAACACCAAAGCTTAGCTTATAATTACCGTTCCATAGGTATAGATCCACTAATTGGACACGTGGCTCAAGCGGTCCCTAATTCGATTTCACTTAGCGATAAATATTTTTTAAAGGATTAAAAATTTATTACTATCAGAAAAAAAAAAAATTTAAAACTTAATAGTGTCCTCCATTTAATGTCCTTAGAAATAAATCTTAGTCTCATCAAAGTAAATTTTAAATGGGGGTTGAAATTATATCAAATAATGTATTGCATTTTAGAACCTGTTGATGATTCTTTCTAAATCAATAATTATTTTTCAATGAATATGTACTGCATGCTATTGGAGGATTCTTTGGACTTATCCCATGTATTAAATGAAATTGTACGAGCTTGCCATATTGCCCATCTAACATTTTGTCAACCAAGACTTTGAATATATATATAATATACATTAGTTTTTTTTTATGTGCCAATATACGGATATTAATTATGTAAGTTAACAAACTTAATTTGTAAGAGAGATATGATATACAAATGTAGAGAAATATTGAAACTGTAAATATCGTGTGGATGGATGATGATTACGAGAAATTGATGAAATTAAATTAATTAATATATATTTTGAAATTAAACTAAAATAATTTTCTTTATTATTAAATAAAAGTAGACATTTGATATATATATATATATATATATATATATAATTCCATTTTCCACATTTAATTAACTGAAATTTCAATTGATATCCATGTGTTTAGCCTTTTCAATTGGTGACTAAAGTTATTTTTAATTCCGGTTGATACTCCTATGTTTAAGCATTTGGTGTCAAAAATATTTTTCAATTCCGATAGATATCCCTAAGGTAAGACGAAACATAACCCCATAATTTTAAAAGAAAAAAATTCCATTTATAGTCTTTTAAAATCACGAGATTATGTTTCATCATACCTTAGGCTACCTATCAGAATTTAAACATACTTTGAACATCAACGGTAAAACCTTAAATACATGGGTACCAATTGGAATTGAAAAATACTTTGAACACCAAATGAGAAAGGCTTCAACGCAAGTGTACCAACCGAAATTGAATATGACTCATAGCCCCAAATGAAAAAGTCTTAAACACATGAATATCAACCGAAAGCCCCATTTAATTAACTCCCAAATGCGTGTTGTGTGTGAATTGTCTCTATATATGTGTGTGTGCCATGACAAAACTCTATTACAAACAAATCCAAAGACTTGGGCAAAAATCTGTCGAGCTTTGTCTGATCATATGACAACGCCAGACGAGTCTACAGCAATAGAACACATCCGCCAATACCTCTTAGAAGACTTCACTTCTTCATCATCATCAGACCAATCGTTTCTCGGAAACCTCAACCTCTGTTTCTTCGACGAGGTCGATCTATTCTCCCCCAGCACATCCAACTCAAACCCGTCGAGCAGCGGCTCAAGCAAGCAGCCCGTCGCTCCGAATATTGACATTCAAAAAACTTGTATACCCAACCACAATGGCCCTGAAGCTAACTCGCCGGGCCGGGCCCAAACGAGCCGAGGCTACAGGGGAGTGAGGAGGAGGCATTGGGGGAAATACGCGGCAGAGATCCGCGACCCGGCCCGCAAAGGCAGGCGGGTTTGGTTGGGCACTTATGACACAGATGTGGACGCAGCGAGGGCTTATGACATCGCCGCTTTTAAAATGAAGGGCAGTAAAGCTATTCTGAATTTCCCGATAGACGCCGGAAAATCGAGCCCGCCGGCCCATTCAGGCCGGCACCGCAAGAAAAAGAATCACAAGCAAAGTCATGGAGACATGAGCATCTATGGCTGAAGTTACTGAGTTTAGTGTGAGAATATGGTTTGAGGATTAGGACTTTTATAGGTTTGGCATAAAAATCTTTGTAATAATAATATCCAAGACTTTTTGGGACAAGAGTTTCTCTCAGTGTGAATCCAACTCAAAACACTTGTAATAATTCTAAGAAACAGCCCAGAAAATGCAGCCAACAACAGAAAAGATAACGTAATACATCATTCGTCGGAGCTAGAATAGCTCGAGTCTTCTAAGACGGGCACGGCAGCACAGCAAAAGAGGTCCTTATCTCTAAGCAGAACACAACTTCCATTCGAATTCCATTTCAGATCGAAAACCGAGAAATGTGGAAAAGGAACGTTAATGCAATAAGCACCTGAAGGGGTCCACATGTAAAGATTGGAACTTCCCGTGCATAGGACCAGACGGGGGCACGTCGGGTCCCACGCTGCTGCTCGAACGGGATCTTTCTGTACTAAAATGGCTGCTAGCTCGAGGTGCTGCAAGTCCCATATCCACAAGACGGTCGGCATGCTGTCGTTGCGAGTGCATAGGTATTGGCTGTCGTTACTCCATGACATTAGTCCTGCAAGATTTAGATTTGATAGTCAATATGCTACTTACTTTTACTTTTACTTTTGGCATTGAGTTAGAAAAAAATAAAAACAAAAGCAAGGAGAAAAAGCAAGTTTGCCTCACCAATCCCTTGCTTTGGATTTGGTTTATCGACGGGGGGTTTCTGTGAAGGGAGGGTGGTAACTGGGAACTCCAAAACATCATATCTCACTTGAACATAAGTCTCTGCAGCATTATCTGAAGCAGAAATAGCCAGCCAGAGGAAAAGCTGAGGAACGTAATGTAGGTGCACAAAATAGCGACGAACTGAGTATAATTATAGTCAGTTCCAAATTTTCTACATTTCCCTCATCAAAAGCGTTGCTAGACTTTTATAAAGTAGTGTGTTTGGAATGAAGAAAGTAGTAGGGAAAAGAAAATAGAAGAGAAAATGATTTTCATAAATTTTTCTTTTATTTTCCTGTGAAGAAATTAGTTTTCCTTAGTTTTAAGTCTAAACTTAATTAGATTTGCTTTTCTTTTCCTTTCCTTCTCTATTTCTTCAATCAACCAAACATAAAATCTAATTTTCCTTTCCTTTTCCATTTCATTTTCCTTTCCCTACTAATTTCCACAAACCAAACACACCCTAAAGAAACGGAAAATGGAAAAGATAAGCGTTAATTGTGTCTGAATCGAAGGTACTCGAGGAGCTTTACCAGCATTCTCATCAGTTAGTGACAGCTCCGACATATCAAGTTGCAATGGCTCATCTACTTCCTGATGGATAAGAAAGATTCAAAACAATGATTACAAAAAATATACGCAAAAGAAACTGAATCATCACAAATAGATAAATGAGAAGTTCTTTCTACCTTGAAAATCGCAGCAGCACAAGGTCCACGTACGGTAGATAAGTGAGTGAACTCTGCAAATACTTTCCATGTCAAGTGATTCAGAACTCGTATCATCTGGTCATAGCTTCCTACAGCCAAGAATTGGCTACATGGCGACCAAGAAACACTTTTGACTCCTAATCCACTTTCATATGCCTGATACTTGGACAAACACCTCCCATCAGGAGAATATATCAGAACCTAGACCAAGATCAAACAGAGCAGTAAACCGAGTTAAGACAAGATCAAAAGGCTATCATATAACAGAATTTTCAAGATAGACTCTCATTTTAATGGTAAGAAATAGACTAACACAATCAACCTTGTATTCAAGGGGGCAATCCCAGATAACGATGGCACTGTCATCAGGCGACCACTGAATATCATACAAATCCAACGTGTCAACGGCAAAAACACCCATGATCTCCCAAGTGCTGCAAGAAAGGAGATTAACGTAGTCTTTACAATCGCGCCTGGTGCACACCACAGCGAATTTTCCGTCCTTGGTGAACGATACCCCCTTAGAACCATGCTTTGGCCACTGCACGTGTACACATGCGGTGTTCAAAAGGGACCAAACGGTTAATCTCAGTTGAAACTCAGAGGTGGTCAGTATGTGGCGACTGTCTGGGCTCCACCTTGCGTAGGAAATGCCAGCAGGGCCTTCGTCGATCTTGCACGTCCAATCTGGTTGGGCTAATGACCATGCCTGTATCATGGGCTTCTTGTGTAGACCGCAGAGTATGTATTCGGAATCAAGCGCCCATTCGATGTAAGTTATTTTGTCCAAGCATGAGAATAAGTGTACCACCTACAAGATGAATCAAAATGTAAACCATCGTAACTTCAAACCTAAATCTGAAACCACACCAAAGAAGGGATAATTTTAGCTTATGCTGATACTATATTCGAAGCTCACAGCACTACACCACCGTATCGCAGAAATCATTCATCTTTTAGCTATTACATTAACCTCAAATTTTCACCAAGGTGGAAAACCCAAAGAGGAAAGTAAAGATCGCGACTCTTACCACAGACGTGGGCATCACAAATCAAACTGCAAAAACATTAAAAGTCCGTTTCTCTGACTTTCAAAACGCATCAACGAAATTTGAAATAAAAGGAATCTATTCACCTAATCGAAGAATCAAACCCCAAACCCACAAAATTACAAGTCCAAAAATGAAAAAAAGGAACAAAATTTAGCCACCTTTAGCGTGAGGACGTCCCGTATGACGAGGCGATAGTCGACTGCGACTGCTAAAAACCTCGCATTAGGCGAAAATGCACAAGGCCCCGTCAGCTTATACGTCTCGGTGAACTCCATTTTTCAACCAACCCAAGCAATTGAAGCTCAGAATACAACGAATAGTTAAAAAGCAACGGTTGTTTTTGCTTTCTGCGTGAACAAACTACATTAATTGAAGGTAATCATGAACGGGTTGGTAAGATCTGAGCCATTGAGTTCGAGGAAATCGATGGGTGGTGAAAAATCATGAGGAAATGTTTCAAATTTTAAATGTACAGTTCACAATTTGCAGGAGATGAGAACTTTTAACTTTATATCTCTTTACATCTTCTCACCTGATACGACATAGTCAATTGAGTTAAAAAAAAAGAAAAGAAAAAAAAAATGAATTTAGAAATAAAAACAAAAATTAAGAAAACAAAGAAAAATTGTTTCTTCCGAAACTCGAAAATAGTGGGGCGGGGATTCTTCGTTTCCGTGGGATCCGTCCCGAACGGGGACTATCCATACTCCTCATGCTGCTTTCCACGAGGATCCGATGTTATAAATTACAAAAATACTCAATTTGTATTATTATAATATAAATTATATTTTACAATAAAACTCGTCGAGATCCCGTTTAAAATATCATTTAAATATTGTATCCAATTTATATATTTTAATATAAACAATATTTTTTCAAATAAAATCTCGTGGAGGCTTGACGGAAACGGGGAACAAGGATTAGATCCCGCCTCGAATCCACCTCATTGACATCCCAACTCAGGGCTCGAACATGATTGTCCACTTTTAGTGGGTAGAATTCAGTTAAGTTGTTTTCATTTGATTGATCCGAAGAGAACCCTTGATCACAGGTTTAAACTTTATGAATGTCGATATTGGGTGAAGATCGCTACTATCATACTATTTGTACACATCAACCCAACTACATTAGATGTTTTGACACATTTTTCCAAACGATTTCTAACAAAAAATTAATTACAAAGAGGATGAAAACCCTCAAACAAGCCCATGAAATATCTCAAACTTCATGTGGGCAGAAACCAACACCAAACAAAAGGAGAAAAATCCCACAAAACAACACCCCAGATCAAAATAAATAGCAAGAATACATAGATTCAACATGAAAAAACAAAGCCCGAGAGAAGGAAAAAAGTGGCCAAACCAAGACATCCTCGATACCACTCCCACCCAAAAACAATATCAACTATGTTTCTAGAAAGCATCCACCCGATGACTCATGTTTCATCACTGTCCAACCCGTTCTAATGGACCTAACAAACATACCCACACATAACCTAACGTCATATAATTTCCTGTGCAATCAGCAAATCAATCTTACGACATAACATATACGCCCAAAGTCTCATCAATGTTAACAAATACGAACATCCTATAGCCGGCAAGGCTTTCTATCAATCAACCAAGCAACAACCCATAATTTCATAAGCGACAAAATAAAACCACCCATCGCGAGGTTTACACATCCCAGGTAGGGAAGGTGTCCCCGTATTATCAACTCACAGGTGAAGGTCTAGTGTTCCCTATAATCCAAAGTTCCTCTTGCATTCCCGGTCAATGTTTCTTCACCTACAAACATGATAATGACTCACGTCGATCAAAATTCACAAGAATTTGATAATATACGACGCCTTTCGAATCGATAGCATAAAACACATGCCCCGATATTACGAACTGCCCAGAAATGTTTAAAGATCATTGCAGTGCACCTATAATACTGTTAAAGCATGATTTGAAGCAGAACCTAAGAATTAATTTCGAAATCCCTTCAACCACTACAAAGATTTCCAGTTTCGCAGCAGAAACTTCAAAAATCTATAACAATTCGTAGGAATGTCGGATCCAGCTGAATCCAGCGGCTGTAAAAAGCTGAAGATCTTAGCTTTCAAACGAGACCAATTTTAAAAAGATTGGAGCACAATAGCTAGGTCAAAATTGTTTAAACAGAAGCTGCGCCGATATGCATTTTCCAACGAGAAAGCATCATCACAGTGGATTAGTGGAAGAAATCTCCTTACCTAACACTTAATTCATGCGGGAACTGTGAAGATCAGCGCTTCCAATATGTCCTTTTTCCCCTTTTCTTTTCTCACGTTTCTTATGCCTGAAGGAATATGGTGATAAACATGACTATTAAATACAAGGTTAGAATGTTATATGGGCTTTTGGGCTGTTATTATGCAAAATATGGGCTGTAATTTTGGGCTTGACTTGAATTTATATATAGATGTTATAGCATCTACCCGAAGCTGATTACCAAGTTGGAGATGGTACTGATGACATGACAATAGTGGTTCATGCGTTATTTGCGCTGAGGAGATTGTTCGGGGCGAGCTGTGTAGAACATTACCAGCGTGTGGACATTTGTTCCACAAGAAGTGCATTGACACTTGGCTCCGGAAAAAAGACACGTAGGGCAAGTGTCTTTACATCGACGAGTTGTTGCTGAAGCTGAAGGCTTCGTTCGAAAGCTGATGTGTGTTGAAATAAATAGTAGATAACTGATTTATATATGGTTTTGTGTTTTACTTAAAAACCGTTTGTGTTTTACTCATTTTAAGTTGGTATAGAATAATAATGCTCAAGAACATTAGAAGTTGGAATGGGGCAAACCAAACCTTGCAGGCTGATATACTTTGATAGTTGGCAATTAGCCTTATCTCACTAGTAAAAAAGGATCACAGGCGACGATTGTTATGGGGTATTGCCGATGATTTTCGGGAAACGCCAAGAGACCCGATGTACATACTCCAGCCAATAGGCGACGGTTGTTAAGCATCGCCTATAAAATAGAATAGGTGTTGGTTGTTAGATTAAAATCGTCGCCTATTCTTTAGTTTTGGCGCCATTATATTAGTTTAAGACGTCAGTTTTTATTTAACAACAGACGTCTATTCTCTGTTATAGGCATTGGTTGTTTAACAACCGTCATATTTTTTAAAAATATTTTATTCATTTTTTTGATATCCCAACAAACCTGTAATCAATTCAACAATTTGACCCAACGACAAAGAAATTTCAATAAACCACGAAATTCAGTTCAACAAAATTCAGCTATTAATCAGCAAAGTTCAACAATAAAACAATTAATCAATAAAATTCAACAACAAACTTTTCAACTATTCATCAAAATTCAACAACTCACTCTACTAGACAAAAGGTATTAATGTAATAGGCCCACAACTCATGTATTTCTTGAACCGATGCATCGTTATAAGTGAGGTGATAAGAAACCCCGATCTATTTGACCCGAGACCCCGAATCCCACAGTCGCACAGCAATGATCGCCACATATGGAACTCGTGGTGGATTGAAAGATGCCACGGAAGGATGTGTAAGGCCATTCGATAAGTCTAGGGTCTATTCTCACAACGTACTGCGTTTGCGAGAGAGACGGTGCTCGAACATCGAACGAAAAAAGTAACAAAGACTCGAAGAGATTTCAATACTTGAAACTCGAAAATATATTAATAATCTAATTTTTAATGAATGAGAACTAAGGCCTATTTATACTAAATAAGCTAACAAACTAATCGATATTTAAGCATAAGAATCTTAACTAACTAAAATATCTAACTTAAGTATAAATCTAGGAAAAGCTTAATTAACTATGACTTGACATCTCATGTTCAAACTTAGCCACTCTGTAGGACTAAAACTGCATTTTAGTCCTTCAAAGTTTGAATATTTGCACTTCAACCCCGAACTTTCAATATTCGTCAAACCAGCTCCAATTAAATTCTTGAAAATTAGGTTTTTATTTTTTATTTTTAATTAATGCAATCTTGATCGTCTCTTCTTCAAGAATCTTCAATATCAATATGCCAAACTTTTCTTTGAAATTCTTAATCAGAAGTCTCGTCACGAGTCCAAACGACACTTGAAGCTCGGCTTTCTTTGCCTACGATTCAACACGTTCACATCATGATGTCTTCTGATTTGAACAAGAATAATACTATTAAAACATACAAATATAATAAGATTTTATTCAAAAATTCCAAAAGATAGTTTTATTTTCATATCTTTACCAAATTGAGCCTCTCGACATCGAAATTTATGAAAAAATCGTACGTATATCACAAGACGTAGAAGCCACACAATTCAGTACCGAACGATTGTCGTGGGCACTAAGTTTAACATAGAATAAAACATGGTGTGTTAATTATATAATATCAGGATGCTAATACAAATTACTTTGAAAAATCATAAAATAATGCGAACCTTACATGCTTTCCAACTAACATGAGATGCTTTTTTTCTTATTTTGAACTTCACCCCCAAATGTCGTCGTCTTTATTGCCCTAAAATTCAAAAGTATGTAACAATATTGTTATATAAAACAAAATTACTAATATGAAGTTTTATTTCATAAAATTTACGCGTTTAGTTGGTCACGGATCCCTATGTTCCTAAGACAAACCTTTGGTGCCAATGGATCAAACACAAACACGGGGTTCGCGCCAAAGTTGTCGACAAAAAAAATCTAATTTTCCTAAATAAACACAGATCAAGTATGACATAAACTATTAATATATGAGAAAATATATTATTCTTACCCTTCACAGTAAGGAGCAAAAAAAATATAATTGCACGACATATATGAATCTGTAAAAGCCGCAACCATGTAGTTAATTTGTGTATAAGCATTATTCTCAAGGGCCATCAAACTTAGACGACTAGGATTGAAGCACTGGAACTCCGATGACTCTTGACGAAGATAACTATTATTATGATAGTCAATAAAATTTATACAATAATCATTTGAATTTAATTATAAATAACTTGTAATGATTTGTTTTAATTAAAAAAGAAGATACCTCATGAAAACAACATTTCCCCACAGTTCTCCAAGTAGACAAAAAATATGAAAGAATATATATCCAAATCATATTTCTACTCAGAGAACATTTAAAGGAAATGAAACCAAACTTTTCGTCAATATCGAAGCTCAAACACATATTTACAATTTAAGTGATAGTGAACGTCTAAGAACGGTCACAAAACAGGGACCATTCAAGATTTACTCCTAATGACCAAACATTGAACGTGTATCTAAGTTAATAGAAGCAGTAAAATCACATAAATTGTAATGATTAAGCACGTATCCATATAGACAAACGCAATTAAAGCACTACAGAGTAAAAAATTATCGTAATCATCTGAAATAAACTCGAAAAAAACCCAACCACAGCTGCCCAAATAATATGAACATCAAGCAAGCCTCTACAAATTAATCTCCACCTGAAACCGGCCAAAAAACGCCAATAAGCCTCAAAACCTTAATTTTCGAACAAAAAAGGCCCAAAATCAACCACAATACTTCGAACTGATATATATTAACAATAACAACGATATCTAGAACATGAAATCAATCGAATACATGAAAAATTGAATGAAATAATCCTCCAAAATCGATAAACCCATTCAGTTTCGACAAAGAAAAAACAAGTGATTGATTACCTTAAAGCTTGTTCCCCCGTTGGTCGCGCCTTTGCCTTAGGATAGAGCCGTTGTCGCCGTGAAATCACTTGAAATCGATGTTGTCCCCGTCTAAAGAGTCAAAATAGGTATAATGAGGAAGAAACGGTTCAGGCACGGATTTAGTAAACGGATAGGCGATGGTTGTTAGAACGTAATTGTCGCCTATAATGTTCGTAAACTATAGGCTTCGGTTTGTTGACAAAACAGTCGCTTATACTTAGACATAGGCGACGATTTTTAGAAAAAAACTGATGCATATACTATACTACTACTATAGGCGACGCGATAGCAACTCTCGACTATAGTTTACCAAACTTTAAAAAATTTAATAAAAGGCCACCGCGTATATTATAGGCATCGGTTTTTCAGTAACTGACGCCCATAGTGTCGTCGCCTATAAAATATTATGTACTAGTGTCTATTGCTTCTTATGCTCCTCCTCCTAGGCTTCTCCGAAAATGTGAAAAACAACCACTAGTACAGAACACGTCATGTGCGACAGTTGCTATAGGGTATGGACGACGGTTTCTCGGCGATGTCCAAAGCCCCGACGCACATATGTGAATTATAGGCGATTGTTGTTAACCATCACCCATTTATACCGATTGCGTATAAAAACCGTCGCCCATATGTGACTATAGGCAACCGTTGTTCATAACAACCGTCGCCTAAAATTGACATATGGGTGACGGCTGTTATTCGCAATCGTTGCCTATTATTATCAATGGGCGGCAGTTGTTTAACAATTGTCACTCTCTTTTATTTTCTTTAAATATTTTAATTGTTTTTACGATATCCTTTCAAACCTGTAATCAACCAAAAAAATTTTCCAAACGCAACAATACAGTCCAACAAACAAACTTCATTAAACAAAAGGTTCAACTATTCAACAGAGTAATAAGATGACTCACAATATTTCACAACAAAATTCTACAAAATTACAATAACTTACATGACTAAACAAACGACATTGAAGTACTCAGCCCATAATGCATGTATTTCTTGAATGGATGGGTCGTTGTAAGTGATGTCTTCTAATAGTTGTAAAATTGTAAGAATAATACAATTAAAACATAAATACATAATAAGAATTATTTGAGAATTTCCAAATTTAGTTTTATTATCATACATTCACCAAATTGCCCCTCTCGCCTCCGACGCAACTAATAATATCGTACATATATTGCTGACGTAGAAGCCACACAATTCTGTACCGGATGGTTATCGTGGGCACTAAGTGTTACAATGAACAAAATATAGTATGTTAATTATAAATCATAAATTACTTTGAAAAATCATAAGGGAAATGAACCAAACTTTTCGTCAATATCGAACCCAAACACGCATTTATGACCTAAAGTGATAATGAACGTTTAAGAACGGTTCCAAAACGGGGTCCATTCAAGAGTTACTCCTAATTAGCAAATCTTGAATGGGTATCTAGGCTAATTAAAGCAGTAAATCACATAAACTGCAACGATTAATCACGTAGACAAATGCAATTGATGCAATTACGGAGTTAAAAATTATGGTAATCGTCCGAATACAAGTCGAAGAATCCTGAACATGGCTGCCCAATCAATACGAACCTTCAAATTTGTCCAATCGAAATCGCACAAACCGGAAACCCTAAATTTCGAACAAAAAACCTCCAAAATCAATCGAATTCAAGAGAAATTGAACTAAATATATTAATCAAAAATTGAAAAACCCGAATCAATTTCGAATAGAAAAACTCGGGATTATCATCTCTAAAGCTCAGTTTTGCCTGTCG
Source organism: Lindernia subracemosa (assembly GCA_028392965.1). Lineage (NCBI taxonomy): Eukaryota > Viridiplantae > Streptophyta > Magnoliopsida > Lamiales > Linderniaceae > Vandellia > Vandellia subracemosa. Next base: position 181,009 of record JAQPCC010000160.1, on the reverse strand, counting down.
TCTACCCTTCTACGTGGAGTTCAGTCCGCCGTCGCCTTCGCCGTGGAGCTGAGTCGCCATCGTTGCTTAGGGGTTTAGGATAAAAATCGCTCGGATAAACATGAAATAAGGGGAAGGGGTTTTGGGTTTTAAATTGAAAACCGTTGCCTATTCCTTTCGCCGGATTATAGGTGGCGGTTATTCCTACAACCGTCGCCTATATTTTATCTATAGTATAGGCGACGGTTACGGTGTAACAACCGTCGCCCATAGTATAGCAAACTTAAAAATATTTATCAAAATGCCATCGCATGTACTATAGGTGACGGTTATGCAGTAACCGCCGCCCATAGTGCCGTGGCCTATAAAGTATTTTGTACTAGCGAACATTAATAAAATAGGCTTTTTCATTCGAATTATAAGTAAATCAGATCAACTAATCCTAGTTGGTTTAAACTATCAATTTTTAAGGTATATTCATTTCAAAGTTCAGCAGATTTTACACATCCGTCGACAAATCAAAGTAAAGAGCATCGGAGAGTGTGTTGCCGCCGATGGTTAACTACTTCGTTTCATACCCAATTCGTGTGACTGGGAATTAAGCTAGACGTACTTAACTGTTTTAGGGTTTAGAGTTGTTCGTCATGTTACCAACAAGCGGATATTTTAACTATTAATCACCGATAAAAATCAAATAAATTTTACCTAAAGTGAGATTTGGGAAATTTGATTACTTAGGCTCTGCTGGCAGAGAAAGAGTAAGGGCACTGCTTGGGCTATTTCACAAAATAATTAGAATTTGATATAAAAAAATATAACTATCAACAGTGATGTTGAAGTCAAAATAACTATATTTAAACCTTTAAATTTCTAATAGGGTTAATTACTTTTTTATTCCTATAATTTAGGAGATGTGGCATTATAGGGACAAAAAATTGACGGATGTTGTTATACGGACAATAGCTTTCAAAATTAAGCAATTTTGGGATAGGGATTGTCCCAAAATTGCTTAATATTGAAAGTTATTGTCCGTAAAATGCCACATCTAATTTAGGATTCCGGCGTATAATGTCCCAAACTTGCTTGATTTTGAAAGTTATTGTCCGTATAATGACATCCCCTAAATTCATTGTCCCTATAATGTCATACCCCCTAAATTACGGGATTACAAAAATAATTAACCCTTTCTAATATAAAGATTATAATTTTATTGATTTTGTATGCATATCCTTGTTAAAATTAGAACTTTTATCTATTATACCTTTTTTTTTTAACATAAAATTTCTCTACGGGTCAAACATTTAAACCTCCAAAATCAATGATTTTCAATATAAGATTATTGATCGACTCTCTTTTGATTTTCTTAATTTTGTATCCTTACACTTGTTAAAGTTAGAACTTATATCGTTCCATCTTTTTCACCAAATCAGATAAGATCACATAAAACAAAATATTACATGATCATATTCCATTGTAATATCTCATCAAATATATTAACTTATCTCCAAAAAAGAAGGAAAAAATTTAATATAAATATTATGCACATGATAGCCACATAGCAAACAAAGATGATGAAGAAAACCAATATAACCATTCTCTTCTTGCTTCTCAACATCCTTCAACATTCATGTGCGTGCAATTGGTTCTTTAAGTGGGAGCAAAACATTCATGTTGTTAATAACATAGTGCCTAAATCTTTATCAAAATTGGTGGTGCGTTGCCAATCTGGTGATCGTGATATTGGATACCAAACCAAATATACTGGCGAAGAATATAAATGGCAATTCTGCGAGGGCGTTTTCGACAACATTCTGTTCTTTTGTCACTTGTGGTGGGGATCAAAGCAAGTCTCTTTCGATGCATACAGATCGAAAGACAATATCATTAGTCTGTCTCACAACAGTTACTGATTTGTGCAAAATGATGGCATCTATTACGGAGAAGACAGTAAGAAATATGTAACCAAGAAGTACGAATGGAAGTGAAATATTTATCATGTATACTTACTTCAAACTAATGATAAGTGGATAGAAGACGTGTGTGTGTGTGTGTGTGTGTGAAGACAAAAGCAAAATGAGATGTTGATTGATATATATTAATATAAAATTTAAACTGTTGCCAGGAACACATCACAAGTGTTGTTCATTTGGACGTCATTTATCATATTTCTAAGGTTTCATTTATCACAAGTGGGTATGATAGAATAAATCGTTTCATTTATCAATAGGGTAGGTTTGGTTTTGTACTAAGATAATGTTCCTCTTAAGGCTTTGTCTGAATTTGATCTTTTAGTTCACTCGGGGCGCGCTAGTTACATAATTTGTTTATTAGATGTCAGAATCCTTAAGGGTGTGTTTGGAATGAAGAAAGTTATAGGAAAAAGAAAATGGGAGAGAAACTAATTTTCATAAGTTTTTCTTTTATTTTCCTCACCATTTTGTGAAGAAATTAGTTTTCTTTAGTTTTAAGTGTAAATTTAACTAGATTTGTTTTTCTTTTCTTTTCATTCTCTATTTCTTCAATCAACCAAACATAAAAGTTAATTTTCCTTTTCCATTTCATTTTCCTTTCCCTACTAATTTCCACCAACCAAACACACCCTAAATAGATGTGGAATTCAATGTTCAAAATTAAAAAAATCGGATATTCGGTTTTGAAAATCAAATTGAATATCCTATATGTTTTATTCTAAAATAAACTGGATTGGATTAGGATAGGGGTCCGACTAAAATTTGGATATCTGTTATGTAGTTTTATATTTTGAAAGAATGCAACAATTTAAATAATGGCCCAAAAGAAAAACGAAAAAAAAAGGAGACATATCATCTATTAACCGACTCTGGCCCAAAACAAAATAAATAGAATTCATATTATTCTTGCAGAAAATGCGAACAGAGAATTAAAAAAAACTACAGATAAGGAAGAGAAGAAAGAAAAAAGAGAGAACCACCGTCAAGACTTCCACAGCTCAAAGCCCTCTTGTTTGGACATGTTATGCTCTACTAATCACTTGATCTTGTTCCTAAGCTTGTATTTAGTGCGATATTCCTCGAAAGAACTTGTTTGCGCAGTTTCACTTTTTTTGTAATTGACCCCCAGTTACACTTGATCTTTTCCGTAAGTTACGTTACCTTTGTGCCTTGTGCTTATTGTTATTTATGATGCAATTTTTCGATCATGTATATTTTAATTATGTTTATATCTCGTGCGAATGAGTAGGAATTTTCAAATGACATATTTTTTACTGTCATAAGAAATAGAGAAAATAGGAACTTTGAAAAAAAATAACAATCAATTATAAAACAAAACATAGTTCAAGTCTAAATTTAAAAAAAGAATTTATATGCAATAATTTGATGGAATTCATTAAAGTAAATCATCTCCAAACAGTTTCGTTTGCATCTGTGAAGACCGCATTGTGATGCTCAATCAGGCATTGGATGACGTCAATAGCACGGTAGTCTAGTGGCGTTCCATCGTCGAGTGGGATAGAAGACGACATTTCATGACTTTCATTCTCATCTGCATGAAGATCAAATGAAGCACCCAAAAAAAGAGTCGAAGTAATGAATTCGAAAAAGAAGGGATTTAAGAATTCAGTTATCTTTCAGTCCTGCGGTTATTAGTGATCTGATTGGATGAAATGAAAAACTTCAAAGGCTAAAAAATTCACCTGCAAGAATGTCATGTGCGCTGAAGCTGTCGGCAAAGTCTGTATTTTTCTTGGAGTTGAGTCTTGCGGGGTCGCTCCAAAATAATTTATAGAGCTCGGGTCGCTGGCCCTTTTGCCACATAATGATCGGAGCCATTTCCATTGCAAGGCTTCGAGCGTCCATCTGGTAATAAAAAATCATATATGCTTTTGCTGTAGAGACAAAAAAGATAGCAAGTGCAAAAAAAATCGAACGTAGAGACAGAAAGGGGTACAAGCAAACAACCTTGTTAAGAAGAGATTTCTGGCTAACATGGAGTAGAAGTGCAGTGACCAATTCAAGGGTCATATCTTTCACCGTTGGAAGCTTCTTGAGTACATTTCCCAGTAAACGTACGTTGGAACGAGCGTTTTTTACATCATTGTGAAGGTCAAAGGTAATTAAAGGCTCTGGCAGGCTTGCGATGTAGCAGTTGGTAAGAGCAGCAACGTCGATAGGATTAACACCTTCTGGTAATGAGGCATTTGGGTCTGAAGAAAAAATATTTTACGAACTTAGCTGCTAATAATACTGTTCTGAAATCTGAAGCAGATCGTAGGTAGTTGTTCTCCCTTGATTGTACAATGATACTAACTGACGAAGCACCCTTCTGGGAGTGTGGTTCTGGCGTAAGCCCGCGTCAATGTTGAGATACTTTGGAACAAAAAATAAAAGCTCACACGAACTTAATGTCAACCTACATACAGATTTACTAAGATCGACCTAAACATAAAATGTATGATATTTTATTTTATTTTTTCTAGTGAGATTCAGTGGTTAAAGCTTAGATTATCTAGGGTTTGGGACTGTTCAGGGATTATATAGTACTTGAGTTTACAGCTTAACACTGTATTGGCATTATATATTTAATTACTATATTACAATTCTTAATTTTGATCGTTAGGTTTAATAATGTCCGGAACATCAGCAGAATGTAAACCCTTATTACGCTACCACTAAAAATAACCAAAATTGAACAATAGAGTAGTTCTAAACTTCCGTATCATATATATATATATAATATAGAGGAATTTTATGGTAGGTGAGCACCTTGCGTGGGCACCTGTTGATGTGGCACTGATTCGTGCCATATCAACATGCCACGTCAACATCAGATGTGATGTGGCATTATTTGACACATTTTAGAGTCTATTGATCGACATTTTCGATGTTGACGTGGCATGTTAACATGGCACATATCAATGTCACACATCGGGTGCCAGTAAGGCGTCAACGTGCCACATCAGCATCGAAAATGTCGATCAATAGACCCTAAAATGTGTCAAATAATGCCACATCGCATCTGATATTGACGTGGCATGTTAATATGACACGAATCAGTGCCACATCAACAGGTGCCCATGCAATGTGCTCACGTAAGGTGGGCACCATAAAATTCCTCTATATATATACTTTACTTATATAATGATATACGTTTAACAAATAGAACTCCACCAAGACAAGGGAAAGTGTTATGGCAGTCGATCCGCATGAACGAAGATATGGCCAGTTAGAGGGGATAATGTACGGATATTGTAGTCTGTGTTCTTATATAGGCTTCTTGATGATCCCATGAATTCATCCAACATATAAACTCGAGCTTAGATCAATGATCCCATGAATTCATCCCAATATCAGTATCGAAAGGCTTAATTCCAGATTGTTGGGAATATTTTGTAGTGTTCAATAATCAAGTTATCTTTGTCTAGGGACTTAAGTGTAAAAGTATGTGTGTGATTAACACAACACTTGAGTAATTATTTCTCTCTCTAGATTAGATTTATCTCATCATTAGCATAGCTAGGGTTGAATTGTAGAGAGAGAAAGTGAGGTTATTGTATGATAGAAACTTGGATTGCAATGAAGGTTGATTGAGATTTAATCCCGAGAGCTTCCGCACGTTTAATATTCAAGGTAATCTCGATTAGATTTATGCTTAATTGTGTTGGATTCGAAAAAACTGGGATCATCAATTGGTATCAGAGCTTAACGTGTTTTGAATTGATCGTTTCGAAAATGTTTTGATGGATTTTGTTGAGATTGATTTTCGATACTGAAATTCAACTTTTCGATACTGAAATTGAACCTTCAAATACTGGAATTAAGCCTTTCGATACTGATATTGAATGTTTCGATACTGATATTTTTTTTTGCGAATTGCTTGCAAGTTTTCGATGTTATTCAATGTTTTGAGCTGATCGAATGAATTAGGAACTGATCAAATCTGTGTCTATGATCGAATGGCTAAATGTGGACTTATCAAATTGAATTTTTGATGAATTGTGTTTTTGATCTTCAACGTGTTCTTCGTGAAATACTCAAAATTAACTGACTCATATTTTGCTTTTGGTTAGTTTAATCGAGTGTTTTTACATATAACCCAATACTATTCTATTGAAAATCTTTGCTTAATTTTGAATTTGAGTTTTTCATTCTCGTAATCTGAAAATTGCAAGGCTATGTTCTGAGATGATGTTTTCGGTATTTACACAATAATTTTCGGTACTTTCTTAAAGTTTTTCGGTACTTACCGTGACTTTTTCGGTATTCAATTGTTTTGCGATACAGAAAAGTTTTCGGTACTAAGATAATAGTTTTCAGTACTTACTATAAAGTTTTCGGTAATTACTGGAAAGTTTTCGGTACTCAAATAGTTTGCGATACATATTAAGTTTTTCGATTCCTACTAAGCTAAAAGTTTTCGGTATTTATCGAATAGTTTTCGGTAATTACACACTTTTTCTGTATTTTCCAAATAGTTTCCGGTACTTGCTTAATGGTTTTCGGTACTCAGTAGTTTACGATACATATAAAAAGTTTTTGATACACTTAAAATTTCTTTGATAATACAAAACTTTTCGATAAATACCCAAAGTTTTCTATAAAATACCAAAACATTTCGATTAAATATCTAAAACTTTCGATATAATACCAATATTTTTCGGTAAAAAATACCAAAGTTTTCGATAAAACTGTTTTCGATAATACAAACTTTTCGATACCATATTACACTTTGCGATACAATAAGAAAAAAAAGACTTTCTCGAACTCAAAGTTTGTCGAACTCAGATAAAAGAAAACTTTCTCGAACTCAATAAAAAAAAAATTTCTCGAAGACTTTCTCGAACCCAAAAAGTTCGCATAAGTCACTGTTGAAACTTTCTCGAACCCAGAAAGTTTGTCGAACCAAAAATAAAAATAAATAAATAAATAAATAATAATAAATAAATAAATTCTTTCTCTAAGTCTATTGTACGCAAAAGTTACTGTTCATTAAAAATATATATAATAATAAAAAAAACTTAACGACTCTCTCACATATCGATAACCTTTTAATTCACATAAAATTTTTCATTACTCTCACATATCGAAAAACTTACGGTGCAGGTGCTCATTAAAGAAAAGTTTTCGATTACTCACTTAGAAAAGTTTTCGGTATTCAACTTGAAAAGTTTTCAGGAGAATCTCTTTCCTCAGGCTTTTCGCTACCTATAAAACTTTTTGATACATACTAAACTTTTCGATATCTTAAAACTTTTCGAATCAAAGTATATTAGTCCAGAAAATATTTTTCAATTCATAATCAATTCAACTAACACGTTAACGATCATACATCCAACATTCTATAAACCAACATTATATACCAATTAAAATTTACAAACTTAAATTGGTTTGAACTGAAACGATTAAAATGGATATGTATAAATATGACAGTGATGAAGAGATGACCAAATTTAAAAATGAATTGGATCTCTTAAGTCAAATGATTAACAAAAAATTAAAGAAGAAAAAGTCAACATCTTCCTCATCGTCCTCAACGAGCTCAAAGACTTCAAGCTCAAAATCGAAGAGAACACATTATCAAACTGCAGAAACAAAATCTACTAATGAATTAAAGTGTATAAATAGTGGTATGTTAGGGCATCTAGCAGGAGAATGCCAATGGCCAAAGGTCAAGGATGCAGATTACTACGCCAAGAAGCTACAACGATTGCAAGCAAAGAAGGAGGAAGTAATTGTCAAGGCTGAATTGGATCCCTGGCTAGAAGACACAACCGAAAGCAAGATTGGCAGTCTAGCCCTACCATCCACCGACAATAAAGCTGAAAGTGAGGTTATTGTATGAGAGAAGCTTGGATTGCAATGAAGGTTGATTGAGATTTAATCCCGAGAGCTTCCGCGCGTTTAATATTCAAGGTAATCTCGATCGAATCTATGCTCAAGTATTATATGTTGGATAGAATTCGTGGACCATCACTTCTATCAAAACTTGGGCAGTTATAATAGGATCGAAGGTATATATGGATTTATATATGTTATTTACAGATTTTTTTTATTAAATATATATATATATATAGTGAAGTTTCTTTGTATGTATATTGTAGAGAGTCAAACAATATATAAGCTAAATTTAGATCTATTTATTTTTCCCTTTTTTTATTATTATTAAAATGCTATACGTTTTCTCGAATAGAAATGTGCTTACATCAACTATGCATCTACGTTTTCCATATTTGACAAAAAACATTTCAAGACGAACTATTTTTAGACTTTGACATGCAATATATTTTCCTAATCATAATGAACAAAAAAAGGCGTCAAATGGAATTATATTGTAAGCTAATTGAATATTCTAATTGTAAGAATTAATTAAATGGAATTATATTTTAAACTAATACTATACATGAATAAAGCGTGACGATAGAAAATCTTTAAAATAATTCCTTATGAGTGTTGGATAAGAAATAGTTCCCTAACCTAAATATTTTGATTATATGGAACAAAATCATGATTTGAATTTATTTTGGAAGACATTAAGGTATATATTGTTTTTTTGCCTACATAAAGTTTATTGTTCATTGTGACTTGGAATATACACAAACATTGATTAGACAAAGTGACAAACCACTTTTCTTATTTTCTTTTTCCCCGCAATGTATCGAGAGAAAAAGCAACAAAATCAATAATTTATGGTTACAATAATATAACCTGTATGTTTGTACTTATGGCGGTATGCAAAATCGTGGAACGATGAAGAAAAATAGGTTTTTTAGAGCATACTTTTCACAGATATTAGTATTACATTGACACTGTTTGAAAGAGCCGTTGCCGAATCCAATCGACGAAGCATCGGACAATAGTAGTCGATTGTGCTGGAGAAATGAGGAATCAGAGAACTTGAGGACCTGACTGTTAGGCAACTAGGGTTTATCGGCAACATTCAAATACGCATGGGAAAAAAAACCCATATATATATTTCGAATACTTCAATATGCAAGGATTATGCTTAGCTAGACTAGATTTTCAAACCACGGTTTATTTGAATCAAACTATACAGAAATTTGACAATTGCCCATAATATTACGCAAAGCCAATTTTAATTTTATCTATTATTATGTTTTATCAATTTCTACACATTAAACTATTTATGACTTCTTTACAAAGAACTGTAAATTTACATTAATATTGTAAACCTTGTCAAGACAGGGGAAAGTCCAAGAGATAGACAGGCCTGAGAATAAACTTGCAGAGACTTAGCTTTCGTCCAATTTTGGATAACTGATGATGATTGATTGAGCCATGCACTTGCATTGCATGCATGTATAGAATGTGTACTTTTTTCATTTCCTCTTCTATGGTTTGCACGCATTAATCTATCTTATTTAAGAATGAGTTGATTATTGATCTTTTTACTTTTGTTTTTTTGGATGCGTGTGAGTATTGAAAGTTATACATCTTGCTGTTAATTTTTATTAGTTGAGATGCTTAAAAAGGGTAAAGATTCTGCATCAACTTTTTTTTTTTTTTCAGAGATATTACTTGAATCATAAGAGACAGCCAAAGTTGAAGAGTTGTAATTTTTTCAACAAATTTGACTAATATCGATATAATAAAACTTCCACAAACAGTGATGGGAACTTTATCAATTATCGACGGAAGATGTATGGAATGCAACGGTTAGAGTATGTCTTTAGTTAAAATTGGAAACTTTTAAAACTGTTAAATTGAGGGTTCCTTCCTAAAACCAATTGGTGATAGGAGGAGAGGCCTCTTGATATATATATTGAGTCGGGTGAAGATAATTTCCCGATGTGGGACAAATACTCTCAACAAAAACATTTTGGGGACGCTATCATATTAAATAAAAAGGTATAATTACTGCCAAGAATCGATAGCAAATACAACAAAGAGTTCATATTAAGACACAAGTTCTTCGGATTCTTAAAACACTTCATGTTTGATGTTATTCATCTTTCACAAACTGCCAAAAACTTATGCAATTGAGGCAACAAATTAATAGAAAACATCATTCCATTACATCATCACCTTATGTAGATAATAATGGGAGATATCATATGTTGTAATGAAAAAGGTTTGAGATGTGATAAATGCTGGTAATTTTCAAGCCCATAGAAAAAAAAGGTGTTATGAATGAGTGATAATCTTTCATTCCATTAGCATTAGTGCTGGATCATATTCATCATCATAGCATTATTTTTCATTGCCTATTTAGACTAATCATTGATGTTATGAGAAAGATAGAAATTTGATACTGCTATGGAAGAAGGATGGCGACGTTATGAAAAAGAAAAAAACCTTCATAATGCAGATGGTTGGCTAAAGTAGCCATTAATTAGTAAAATACAATTACTCAGACTCTGCAAACACGCTGCCTACTGGGGAGGGTGAGCCACTTAATTAGAGGTATAAATGGCTGTAGTTTATTTATGCCTTATTTTGTTGTTATGGATTAAACTTAAGAGATTTTATCATCGTAGTATTATTATCTTCTGAATTTATGCTTCAATGTCGGACGTCAAATACCAAACAACGAATGTGATATGCCGTTGCGTCCTTCTTGAACCTTAAGAGATTCTTTATATATATATATATATATATATATAAATATATATATATCTTGCTCGATCGTGAAAGCAAATGCAAGTCCTAAGTTTACGAATGTATGATGCTTTTTTTTGTATAATTTCTCTGTTTGTTCCATTGAATAGGTTCGAAGAAAGATATAGTAGCTTCACTTAGGGTGTACTTGAAATTGACGCAGTTATGATCCCTTACCCTAAGCTAGCTTATATTTACTGCGTTGAACTTTTGCACTAAGGGTTGAGCTTAGTTGCTGCTGTGATTTGTGCCGTGCGAACTTTTCATATAGTGTTCTATGTTGTTTCGACGTTCGCCATTTTCGGTGGTTCATTCGTCCAATCCTGACCATTTTTCTACGTCTGGGTTGGTTTAAGACCAAACCCTTTTCTCATAAACCCTAATCCACTAGTATTGCTTGATATGCTGCAGTAAAAAAAACCCTATTCTAAACTCTTTGAGAAAGAGAGATGTGAGAGAGAGAGAGAGCGCGCTCAAATTCATAGCGTCTCAAATTCTGCTCGATATTTACTAAACACTATTGAAAGTATATATAATCGACTTATTTCTAGTGTTAATGAAAATGCTTTGATGAAGAACTAAAGAAGCAACATTTTGTTTAAAATGTGCTTTTCTTAAGTCTGGCAAGTTCTCAAAAACAAGATTTGGTTTAAAATGGGAATTCCTACCATAACATAAATGTAAAATTCATGCAACGTACGGATGCATTGAGATAGGATAGGGTCAGCGAACTGGCCTAGTTCAACATTAGCACCATAAATTTTTTGTTTTTCTTTTAATTCCCATCCCGTCGGGCTGTTCCAGTCATATTTCGTAACATTATAGTTTCCCTCGACCCCAAAATTCTCTTCAGTGTTAAATATTTTAGCATTTTCGTCGTTCACTTCTCAGTCATATGAAAATAAAAAATCATTTTCATTTCGTGTTCCACTGTAATGAATCGAATCGAGGCAAATAATCTAGCCCAACTTATACAACTCGTAAACATGCAGACTCACCATTACCATATTTAAACTCCCTTGACCAACTATTTATCGTGAAAGCTTAAGATGGAAATCGTCGGCTACGATCTCTATAAAAACTATTGATGGTTCTCATCCATGCCCTACGTCTACTATTCGCATTAACGACGTAGACACACCAAATCCAAATTACTTCCCGTAGGTACGATAAGACAAATTATTGTTTGGCGCTCATTTCACATTCATATAATCTCCAGTGCTCATCTTACCACCACCCAGAATGCATGACTTACTCTTAACAATGCCATTTCTTTCACAATTACTTTATATCTTACATGGTGTCATAGACTGGGAAAGAGGTATCATCACTACCACCCATTTAAGAAAAATCCACCTCTAATCTTAATAAGAAAAAAAATCTAGACGTGATAGGGCGTTGAAACTAAAATATATAAAATTATAATGTGATACACTCCCTACAAGCTTGAATTTTTAGTCAAAGTGATCATTTAAAAAAATTTCATTATATGTTCGTTAACGGAACTTTTGTGATGTTTTCTTAGGTTTTTCTATTCGCTCTTCCGCTTCTTCAAGTGTGTATTGGTTTTGTGTTCAATATTGATGTTTAATGAGAGACGGAGAACACATGCATTTTATATGACATTCTGCAAGATTTGTTCGTTTCTATCATGGAAAGCGACTTAGGTCCTCAATGTTCACTGATATATAATTTGTTTTATTGTTCGTTTCCAAACGTTATTTTTCGTATGATAACCAAATTAAGTACAATACAATGTGGATAGGGTTGTGTGATATTGTTTCATGGCATATTCAAACACCATGAACTAGTGATAGCAAAGATTATCCACTTGAAATTGCACATTCTCGATTTTTTTTTCTTTTATATTTATGCTTACAGATAAGATGGGGAGGATCACTGTGCCTGTTGATGTAATAGGAGTAATCATATTTGGTGTCGTGGTTTTGATAGCCGCTGGTTACGCACTTCATGTTGTCCGTGACTCTTATCGGGGTCGAATTCGTCAAGAGGCTATGGATCGTCTGCCAGAGGCCGATTACCAAGGTACAGATGGCACTGACGACACTATTACTAATTCATGCATCATTTGCGCCGAGGAGTTTGTCCCGGGCGAGCGGTGTAGAACGCTGCCATCGTGTGGACATTTGTTCCACAAGAAGTGCATTGACACTTGGCTTCGGAAAAAAGACATGTGCGTGCTCTGTAGGGCGTGTGTCTTTACCTCGACGAGGAGTTGCTTGTGCGGTGAAATAATAGTAGGTAACTGATTTATGGTTTTGTGTTTTACTTCAAAACCGTTTGTGTTTTACTCATTTTCAGTTTGTATACAATAATAATTTTCAAGAACATCGGAAGTTGGAATGGGGCAAAGCAAACCTTGCTGGCTGATATACTTTGGCAGTCACAAACTAGTTGGCAATTAGCCTAATCTCACTAGTAAAAAAGAATTTTTTATGGGCTATACGCGATGGTTTTCGGGAAACGCACAGAGCCCCGATGCACATACTCCAGCTAATAGGCGACGTTGTTAAGCGTCGCCTATAAAACAGAATAGGTGTTGGTTGTTGGATAAAAATCGTGCCTACTATTATTTGACGTCATTTTTTTAGTTATAGGTGTCGGTTTTTAGTTAACAATCGATGACTATTCTCTATTATAGGCGTCAGTTGTTTAACAACCATCAAGCGTAGACTATAAAACAAAATAGGTGTGGGTTATTATATAAAAATCGTTCCCTATTCTTTTGTTTTGGCATCATTTTATTAGTTTAAGACGTCGGTTTTTATTTAACAACTACGCCTATTCTCTATTATAGGAGTCGATTGTTTAACAACCGTCACATTTTTAAAAAATATTTTATTTATGTTTTTTGATATCCCAGCTAACATCTAATCAATCCAACAATTCGACCCAACGAGAAAGAAAGTTCAATAAACAACGAAATCAATTCAACAAATGTCAACTATTAATCAATAATGTTCAACAACAAAACTATTAATCAATAAAGTTGAACAACAAAATCTTCACTCATTCAACAAAATTCAATAACTCACTACACTAGACATACGAATATCTATAATATCTATGCGTCGTTGTAAGTGATGCCCTTCTAATATCTATAATATTGAACAAGAATAATACTGTTAAAACATACAAATATAATAAGAATTAATTGAAAATCATGTAAGATAGTTTTATTTTCATACCTTTACCAAATTGAGCCTCTCGACTCCGAAATTTCTGAAAAGATCGTACGTATATCGCATGATGTAGAAGCCACACAATTCAGTACCAGACGGTTGTCGTCACTATGTTTAACATAGGATAAAACATAGCATGCTAATATATATATCTGAATGCTAATACAAATTACTTTGAAAAATCATAAAATAATGCAAACCTTGCATGCTTTCAAACTAACAGGGGATGAACTCTTCTGAATTGCACCCGCGAATGGCGCCGTCTTTGTTGCCCTGAAATTCAAAAGTATGTAACAAGGTTATAATATAAAATAAAATTACTAATATGAAGTTTTATTTGATAAAACTAACACGTTTAGTCAGTCACGGATCTCTATGTTCCTAAGATAAACCTTTGGTGTCAATACATTGAACACAAATACGGTGTTCGAGGCAAAGTCAACGACCAACAAAATCCAATGTTCCTAAATAAAGACAGAAATTATCATGTATGATATAAAATATTAATATATATATATATAAGAAAATATATTATATTCTTACTCTTCCCATTAAGGAGCAAAAAAATAATTGAATGATTTGTATGAATCTCTAAAAGTCGCAGCCCTGTAGTTAATTTGTGTATCTGCATTATTCTCAAGGGTCATCAAACTTAGACGACTAGGAATGAAGCATTGGAACTCCGATGACTCTTGACGAAGATACCTACTATTATGATAGCCAATAAAATTTATACAATAATCATTTGAATTTAATTATAAATAAGTTGTAGTGATTTGTTTTAGTGAAAAAAGAAGATACCTCGTGAAAAATAACATTTTCCCACAGTTCTCCAATTAGATGAAAATATGAAATGATATATATCCAAATTATATGTCTACTCAGAGAATATTTAAGAGAAATTAAACCAAACTTTTTGTCAATATCTAAGCTCAAACATATATTTACAACCTAAGTGATAGTCAACGTCTAAGAACGGTTCCAAAACGGGGACCATTCAATATTTACTCATAACGAGCAAACCTTGAACGAGTATCTAAGTTAATAGAAGCACTAAATCTCATAAATTGCAATGATTAAACACGTATCCACATAGACAAACGCAATTAAAATACTACGGAGTAAAAAAATAATTGGAATCCTCCGAAATAAACTCGAAAAAATCCAACCACAGCTGCCCAAGCAATAAGAACACCAAGCAAGCCTCAAATTAATTCCCACCCGAAATCGGCCAAAAATGCCAATAAGCTTTGGAAACCCTAATTTTCGAACCAAAAATGCCCAAAATCAACCACAATACTTCCAACTGATACATATTAACAACAACAACAACAACAACAGCATATACAACACGAAATCAATCGAATGCAGGAAAAAATGAAAGAAATAATCATCCAAAATCGAAAAACCCATTTCGATTTTCGATAAAAAAAAAACGAGCGATTGATTACTTTAAAGCTCGCCTCCCCCGCTGGTCGCGCCTTCGTTATAGAGTGGAGCCCTTGTCGCCGTAAAATCACTAGAAATCGCTGTTGTCGCCGTCTAAAGAGTAGAAATATGTAAAATGAGGAAGAAAATGTTCAGGTGGAGGTTTAGTAAACGAAAAGGCGACGGTTGTTAGAACATAACCGTCGCCTATAGTGTTCGTAAAATATAGGCGTCGGTTTGTTGACAAAACCGGTGGCTATACTTAGACAATATGCGAAGGATTTTAGAAAAAACCGACGCCTATAGTGTATTGATACTATAGGCGACGGTGACGTGATAGCAACCGTAGCCTATAGCTTACCAAACTTTAAGAAAAAAACACTAAAAGGCCACCGCATGTATTATAGGTGTCGGTTTTTTAATAACCGAGGTCCACAGTGCCGTGACCTATAAAATATTATGTACTGGTTGTCTATTGCTTCTTGTGCTCCTCCTCCTGGGCTTCTCTGAAATTGTGAAAAACAACATTAATAAAATAAAATAGGCATTCTCATTCGGATTATAAGTAAATCAGATCAACTAATCCTAGTTGGTTTAAGGATTGAACTTCTCAAATTTTAAGATATATTCATTTCAAAGTTCAACATATTTTACACATCCATCGGCAAATCAAAGTAAAGTTCAACATGTTGACGCCGATGGTAAACTCCTTCGTTTCATACCCAATTCTTGTGACTGGGAATTAAGACATTTTAACTACCAATCACCGATGAAAATAAATAAATTTTACCCCAAAGTGAGATATGGGAAAGTTGATTACTTAGGCTGAGAAAGAGAAAGGGCACATGCTTGGGCTATTTCACAAAATAATTAGTATAAATTTATTCTATTATATTAAGGTTCAAGATCTCTTAAAAACTGTCACTTATATAATTGATTTGATCTGTCAATTCACCAATCAAATTTCATTTATAATTAAAAATTATTAAAAAAATTAAACCAGGTTTAAAGAAGTAACTGTCAATTCTTGTGGGGAGAACAGAGAAAAAATCTTTTATTCATGTATAAAACTAAGTTACAGAGTCTTGATAGAATCGCTCCTATATATCTATACCAACTAATTGCACTTTGGTCCTTATATATCTAGAAATACATAAACTGCCTAACAATACATCTAAAAGAACAAACACATCCTAACTACAAATATTCTCACATTCATAACACTCCCCCTCAAGTTTGGTGTTTAAACAAATCTATTACACCAAACTTGGACATGAGGTATTCAAATTGTTGTTTCCCTAGTGCCTTGGTTAGCAGATCAGCAGGCTGTTCATGTGAAGAAACATACTCGGTTTTAATCACATTTCCTTGTATCTTGTCTCGTATGAAGTGACAATCCACCTCTATGTGTTTTGTCCTCTCATGCAAGACTGGATTTGCCGCAATTTGCATTGCAGACTTGCTGTCCGAATACACAGTCACTGGTTCTATTCTCATGATTCCAATATCCTTTAGTAGGTTGATCAGCCATAGTACCTCTGTCGTCACTGTTGCCATTGCCCTATATTCTGCTTCCGCCGAGCTTCTTGAGACGGTATTCTGCTTCTTTGTCTTCCATGATATCAGGGAATCCCCGAGAAACAACATATACCCCGTCAGAGATCTTCTAGATGTTGGACACGGCACCCAATCTGCATCACAATATGCCCTTAAGAATAGTTTGTTGTTAGCATCAAAGAATAATCCAAGGCCTGGTCTCCCTTTCAAATATCTCAACACTCTATACATAGCATCAAAATGTCCCTTTTTCGGGTCATGCATATGCTGTGACACAATCTGGACAGCATAACAAATATCTGGCCTAGTTAAACATAAATATATCAACTTACCAACAACCTTTTGAAACAAATGAACGTTCAATTTTCTAGCCTCACTAACAGTCCCTGCAGTTGATCCAATGACAGTACCTGTAGTAGACTTACCTCCACACTCTGATTCTGTAATCTTTATGTTCTGCTCAACCGGGATACCAATTGGTCTAGCAGCCAGTATCCCAGTTTCTGCCAATAGCTCTAGAATGTACTTTCGTTGGCTAAGTACAATTCCCTTTTGAGATCTAGCCACTTCAATTCCAGAAAAAACTTCAACTCTCCCAAATCCTTCATATAGAATGTTCTATTTAAATAGCATTTAGCCTCATCTATCATATGATTATCATTCCCTGTCAACACTATATCATCAACATATACTAAAAGCATGATTAAATTACTCCTCCTTGATTTGACAAACAAAGAATAGTCATTCTTTGATTGTACAAATCCAAACATATTCATAGCCAATGTGAATTTATGATTCCATTGGCGTGAAGCTTGCTTTAAGCCATACAATGACTTTTCAAGCTTACAACAGCTCTACCTGAATTTGTTATATCTAATCCCGGAGGCACATTCATATATACTTCTTCAGATAAATCTCCCTGTAAGAAAGCGTTAGTGACATCCATTTGCCAAAGAGGCCAATTACAAGAAGATGCAAGTGCAATAACAAGTCTAATAGTAACATGTTTAGCAACGGGTGCAAAAGTTTCTGAAAAATCTATTCCTTCAACTTGATTATACCCTTTTGCCACCAATCATGCTTTATACCTTTCTATAGAACCATCAGCTCTATATTTTATTGAATATACCCATCTACACCCTATTGGAATCTTACCTTTAGGTAGATCAACTACCTTCCAGGTATGATTGAGTTCAAGGGCTGATATTTCTGCTTCCATTGCCTCCTTCCAATGCTTCGAATTCATTGTATCTTGAAAGGTTTTTGGGATACTTTCATTAGCCAATGCAGCCAAGTATGAAGCATGCCTTGGTTTGATCATGTTGTACTGTAAATATGAAGACAATGGATATTTGATAGATAATGCCTGGTTAGTATCATTAGACAATGGAGAAACAAACTCTTTCAACCAGTTTGGAGGTCTACTGGTTCTCTCAGATCTCCTCAGAGGTGGATTTACCTCCTGGTTTGGTTCTTCTTGTATAGATTCACCTGTACCACTTATTTCATGTTGTTCCTCATTGTAATCACTAGAGGAAATATCATTATGATTCTGCATATCATGCTCAACAAACAGGTCATTACTGCATTCTTCATCTCTGTCAACATAACAAGGCAGTTCATCACAAAAGAATTTATCATCCCTAAATATTCCCTCAGGCTGACAATTATCTCCCTTGTCTCTTGTATCAAATGGAAATCTATCTTCATAGAAGATTACATCCCTTGAAACTATAAAGTTTTTTGTGTCAAGATCAAGCAATCTATAACCTTTTTGATTGACAGCATATCCCATAAACACACAAGATTTAGATCTATGCTGAAATTTATCGGGCTGAGGTAAAATCTTGACAAAACACAAGCAACCGAAAACCTTTAGGTGTTGAAAACTCGGTTCTTTTCCATATAGAATGAAAAAATGGGTCTTTCCTTTCAACAAAGGAGTTGGCGTCCTATTTATCAAGTATATAGCAGTTTTAACATACTCACCCCAATACTTAATAGGAACATGTGATTGAAACTTCAAAGCTCGGGCTACATCCAAAATGTGCCTATGTTTTCTTTCTACCACGCCATTTTGTTGTGGCGTGTATGAACATTGAACTTTGATGCACAATGCCAAGGGACTCAAGCAAATTTTTACATTATATACTAAGGAATTCCATAGCATTATCTGTCTTGATTACTTTAACCATACATCCAAACTGATTCTGTGCATATATTAGAAATTTTTTAATGATATTATATACTTCAGATTTGTTTTTCATTAGAAATCCCCAAGTTGCTCGAGAATAATCATCTACTATAGTCAAGAAGTACCTATCATCGTTATAAGTTGGTTCCTTATACGGTCCCCAAACATCAACATGTAATAAATCCATAATAGAGGTAGTAGCACTCGTTCTATTTGGAAAAGGTGTTCTGCTATGTTTGGCCAGCGGACATACAGAACAATACTTGCAACTATCTACTATTTTCAGATTTAATTCAGGTAAAAGCTCGAGTCTTCTAAAAGACATGTGGCCAAATCTTTTGTGCCATAAAGAAACTTTATTGCTATCTGCTTTATTGATTACATTCTGATTTTTTCTTCCTCACTGATACAAGTTTTTGTACCTAGATCAAAACCTAGACTAGCAGATTCATTACGATCACTATGCAAGTAATAGAGTCCATTGCAAACTTTACCAATCCCCTTTATCTTGCCAGTTCAAATATCCTGGATTAAGCAAAAATGGGGGTAAAAGGTAACACATATGTTAGCATCATTAGATAACCTAGACACAGACAACAAGTTATGTTCAAAGTTAGGTACAAATAAGACATTTGTAAGTTGCAAATCTCTTGTTAGTGTAATAGTGCCACTTTTAGACATTTGATTGAGATCACCATTTGGTAATTTCACAAGTGTATCAAGGTTATCAATGATTGAACCAGCATCATATAGGGAAACATTCGAAACCATATGTTTATTTGCCCCTGTGTCAATTATCCAACTATTTAAAATATGAGGCTTAGGATATGCCATACCTAAAGCATTACCTGCTTGGTTGGCAGAAGTCATAGATGCTGTATTGGCAGATGTTGTATTATCCTGTCCTGGAGCTGCTCCTAATATTGCCAAGATTTGTTGATATTGATGTGAGCTTATTTGAGGCATCATTGTTCCAGGTGGCTGTGAGGTATTATGTGGCTCAGTGCCTGTGGAATTTGCCTTGACCTGGTCCTCACCCCACTGCCCAAAGGATATGAGTTGGCCTTGATTGTTGAATCTTCCTCTTTGTCCCCGTCCTCTTGATCCTCTTCTACCTCCCCGACTATATCCTTGAGGATATCCATGAATTTTGTAGCAAGTCTCCCTAGTGTGTCCCCCAAAGCTGCAGTGATCACACCATAAGACTGTCTTGTTATTCTGTCCAATCCATTGCGTTCCTTGACTTGCACCAGCACTGCTTTGTAGGGCAATAGAACTTGCTTCCATGGTACCTCCTTGATGACTAATATTCCTTTGTGTCTCCTCATTGCAAATCATAGAATGAACTTGTCTGTGAGAAGGTAGAGGAGCCATCATGAGAATCTGCGATCTCATATTTCCATATCCATCATTGAGCCCCATTAGAAATTGCATCATCTTGAGCTGATCACTAAACTCAATATACTCTCTTGACACGTTATTGGATGGTGAAGGAATGAGGCTGTCATACTCATCCCAGAGTTGTCTCAGTTTAGAATAATACTTTGTGACAGAACTCGCCCCTTGAGTGATCGTGTTGATTTGGCGATATAATGCGAAGAGCCTTGCTCCGTTGATCCTGTCGAAGCGTTCTTTCAAATCTTTCCAGATAGATTCCGCAGATTCACAGTAAATAACTCCCTGAATCAAGTCTCTCGACAACGAATGGTGAATCCAAGATCGAACCAAAGCGTTACATCTTCGCCATTGTTGATTCAGTTCATCATCCTTTCCTGGTTCCTTGCACGATCCATTTATGAATCCCAATTTATTCTTCGCCTCAAGCGCCACTATCATCTCGCGACTCCATACCCTATAATTTTCCATTCCTCGCAATACTTCTGTTACGAGATCTAGGTTCGGAGTGTCTGATGGATGTAGGTATAGTGGATTGCTGAAATCAAGAGCAATCTGTTTCTTTGATTCTTGATTTCTCTCGCCCTCAGCATTTGTTGATCCTCCATCTGCCATCGCTGTCGATGACTATTCTTCGCCTGGGTTTATGTTTGCCCTAGATTTTTATTCAATTGAAGATTCCTCGCGCTGCTCTGATACCATGTCAATTCTTGTGGGGAGAACAGAGAAAAAATCTTTTATTCATGTATAAAACTAAGTTACAGAGTCCTGATAGAATCGCTCCTATATATCTATACCAACTAATTGCACTTTGGTCCTTATATATCTAGAAATACATAAACTGCCTAACAATATGATACGGATTGCCAAGATCACCACGTGAGCTTGAGAGAAGTAGTTTGATACCAATAGTTTTTTATTAATCTTAGTCTGACCCAACAGCTTACTCCTGGGACAAATATAAAGCTAAACATAATTAAACATAATTAAACATAATTTAATAATATTAAAAGTAGATGTTGAACGTTCATGGTAGCTTGAAGGGTATTGCATGAGATTTTGTGCCTTCATATTATGATGGTAGCTTGATCGTCCCCATCAGTCTCCCCCACCGAAATTCGACGTGTCCTCGCGTCGAAGTGTAGCGGAATATTCGGATCATGATAGCGTGAGAGGTCTGCCACGTTGAACGTACTCGAGATTCCCCGATCATCAGGAATGCCAACAACGTAGGCATTATCGTTTATGCGACGTACTATCGGGTACGGACCATACTTTCTTGGTAGAAGTTTGCCGCTTGTTCCCCCGAGCCTCCTTTCCTTCCTAAGGTGCACCATGACAGAATCACCCTCTTGAAAGACTTCACTTCTTCGGTGTTTATCAGCCTTAGTTTTGTACTTAGTAGCGGACTGAGCTAACTTCTGATGGACTTCCTGCTGAACCGTAACCGCATCATTTGCCAAACGCTCTGCTGCCTTATTTCCAGAATTGTTTCTTAGCACTCCAACCATATCAAGCACCATCTTTGGAGGGCTAGTATAGACAACAGAGAATGGCGATCGTCCAGTAGAGGAATGCATGGCAGAATTATACGCGAACTCAGCTTGAGCGAGGGCAAGATCCCATTGCTTAGGCCTGTTACTACATATGCTTCTCAGCAAGTTTCCCAAAGTCCTATTCACCACCTCGGTTTGTCCGTCGGTCTGCGGATGCGCTGTCGAGCTGAAATTCAGCGTCGAATCAAACATTAACCACAACGTCTTCCAGAAATAACTCAAAAACTTGCTGTCGTGATCCGATGTAATAGTTCGGGGAACACCGTGGAGTCTAACGATGTCCCGAAAGAATAATCGAGCTGTGGCAGCAGCGTCATTCGTCTTACGGCATGGGAGGAAATGCGCCATTTTCGAGAATCGATCAACCACCACCAAGATTGAATCAACTCCCCGCTGAGTCCTTGGCAGCCCCAAAACGAAATCCATTGATATATCTTCCCAAATATTCTTGGCGCCATTTTAGACTTTGACATGCAATATATTTTCCTAATCATAATGAACAAAAAAAGGCGTCAAATGGAATTATATTGTAAGCTAATTGAATATTCTAATTGTAAGAATTAATTAAATGGAATTATATTTTAAACTAATACTATACATGAATAAAGCGTGACGATAGAAAATCTTTAAAATAATTCCTTATGAGTGTTGGATAAGAAATAGTTCCCTAACCTAAATATTTTGATTATATGGAACAAAATCATGATTTGAATTTATTTTGGAAGACATTAAGGTATATATTGTTTTTTTGCCTACATAAAGTTTATTGTTCATTGTGACTTGGAATATACACAAACATTGATTAGACAAAGTGACAAACCACTTTTCTTATTTTCTTTTTCCCCGCAATGTATCGAGAGAAAAAGCAACAAAATCAATAATTTATGGTTACAATAATATAACCTGTATGTTTGTACTTATGGCGGTATGCAAAATCGTGGAACGATGAAGAAAAATAGGTTTTTTAGAGCATACTTTTCACAGATATTAGTATTACATTGACACTGTTTGAAAGAGCCGTTGCCGAATCCAATCGACGAAGCATCGGACAATAGTAGTCGATTGTGCTGGAGAAATGAGGAATCAGAGAACTTGAGGACCTGACTGTTAGGCAACTAGGGTTTATCGGCAACATTCAAATACGCATGGGAAAAAAAACCCATATATATATTTCGAATACTTCAATATGCAAGGATTATGCTTAGCTAGACTAGATTTTCAAACCACGGTTTATTTGAATCAAACTATACAGAAATTTGACAATTGCCCATAATATTACGCAAAGCCAATTTTAATTTTATC
The DNA here is from genome assembly GCA_028392965.1 of Lindernia subracemosa. Lineage (NCBI taxonomy): Eukaryota > Viridiplantae > Streptophyta > Magnoliopsida > Lamiales > Linderniaceae > Vandellia > Vandellia subracemosa. The sequence goes on along the minus strand of JAQPCC010000160.1, from coordinate 157,803 downwards.
TATTATTATGTTTTATCAATTTCTACACATTAAACTATTTATGACTTCTTTACAAAGAACTGTAAATTTACATTAATATTGTAAACCTTGTCAAGACAGGGGAAAGTCCAAGAGATAGACAGGCCTGAGAATAAACTTGCAGAGACTTAGCTTTCGTCCAATTTTGGATAACTGATGATGATTGATTGAGCCATGCACTTGCATTGCATGCATGTATAGAATGTGTACTTTTTTCATTTCCTCTTCTATGGTTTGCACGCATTAATCTATCTTATTTAAGAATGAGTTGATTATTGATCTTTTTTACTTTTGTTTTTTTGGATGCGTGTGAGTATTGAAAGTTATACATCTTGCTGTTAATTTTTATTAGTTGAGATGCTTAAAAAGGGTAAAGATTCTGCATCAACTTTTTTTTTTTTTTTTCAGAGATATTACTTGAATCATAAGAGACAGCCAAAGTTGAAGAGTTGTAATTTTTTCAACAAATTTGACTAATATCGATATAATAAAACTTCCACAAACAGTGATGGGAACTTTATCAATTATCGACGGAAGATGTATGGAATGCAACGGTTAGAGTATGTCTTTAGTTAAAATTGGAAACTTTTAAAACTGTTAAATTGAGGGTTCCTTCCTAAAACCAATTGGTGATAGGAGGAGAGGCCTCTTGATATATATATTGAGTCGGGTGAAGATAATTTCCCGATGTGGGACAAATACTCTCAACAAAAACATTTTGGGGACGCTATCATATTAAATAAAAAGGTATAATTACTGCCAAGAATCGATAGCAAATACAACAAAGAGTTCATATTAAGACACAAGTTCTTCGGATTCTTAAAACACTTCATGTTTGATGTTATTCATCTTTCACAAACTGCCAAAAACTTATGCAATTGAGGCAACAAATTAATAGAAAACATCATTCCATTACATCATCACCTTATGTAGATAATAATGGGAGATATCATATGTTGTAATGAAAAAGGTTTGAGATGTGATAAATGCTGGTAATTTTCAAGCCCATAGAAAAAAAAAGGTGTTATGAATGAGTGATAATCTTTCATTCCATTAGCATTAGTGCTGGATCATATTCATCATCATAGCATTATTTTTCATTGCCTATTTAGACTAATCATTGATGTTATGAGAAAGATAGAAATTTGATACTGCTATGGAAGAAGGATGGCGACGTTATGAAAAAGAAAAAAACCTTCATAATGCAGATGGTTGGCTAAAGTAGCCATTAATTAGTAAAATACAATTACTCAGACTCTGCAAACACGCTGCCTACTGGGGAGGGTGAGCCACTTAATTAGAGGTATAAATGGCTGTAGTTTATTTATGCCTTATTTTGTTGTTATGGATTAAACTTAAGAGATTTTATCATCGTAGTATTATTATCTTCTGAATTTATGCTTCAATGTCGGACGTCAAATACCAAACAACGAATGTGATATGCCGTTGCGTCCTTCTTGAACCTTAAGAGATTCTTTATATATATATATATATATATATATATAAATATATATATATATCTTGCTCGATCGTGAAAGCAAATGCAAGTCCTAAGTTTACGAATGTATGATGCTTTTTTTTGTATAATTTCTCTGTTTGTTCCATTGAATAGGTTCGAAGAAAGATATAGTAGCTTCACTTAGGGTGTACTTGAAATTGACGCAGTTATGATCCCTTACCCTAAGCTAGCTTATATTTACTGCGTTGAACTTTTGCACTAAGGGTTGAGCTTAGTTGCTGCTGTGATTTGTGCCGTGCGAACTTTTCATATAGTGTTCTATGTTGTTTCGACGTTCGCCATTTTCGGTGGTTCATTCGTCCAATCCTGACCATTTTTCTACGTCTGGGTTGGTTTAAGACCAAACCCTTTTCTCATAAACCCTAATCCACTAGTATTGCTTGATATGCTGCAGTAAAAAAAACCCTATTCTAAACTCTTTGAGAAAGAGAGATGTGAGAGAGAGAGAGAGCGCGCTCAAATTCATAGCGTCTCAAATTCTGCTCGATATTTACTAAACACTATTGAAAGTATATATAATCGACTTATTTCTAGTGTTAATGAAAATGCTTTGATGAAGAACTAAAGAAGCAACATTTTGTTTAAAATGTGCTTTTCTTAAGTCTGGCAAGTTCTCAAAAACAAGATTTGGTTTAAAATGGGAATTCCTACCATAACATAAATGTAAAATTCATGCAACGTACGGATGCATTGAGATAGGATAGGGTCAGCGAACTGGCCTAGTTCAACATTAGCACCATAAATTTTTTGTTTTTCTTTTAATTCCCATCCCGTCGGGCTGTTCCAGTCATATTTCGTAACATTATAGTTTCCCTCGACCCCAAAATTCTCTTCAGTGTTAAATATTTTAGCATTTTCGTCGTTCACTTCTCAGTCATATGAAAATAAAAAATCATTTTCATTTCGTGTTCCACTGTAATGAATCGAATCGAGGCAAATAATCTAGCCCAACTTATACAACTCGTAAACATGCAGACTCACCATTACCATATTTAAACTCCCTTGACCAACTATTTATCGTGAAAGCTTAAGATGGAAATCGTCGGCTACGATCTCTATAAAAACTATTGATGGTTCTCATCCATGCCCTACGTCTACTATTCGCATTAACGACGTAGACACACCAAATCCAAATTACTTCCCGTAGGTACGATAAGACAAATTATTGTTTGGCGCTCATTTCACATTCATATAATCTCCAGTGCTCATCTTACCACCACCCAGAATGCATGACTTACTCTTAACAATGCCATTTCTTTCACAATTACTTTATATCTTACATGGTGTCATAGACTGGGAAAGAGGTATCATCACTACCACCCATTTAAGAAAAATCCACCTCTAATCTTAATAAGAAAAAAAAATCTAGACGTGATAGGGCGTTGAAACTAAAATATATAAAATTATAATGTGATACACTCCCTACAAGCTTGAATTTTTAGTCAAAGTGATCATTTAAAAAAATTTCATTATATGTTCGTTAACGGAACTTTTGTGATGTTTTCTTAGGTTTTTCTATTCGCTCTTCCGCTTCTTCAAGTGTGTATTGGTTTTGTGTTCAATATTGATGTTTAATGAGAGACGGAGAACACATGCATTTTATATGACATTCTGCAAGATTTGTTCGTTTCTATCATGGAAAGCGACTTAGGTCCTCAATGTTCACTGATATATAATTTGTTTTATTGTTCGTTTCCAAACGTTATTTTTCGTATGATAACCAAATTAAGTACAATACAATGTGGATAGGGTTGTGTGATATTGTTTCATGGCATATTCAAACACCATGAACTAGTGATAGCAAAGATTATCCACTTGAAATTGCACATTCTCGATTTTTTTTTTCTTTTATATTTATGCTTACAGATAAGATGGGGAGGATCACTGTGCCTGTTGATGTAATAGGAGTAATCATATTTGGTGTCGTGGTTTTGATAGCCGCTGGTTACGCACTTCATGTTGTCCGTGACTCTTATCGGGGTCGAATTCGTCAAGAGGCTATGGATCGTCTGCCAGAGGCCGATTACCAAGGTACAGATGGCACTGACGACACTATTACTAATTCATGCATCATTTGCGCCGAGGAGTTTGTCCCGGGCGAGCGGTGTAGAACGCTGCCATCGTGTGGACATTTGTTCCACAAGAAGTGCATTGACACTTGGCTTCGGAAAAAAGACATGTGCGTGCTCTGTAGGGCGTGTGTCTTTACCTCGACGAGGAGTTGCTTGTGCGGTGAAATAATAGTAGGTAACTGATTTATGGTTTTGTGTTTTACTTCAAAACCGTTTGTGTTTTACTCATTTTCAGTTTGTATACAATAATAATTTTCAAGAACATCGGAAGTTGGAATGGGGCAAAGCAAACCTTGCTGGCTGATATACTTTGGCAGTCACAAACTAGTTGGCAATTAGCCTAATCTCACTAGTAAAAAAGAATTTTTTATGGGCTATACGCGATGGTTTTCGGGAAACGCACAGAGCCCCGATGCACATACTCCAGCTAATAGGCGACGTTGTTAAGCGTCGCCTATAAAACAGAATAGGTGTTGGTTGTTGGATAAAAATCGTGCCTACTATTATTTGACGTCATTTTTTTAGTTATAGGTGTCGGTTTTTAGTTAACAATCGATGACTATTCTCTATTATAGGCGTCAGTTGTTTAACAACCATCAAGCGTAGACTATAAAACAAAATAGGTGTGGGTTATTATATAAAAATCGTTCCCTATTCTTTTGTTTTGGCATCATTTTATTAGTTTAAGACGTCGGTTTTTATTTAACAACTACGCCTATTCTCTATTATAGGAGTCGATTGTTTAACAACCGTCACATTTTTTAAAAAATATTTTATTTATGTTTTTTGATATCCCAGCTAACATCTAATCAATCCAACAATTCGACCCAACGAGAAAGAAAGTTCAATAAACAACGAAATCAATTCAACAAATGTCAACTATTAATCAATAATGTTCAACAACAAAACTATTAATCAATAAAGTTGAACAACAAAATCTTCACTCATTCAACAAAATTCAATAACTCACTACACTAGACATACGAATATCTATAATATCTATGCGTCGTTGTAAGTGATGCCCTTCTAATATCTATAATATTGAACAAGAATAATACTGTTAAAACATACAAATATAATAAGAATTAATTGAAAATCATGTAAGATAGTTTTATTTTCATACCTTTACCAAATTGAGCCTCTCGACTCCGAAATTTCTGAAAAGATCGTACGTATATCGCATGATGTAGAAGCCACACAATTCAGTACCAGACGGTTGTCGTCACTATGTTTAACATAGGATAAAACATAGCATGCTAATTATATATATCTGAATGCTAATACAAATTACTTTGAAAAATCATAAAATAATGCAAACCTTGCATGCTTTCAAACTAACAGGGGATGAACTCTTCTGAATTGCACCCGCGAATGGCGCCGTCTTTGTTGCCCTGAAATTCAAAAGTATGTAACAAGGTTATAATATAAAATAAAATTACTAATATGAAGTTTTATTTGATAAAACTAACACGTTTAGTCAGTCACGGATCTCTATGTTCCTAAGATAAACCTTTGGTGTCAATACATTGAACACAAATACGGTGTTCGAGGCAAAGTCAACGACCAACAAAATCCAATGTTCCTAAATAAAGACAGAAATTATCATGTATGATATAAAATATTAATATATATATATAAGAAAATATATTATATTCTTACTCTTCCCATTAAGGAGCAAAAAAATAATTGAATGATTTGTATGAATCTCTAAAAGTCGCAGCCCTGTAGTTAATTTGTGTATCTGCATTATTCTCAAGGGTCATCAAACTTAGACGACTAGGAATGAAGCATTGGAACTCCGATGACTCTTGACGAAGATACCTACTATTATGATAGCCAATAAAATTTATACAATAATCATTTGAATTTAATTATAAATAAGTTGTAGTGATTTGTTTTAGTGAAAAAAGAAGATACCTCGTGAAAAATAACATTTTCCCACAGTTCTCCAATTAGATGAAAATATGAAATGATATATATCCAAATTATATGTCTACTCAGAGAATATTTAAGAGAAATTAAACCAAACTTTTTGTCAATATCTAAGCTCAAACATATATTTACAACCTAAGTGATAGTCAACGTCTAAGAACGGTTCCAAAACGGGGACCATTCAATATTTACTCATAACGAGCAAACCTTGAACGAGTATCTAAGTTAATAGAAGCACTAAATCTCATAAATTGCAATGATTAAACACGTATCCACATAGACAAACGCAATTAAAATACTACGGAGTAAAAAAATAATTGGAATCCTCCGAAATAAACTCGAAAAAATCCAACCACAGCTGCCCAAGCAATAAGAACACCAAGCAAGCCTCAAATTAATTCCCACCCGAAATCGGCCAAAAATGCCAATAAGCTTTGGAAACCCTAATTTTCGAACCAAAAATGCCCAAAATCAACCACAATACTTCCAACTGATACATATTAACAACAACAACAACAACAACAGCATATACAACACGAAATCAATCGAATGCAGGAAAAAATGAAAGAAATAATCATCCAAAATCGAAAAACCCATTTCGATTTTCGATAAAAAAAAACGAGCGATTGATTACTTTAAAGCTCGCCTCCCCCGCTGGTCGCGCCTTCGTTATAGAGTGGAGCCCTTGTCGCCGTAAAATCACTAGAAATCGCTGTTGTCGCCGTCTAAAGAGTAGAAATATGTAAAATGAGGAAGAAAATGTTCAGGTGGAGGTTTAGTAAACGAAAAGGCGACGGTTGTTAGAACATAACCGTCGCCTATAGTGTTCGTAAAATATAGGCGTCGGTTTGTTGACAAAACCGGTGGCTATACTTAGACAATATGCGAAGGATTTTAGAAAAAACCGACGCCTATAGTGTATTGATACTATAGGCGACGGTGACGTGATAGCAACCGTAGCCTATAGCTTACCAAACTTTAAGAAAAAAACACTAAAAGGCCACCGCATGTATTATAGGTGTCGGTTTTTTAATAACCGAGGTCCACAGTGCCGTGACCTATAAAATATTATGTACTGGTTGTCTATTGCTTCTTGTGCTCCTCCTCCTGGGCTTCTCTGAAATTGTGAAAAACAACATTAATAAAATAAAATAGGCATTCTCATTCGGATTATAAGTAAATCAGATCAACTAATCCTAGTTGGTTTAAGGATTGAACTTCTCAAATTTTAAGATATATTCATTTCAAAGTTCAACATATTTTACACATCCATCGGCAAATCAAAGTAAAGTTCAACATGTTGACGCCGATGGTAAACTCCTTCGTTTCATACCCAATTCTTGTGACTGGGAATTAAGACATTTTAACTACCAATCACCGATGAAAATAAATAAATTTTACCCCAAAGTGAGATATGGGAAAGTTGATTACTTAGGCTGAGAAAGAGAAAGGGCACATGCTTGGGCTATTTCACAAAATAATTAGTATAAATTTATTCTATTATATTAAGGTTCAAGATCTCTTAAAAACTGTCACTTATATAATTGATTTGATCTGTCAATTCACCAATCAAATTTCATTTATAATTAAAAATTATTAAAAAAATTAAACCAGGTTTAAAGAAGTAACTGTCAATTCTTGTGGGGAGAACAGAGAAAAAATCTTTTATTCATGTATAAAACTAAGTTACAGAGTCTTGATAGAATCGCTCCTATATATCTATACCAACTAATTGCACTTTGGTCCTTATATATCTAGAAATACATAAACTGCCTAACAATACATCTAAAAGAACAAACACATCCTAACTACAAATATTCTCACATTCATAACACTCCCCCTCAAGTTTGGTGTTTAAACAAATCTATTACACCAAACTTGGACATGAGGTATTCAAATTGTTGTTTCCCTAGTGCCTTGGTTAGCAGATCAGCAGGCTGTTCATGTGAAGAAACATACTCGGTTTTAATCACATTTCCTTGTATCTTGTCTCGTATGAAGTGACAATCCACCTCTATGTGTTTTGTCCTCTCATGCAAGACTGGATTTGCCGCAATTTGCATTGCAGACTTGCTGTCCGAATACACAGTCACTGGTTCTATTCTCATGATTCCAATATCCTTTAGTAGGTTGATCAGCCATAGTACCTCTGTCGTCACTGTTGCCATTGCCCTATATTCTGCTTCCGCCGAGCTTCTTGAGACGGTATTCTGCTTCTTTGTCTTCCATGATATCAGGGAATCCCCGAGAAACAACATATACCCCGTCAGAGATCTTCTAGATGTTGGACACGGCACCCAATCTGCATCACAATATGCCCTTAAGAATAGTTTGTTGTTAGCATCAAAGAATAATCCAAGGCCTGGTCTCCCTTTCAAATATCTCAACACTCTATACATAGCATCAAAATGTCCCTTTTTCGGGTCATGCATATGCTGTGACACAATCTGGACAGCATAACAAATATCTGGCCTAGTTAAACATAAATATATCAACTTACCAACAACCTTTTGAAACAAATGAACGTTCAATTTTCTAGCCTCACTAACAGTCCCTGCAGTTGATCCAATGACAGTACCTGTAGTAGACTTACCTCCACACTCTGATTCTGTAATCTTTATGTTCTGCTCAACCGGGATACCAATTGGTCTAGCAGCCAGTATCCCAGTTTCTGCCAATAGCTCTAGAATGTACTTTCGTTGGCTAAGTACAATTCCCTTTTGAGATCTAGCCACTTCAATTCCAAGAAAAAACTTCAACTCTCCCAAATCCTTCATATAGAATGTTCTATTTAAATAGCATTTAGCCTCATCTATCATATGATTATCATTCCCTGTCAACACTATATCATCAACATATACTAAAAGCATGATTAAATTACTCCTCCTTGATTTGACAAACAAAGAATAGTCATTCTTTGATTGTACAAATCCAAACATATTCATAGCCAATGTGAATTTATGATTCCATTGGCGTGAAGCTTGCTTTAAGCCATACAATGACTTTTCAAGCTTACAACAGCTCTACCTGAATTTGTTATATCTAATCCCGGAGGCACATTCATATATACTTCTTCAGATAAATCTCCCTGTAAGAAAGCGTTAGTGACATCCATTTGCCAAAGAGGCCAATTACAAGAAGATGCAAGTGCAATAACAAGTCTAATAGTAACATGTTTAGCAACGGGTGCAAAAGTTTCTGAAAAATCTATTCCTTCAACTTGATTATACCCTTTTGCCACCAATCATGCTTTATACCTTTCTATAGAACCATCAGCTCTATATTTTATTGAATATACCCATCTACACCCTATTGGAATCTTACCTTTAGGTAGATCAACTACCTTCCAGGTATGATTGAGTTCAAGGGCTGATATTTCTGCTTCCATTGCCTCCTTCCAATGCTTCGAATTCATTGTATCTTGAAAGGTTTTTGGGATACTTTCATTAGCCAATGCAGCCAAGTATGAAGCATGCCTTGGTTTGATCATGTTGTACTGTAAATATGAAGACAATGGATATTTGATAGATAATGCCTGGTTAGTATCATTAGACAATGGAGAAACAAACTCTTTCAACCAGTTTGGAGGTCTACTGGTTCTCTCAGATCTCCTCAGAGGTGGATTTACCTCCTGGTTTGGTTCTTCTTGTATAGATTCACCTGTACCACTTATTTCATGTTGTTCCTCATTGTAATCACTAGAGGAAATATCATTATGATTCTGCATATCATGCTCAACAAACAGGTCATTACTGCATTCTTCATCTCTGTCAACATAACAAGGCAGTTCATCACAAAAGAATTTATCATCCCTAAATATTCCCTCAGGCTGACAATTATCTCCCTTGTCTCTTGTATCAAATGGAAATCTATCTTCATAGAAGATTACATCCCTTGAAACTATAAAGTTTTTTGTGTCAAGATCAAGCAATCTATAACCTTTTTGATTGACAGCATATCCCATAAACACACAAGATTTAGATCTATGCTGAAATTTATCGGGCTGAGGTAAAATCTTGACAAAACACAAGCAACCGAAAACCTTTAGGTGTTGAAAACTCGGTTCTTTTCCATATAGAATGAAAAAATGGGTCTTTCCTTTCAACAAAGGAGTTGGCGTCCTATTTATCAAGTATATAGCAGTTTTAACATACTCACCCCAATACTTAATAGGAACATGTGATTGAAACTTCAAAGCTCGGGCTACATCCAAAATGTGCCTATGTTTTCTTTCTACCACGCCATTTTGTTGTGGCGTGTATGAACATTGAACTTTGATGCACAATGCCAAGGGACTCAAGCAAATTTTTACATTATATACTAAGGAATTCCATAGCATTATCTGTCTTGATTACTTTAACCATACATCCAAACTGATTCTGTGCATATATTAGAAATTTTTTAATGATATTATATACTTCAGATTTGTTTTTCATTAGAAATCCCCAAGTTGCTCGAGAATAATCATCTACTATAGTCAAGAAGTACCTATCATCGTTATAAGTTGGTTCCTTATACGGTCCCCAAACATCAACATGTAATAAATCCATAATAGAGGTAGTAGCACTCGTTCTATTTGGAAAAGGTGTTCTGCTATGTTTGGCCAGCGGACATACAGAACAATACTTGCAACTATCTACTATTTTCAGATTTAATTCAGGTAAAAGCTCGAGTCTTCTAAAAGACATGTGGCCAAATCTTTTGTGCCATAAAGAAACTTTATTGCTATCTGCTTTATTGATTACATTCTGATTTTTTTCTTCCTCACTGATACAAGTTTTTGTACCTAGATCAAAACCTAGACTAGCAGATTCATTACGATCACTATGCAAGTAATAGAGTCCATTGCAAACTTTACCAATCCCCTTTATCTTGCCAGTTCAAATATCCTGGATTAAGCAAAAATGGGGGTAAAAGGTAACACATATGTTAGCATCATTAGATAACCTAGACACAGACAACAAGTTATGTTCAAAGTTAGGTACAAATAAGACATTTGTAAGTTGCAAATCTCTTGTTAGTGTAATAGTGCCACTTTTAGACATTTGATTGAGATCACCATTTGGTAATTTCACAAGTGTATCAAGGTTATCAATGATTGAACCAGCATCATATAGGGAAACATTCGAAACCATATGTTTATTTGCCCCTGTGTCAATTATCCAACTATTTAAAATATGAGGCTTAGGATATGCCATACCTAAAGCATTACCTGCTTGGTTGGCAGAAGTCATAGATGCTGTATTGGCAGATGTTGTATTATCCTGTCCTGGAGCTGCTCCTAATATTGCCAAGATTTGTTGATATTGATGTGAGCTTATTTGAGGCATCATTGTTCCAGGTGGCTGTGAGGTATTATGTGGCTCAGTGCCTGTGGAATTTGCCTTGACCTGGTCCTCACCCCACTGCCCAAAGGATATGAGTTGGCCTTGATTGTTGAATCTTCCTCTTTGTCCCCGTCCTCTTGATCCTCTTCTACCTCCCCGACTATATCCTTGAGGATATCCATGAATTTTGTAGCAAGTCTCCCTAGTGTGTCCCCCAAAGCTGCAGTGATCACACCATAAGACTGTCTTGTTATTCTGTCCAATCCATTGCGTTCCTTGACTTGCACCAGCACTGCTTTGTAGGGCAATAGAACTTGCTTCCATGGTACCTCCTTGATGACTAATATTCCTTTGTGTCTCCTCATTGCAAATCATAGAATGAACTTGTCTGTGAGAAGGTAGAGGAGCCATCATGAGAATCTGCGATCTCATATTTCCATATCCATCATTGAGCCCCATTAGAAATTGCATCATCTTGAGCTGATCACTAAACTCAATATACTCTCTTGACACGTTATTGGATGGTGAAGGAATGAGGCTGTCATACTCATCCCAGAGTTGTCTCAGTTTAGAATAATACTTTGTGACAGAACTCGCCCCTTGAGTGATCGTGTTGATTTGGCGATATAATGCGAAGAGCCTTGCTCCGTTGATCCTGTCGAAGCGTTCTTTCAAATCTTTCCAGATAGATTCCGCAGATTCACAGTAAATAACTCCCTGAATCAAGTCTCTCGACAACGAATGGTGAATCCAAGATCGAACCAAAGCGTTACATCTTCGCCATTGTTGATTCAGTTCATCATCCTTCCCTGGTTCCTTGCACGATCCATTTATGAATCCCAATTTATTCTTTGCCTCAAGCGCCACTATCATTTCGCGACTCCATACCCTATAATTTTCCATTCCTCGCAATACTTCTGTTACGAGATCTAGGTTCGGAGTGTCTGATGGATGTAGGTATAGTGGATTGCTGAAATCAAGAGCAATCTGTTTCTTTGATTCTTGATTTCTCTCGCCCTCAGCATTTGTTGATCCTCCATCTGCCATCGCTGTCGATGACTATTCTTCGCCTGGGTTTATGTTTGCCCTAGATTTTTATTCAATTGAAGATTCCTCGCGCTGCTCTGATACCATGTCAATTCTTGTGGGGAGAACAGAGAAAAAATCTTTTATTCATGTATAAAACTAAGTTACAGAGTCCTGATAGAATCGCTCATATATATCTATACCAACTAATTGCACTTTGGTCCTTATATATCTAGAAATACATAAACTGCCTAACAATATGATACGGATTGCCAAGATCACCACGTGAGCTTGAGAGAAGTAGTTTGATACCAATAGTTTTTTTATTAATCTTAGTCTGACCCAACAGCTTACTCCTGGGACAAATATAAAGCTAAACATAATCAAACATAATTTAATAATATTAAAAGTAGATGTTGAACGTTCATGGTAGCTTGAAGGGTATTGCATGAGATTTTGTGCCTTCATATTATGATGGTAGCTTGATCGTCCCCATCAGTCTCCCCCACCGAAATTCGACGTGTCCTCGCGTCGAAGTATAGCGGAATATTCGGATCATGATAGCGTGAGAGGTCTGCCACGTTGAACGTACTCGAGATTCCCCGATCATCAGGAATGCCAACAACGTAGGCATTATCGTTTATGCGACGTACTATCGGGTACGGACCATACTTTCTTGGTAGAAGTTTGCCGCTTGTTCCCCCGAGCCTCCTTTCCTTCCTAAGGTGCACCATGACAGAATCACCCCCTTGAAAGACTTCACTTCTTCGGTGTTTATCAGCCTTAGTTTTGTACTTAGTAGCGGACTGAGCTAACTTCTGATGGACTTCCTGCTGAACCGTAACCGCATCATTTGCCAAACGCTCTGCTGCCTTATTTCCAGAATTGTTTCTTAGCACTCCAACCATATCAAGCACCATCTTTAGAGGGCTAGTATAGACAACAGAGAATGGCGATCGTCCAGTAGAGGAATGCATGGCAGAATTATACGCGAACTCAGCTTGAGCGAGGGCAAGATCCCATTGCTTAGGCCTGTTACTACTTATGCTTCTCAGCAAGTTTCCCAAAGTCCTATTCACCACCTCGGTTTGTCCGTCGGTCTGCGGATGCGCCGTCGAGCTGAAATTCAGCGTCGAATCAAACATTAACCACAACGTCTTCCAGAAATAACTCAAAAACTTGATGTCGTGATCCGATGTAATAGTTCGGGGAACACCGTGGAGTCTAACGATGTCCCGGAAGAATAATCGAGCTGTGGCAGCAGCGTCATTCGTCTTACGGCATGGGAGGAAATGCGCCATTTTCGAGAATCGATCAACCACCACCAAGATTGAATCAACTCCCCGCTGAGTCCTTGGCAGCCCCAAAACGAAATCCATTGATATATCTTCCCAAATATTCTCGGGAATAGGTAAAGGAAGATAGAGGCCCGTGTTCTTCATCCCTCCTTTCATCAGCTGACAAATAAAACATTTTTCCACGAACCGTGCAACGTCCCGACGAGTTTGGGGCCAATGAAATCTTTCCCGAACAGCAGCCAGAGTTTTCTCACGCCCGAAGTGTCCAGATAATCCGCTGCCATGGATTTCCTTAATCAGGTGTTCTCGCAGGGAGGTCCTGGGGATACAAAGTTGATTCTCCTTCATAAGAAACTCATTCTGCACATAAAAGCCATCTGTCGTAGTCACATGTTGAGCTTGCTTCCAGATTTCTTTGTAGTCCTCGTCATCCATGTATAACTCTTTGAGATGCTCGAACCCAATAATCTCGTTCTCCAAGGTCGTGAGTAGGGTTACCCGTCGACTAAGTGCATCGGCAACTTGATTTTGGCTCCCTTGCTTATATAGTAACCTGAATGGAAACTTCTGTAGAAATTGAATCCATCTCAAGTGCATGGAGTCGGTCACCCGTGTCTGGTTGTTCAAATATTTTAAAGCTTCATGGTCCGAATATAGCACAAACTCCTTTGCGATGAGATAATGCTCCCAAGTCTTTAACGCTCGTACCACGGAATAAAACTCCTTGTTGTAGGTACTCCATTTTCGCATTCCCTCACTAAGTTTCTCGCTGAAAAAAGAAACCGGCCTTTTTTCTTGAGAAAGTACATCGCCAACACCTAAGCCACTCGCATCGCAATGAACTTCGAATAATTTTTCGAAGTTGGGTAGAGCCAAAATGGGAGCCGACGAGATCTTCTCCTTTAGTTCACGGAAGCATTTTCCGCTTTGTCTGACCACACAAAACTCCCCTTCTTCAAGCAGTCCGTGAGAGGAGCTGTAATCTCACCGAAATTCCTTACAAACCGCCGGTAGAAGGAAGCAAGTCCATAGAAACTCCTCAGCTCGTCGATACCCTTTGGCGTCGGCCATTGTTTAATAGCTGATACTTTGCTCCCATCCATCTCCAAGCCTTCTTCTGAGATAATAACACCGAGAAAAATCAGTCTTCTGGTCAAGAACTCACACTTCTTTATGTTGAGGCTCAGCTTGTTATCATGTAGAGCCCGCAGAACTTCTCTTACGTGCATCAAGTGTTCCTCCTCCGATTTGCTGAAAACCAAAATATCATCAAAGTAAACGACTACAGACTTGTCAAGAAATGGTTTTAGAACCTGGTGCATCAGTCTCATGAAGGTGCTTGGGGCGTTGGATAAATCGAAATGCATCACAAGCCACTCGAACAGACCGTCTTTTGTTTTGAACGCCGTCTTCCACTCGTCAGCCGGTCGAATTCTTATCTGATGATAGCCACTTTGTAAGTCAAGCTTTGAGAACCAGCTAGCCCCACTGAGCATGTCGAGCAGATCGTCCATTCGGGGTATAGGGAACCGATATCCGACCATGATTCGATTTATCGCCCGACTATCGATGCACATACGCCAACTCCCGTCTTTCTTCGGTGTCAACAATGCAGGAACATCACAAGGGCTGATGCTCTCCCGTATATGGCCCTTTCGAAGTAACTCTTCCACTTTATCCCTGAGAATAGCGTGCTCCTTAGGACTCATACGGTAATGGGCGAGATTCGGCAAGCTTGCACCCGGATTAAAGTCTATTTGATGTTGATATCCCTCAAAGGAGGAAGACCTTCCACGAAATCATTCCCAACCACGGCTGCAAATTCGCTTAGGAGTGGTCGAATGGCCGCTGGGATCTCTTTGCGAGTGTCTCCCGAAGTCACGTTGAGGATTTCTTTAAAAACAATCAAATGTACTTCTCCAGACTGCTTCATCTCCTCCTCAAATGAACTAGAAAGAGTCAAAAATGATTCCTTGCGGGGTGTAGTAGAATGAGTCTTAGGCCGCAGCATGTACTTGACATTTCCTCGGGTAATTTCGTAAGTGTTGTGTCTTCCCGAATGATACACATCAGAATCGAATAACCATGGCCTCCCCAACAGAATATGGCAAACGTCCATGTCAACCACATCACAATACACCTGATCTTCAAACTTACCGATAGAAAATGAAATCTTGCACCTCTCGGTCACCGAAACCTTTTCTAGCTCTGATTTAATCCACCGGAGTTCGTAAGGTGCGGAAAGCTTTTCTCGTGGAAGTTTGAGCTTCTCGACCACCTTCATCCCTATGACGTTCTCGCAACTCCCGCCATCAATAACCAAATCACAGAGATGACCATTGACTATGCAACGTGATCTGAAAATAGTATTTCTTTGGCTCGTATCATCACTCTTGGGCGTAAGCAGAAGCTTTTGAAGGACCAGATTATCTTGAGCCTCTTCGCTTTCTTCTTCCTCGTCAGTGTCTTCGGGATCACAAGCAACCTCCTCAACACCGGCTTCTTTCCCGACGAGGCCAGCCGTTCTTCTCTGGGCGTACTCATTTGAACGATGTCCAACTTGATTGCACCGGTAGCAGCGGATTGGAGCGGGTTTAGCATAAGGGTTTTCTTTTTTCTCTCCCACCGGACGTGCTGGTCGTTTTCCTGTCGCCCTCTCTTCGTCCCGATCAGCAGATGGTTGGGGTTTTGAGGTTCCACCACCGTGAGGACGGCCGCGTGGCACAAATGAGTTCCTTCTACTCCGAGACTGGTCATCCATCTCCGCTTTGATTGCCAAATTTCGTGCCTCGGTCATCGTCCTAATCATTTGGACTCCAATTCGATCACGGAGGCCTTCTCGCAGACCCTCGAGATACCTCGCTACCGTTTGACCTTCTGATTCGTTAAGATTATTCCGCTCGTCCAGCCGTAAGAATTCCGCCGTGTATTCTTGCACGCTCCTATCTTTCTGACGACACCTTTGGTATTGGTGGAATAATATCTGCTCGTAGTCCGGGGGTAAGAATTCGCTCATCAATAGTTGTTTCATGCGGTGCCAAGAGCGGACATTGCCCCGACCTTCTCGGTTTCGACGTCGCTGGACCCTTTCCCGCCATGCGGACGCGCCACCTTTCAGCCTGCATGCCACCATTTTTACCCTCCGGTCTTGGGGCGTATCCATGTAGTCGAAGAACGTTTCGACGTCTGCCATCCACTCTAGAAAGTCCTCAATGCCGAGAGACCCGTCAAAGGTATCGAGGTCTACCTTAAGTTGAAAATTGTTACCCCGTTGAGGCCGTTCTTCCTCTTCGAAACTGATGCTAGAGTCTGATTCTGACGGATCTCTGCTTCTACGTTCATTCCGCCGTTCCCGGTTAGGCCGTCGGGCCCGAAACTCATCACAAATCTGGAACTCGTCCAAGCGGCCGAGGACTTCCAAAAATCGCTCTTCCAAGCGTTGGAAGCGCTGTTCCATGCGCTGCTCCAAACGTTGCAACGCGTCGCCATTATTCCCGATCTGACCATCGTCACGACCGTCATCGCTCATCGTGGTCGGCTCTGATACCACTCTGATACGGATTGCCAAGATCACCACGTGAGCTTGAGAGAAGTAGTTTGATACCAATAGTTTTTTATTAATCTTAGTCTGACCCAACAGCTTACTCCTGGGACAAATATAAAGCAAAACATAATTAAACATAATTTAATAATATTAAAAGTAGATGTTGAATGGTAGCTTGAAGGGTATTGCATGAGATTTTGTGCCTTCATATTATGATGGTAGCTTGATCGTCCCCATCACAATACATCTAAAAGAACAAACACATCCTAACTACAAATATTCTCACATTCATAACAGTAACTATCCCAAATTAATTGTAGGAAAAATTGTAAATTTAACCTTATATTTTTATTTATTCTATCTTTATCCTTAAAAAATAATTTTTTAATACATTTACGAATAATACATTATTAACCCTTAACCTATGATTTCATTTATCAAATATTTTGAATCATAAAAATAAGTAAAATACTAGTATATATATATATATATATATATATATATATATATATATATATATATAACTATCAACGGTGATGATGACGTCAAAATAACTAGAACGTAGTTTTCTACCTGTTAAATATTTAAACCTTCGGATTTCTGATGTAAAGATTTTAATTTTATTAATTTGTATTCATGTCCTTGTTAAAATTAAAACTTTTATCTATTATACTTTTTTTTTAACATAAAATTTCACTACGGGTCAAACATTTAAACCTCCAAAGTCAATGATTTCCAACATAAGATTATTGATCGACTTTCGTTTAGCTTTCTTGATTTTGTATCTTCACACTTATTAAGATTAGAACTTTATCATTCCATCTTTTTCACCAAATCAAATAAGATCACAGAAAGCAAAACATTGCATGATATTCTATTGCAATATCTCATCTGATCTCCATATAAAAGAAGGAAAACATGTATAAATATTATGCACATGATAGCCACATAGCAACAAAGATGATGAAGAAAACCAATATAACCATTCTCTTCTTGCTTCTCAACATCCTTCAACATTCATGTGCGTGCAATTGGTTCTTTACGTGGGAGCAAAACATTCATGTTGTTAATAACATAGTGCCTAAATCTTCATCGAAATTGGTGGTGCGTTGTCAATCAGGCGACGACGATATTGGATACCAAACCAAATATACTGGCGAAGAATATAAATGGAAATTCTGCGATGGCATTTTAAACAACGCTCTGTTCTTTTGTCATCTGTGGTGGGGATCAAAGCAAGTCTCCTTCGATGCATACAGATCGAAAGATAACTTCTTTAGTCAATCTCACAATAGCTACTGGTTTGTGCAGAACGATGGCACCTATTACGGAGAAGATGGTAAGAAATATGTAACCAAGAAGTACGATTGGAAGTGAAATATTTATTATGTGTACTTACTTCAAACTAATGATAAGTGGATAGAAGTCGTGTGTAAATGAGATGTTGATTTTTATATATTAATATAAAATTTGTTCTGTTGCAAGGAACACAGCACGGGAGTTGTTCATTTGGATATAAGAATCCTTAAATAGATGTGGAATCCAATTTTCAAAATTCGAAAAATTTGGATATTCGGTTTTGAAAACCAAATTGAATATTCGATCAGCTTTATTTTAAAATAAACTGCATTGGATCGGGATATGGGCCCGACTAAAATTCAATATCGTTTTATATTTTGAAGAATGCAACAAAGTAAATAATGGCCAAAAAAAAACCAGAGATAAGGAACAGAAGAAAGGAAAAGGAGAAAATTATCGTCAAGACGTCCACAGCTCAAATCCCTCTTGTGCTGGACTTGTCATTTTTACACTTGATCTTGTTCATAAGCTTGATATTCTTCGAGAGAACTTATTTGCGCACTTTCACTCAAGTTACACTTGATCTTTTCCCTAAGTTACATTACCGCTGAGCCTTGTGCTTATTATTATTATTTACGATGCAATTTTTCAATCATGTATATTTTAATTATGTTTATGTCTCGTGCGAATTATTACGAGTAAGAATTTTCCAAATGACATATATTTTTTATTGTCAGGAAAAATGCGCAACTTTTATCCAATTCCCCATTTCTACAACACCGCCGACTAATATTGTCCTCTGCATCCAAAGCTTTGGTCGATTGGATTCGGCGACGACGGCTCTTTCGACAGCCCAGGCTCCTCATCCTCAACCCATTAGACTATGTAGAAGAAAAACATGACATAGCTTAATATCTTCCAAAAATAAACTCAAGTCATGACTTTGTTCTATATATAATCAAATATTTACAATAGGTGTGTGTGCAAGAAACAGTCGAGGAGCTACCAATATGCTGTCAAGATCAACCAGATCATATACATGATTTCGGATATATCGCAAAATCATCGAGGAAGAGACAGTGGCCCTTCTGTTCTACAAGCCATATCTTGTCGTCAAGAACTCTTCCACTAAGTTATTGAATGTGCCTAAACGGAATATTTTAAATGCAATCTTTGGCCACACCCAAGAATTTATATGCAATAATACAAAGTATCATCTCCAAACAGTTTCATTTGCATCGGTGAAGACCGCATTGTGATGCTCAATCAGGCATTGGATGACGTCAATAGCACGGTAGTCAAGTGGGGTTCCATCGTTGAGAGGGATAGAAGACGACATTTCATGACTTTCATTCTCATCTGCATGAAGATCAAAGGAAGAACCAAAAAAAAAAGTCGAAGTAATGAAATCGAAAAGGAAGGAATTTAAGGTTTCAGTTATCTTTCAGTCCTGCGGTTATTAGTGATCTGATTGGATGAAATGAAAAACTTCAAAGGCTAAAAAATTCACCTGCAAGAATGTCATTTGCGCTGAAGCTGTTGGCAAAGTCTGTATTTTTCTTGGAGTTGTGTCTTGCAGGGTCGCTCCAAAATAATTTATAGAGCTCGGGCCGCTGGCCCTTTTGCCACATAATGATCGGAGCCATTTCCATTGCAAGGCTTCGAGTGTCCATCTGGTAATAAAAAATCATATATGCTTTTGCTGTAGAGACAGAAAAGATAGCAAGTGCAAACAAATCGAACGTAGAGACAGAAAGGGGTACAAGCAAACGACCTTGTTAAGAAGAGATTTCTGGCTAACACGGAGTAGAAGTGCAGTGACCAGCTCAAGGGTCATATAGTTCACCGTTGGAAGCTTCTTGAGTACATTTCCCAGTAAACGTACGTTGGAACGAGCGTTTTTTACATCATTGTGAAGGTCAAAGGTAATTAAGGGCTCTGGCAGGCTTGCGATGTAGCACTTGGTAAGAGCAGCAACGTCGATAGGATTAACACCTTCTGGTAATGAGGCATTTGGGTCTGAAGAAAAAAATATTTAACGAACTTAGCTGCTAATAATAGTGTTCTGAAATCTGAAGCAGATAGTAGGTCGTTGTTCTCGCCTTGATTGTACAATGATACTAACTGACGAAGCACTCTTCTGTCTCCTTCCGCCTTAAACAACTCCTGAGAGTTCAGCCCTGAATGAAGAAGGTAAAAGGTTGATGCAATAGCAATGATGACAATAGATAGATTAAGCAGCTATTCATTAACTAAGTTAGAAATAATTCACCTGATAGTATAAGAAAATCTGCACATTTCACCAATATATTGGGTATAGGTGTGCTGGATTCTTGGCGTTGTACGACGAGCTCAATTGGGACACCAAAAACTGACCATGTGTAATAAAAATGAGAGCCATCATCTATAACTATAACGGGCAAATGGCCCCCGATCAACTCTTGAGATACTCAATGGAAAATAAAAGACTTACCATCAGTACTTGCAACACCCTGCATCAATTTACATACGAAAAACTACGTAAGTAACTTCCACAATCGTTAAATTAGATAATATTAAGAACTTATCAATCTTACTCACTTTCTGCCACCGTTCAATGTCTGTCAAAAGAGTCTTACTCTTTTGCGCAGTCTTCTTAGCCACCTGCGTGAAATCAAGTTTCAACTTTCAACAATACTTGACGTGCGTTATATAGTAAATCCCGAAGGCAACCATTCAAACCAATTTAGTATCATCACATAAAACATCGAGCCATGTTTCATAGTCAACAGAAGAATCAGAATAAGAAATAGCATTTAATCAACAGCTATCCTTGCACTACCTCTTCAACTTTAGTCTTCCCAACAACAACCTTATCCTTTGTCTCGGACAATCCCTTCCTCAGAAACATACTCGTCGTAGCAGCAGCGGAGAGGAGGTTCTCTCGCATGGCTTGTCTGGTCGATGGCTGTTGAAAAACAGCCCACCGGCTTTTAACCGCTGTGCCGACTTTCTCTGCAACCTCGGCAACATTTCCCTTTGCATCCTTTGTTACCCCACCAACGAAAGTCCCAGCTGAGTTTCCAGCTTCTTTAAGCTTGACACCTAGACATAGTATTCAGACATGAGTTTAAGGACAGCATGGATTATGAGAGGACCACATGCTTCATTTGCTGTACCTGAGGACTGAAAGAAACCACTAGCCTTATCTTGCCACTGAGGCGAGACCATTGATGAACTATTACGGTGTGTCCTTAACTTTCACAAATTCAGTTAAACTGCTTATTACGTAAACCGACGAGAAAATCAGGGTAAGAACTTCTAAATGACACAAAGATCGAACGGAATTAAACCAAATTTTTGCAAACGACAACAACAGAGGATCGAGGCTTGTCTTGTGAATCTTTATCAGCTTATGTCAGAATAAGACATCATATGATAACCAAACAATAATCATGGACAAAACAATATTCATCGTATTAATACATTTTCTTGGATTTAGCAATAGAATCCAGCCTATGGTGATTACGGACAAAACTTCAAAATTCCTAGTAGAGTAATTCGGTTATGAAGCTATACAGCAGCAGCTAAACTAAAGCCATCATCATTCGAAACTCAATTCAAAAAGTCAATAAATAGTATAAAACGATAGTAAGGGAAGAACACTTACCACCAAATCTATTTGATTGCAAAACACATATAAACAAAATTATGAAAAAATTATATATATACGGATAAAAAATCATTGAAAAAAACTGCAGTCCTTTTCTTGTCTGTCTTCATTTATTTTTTAATTTGTCAGCCACCATAACACAATTTTGAGAAGGAATACAAGCATCAATCATCAGCATCTTACAAATCTTACAAAAAACCCAAAGAAAAAAAAAGGCAAGCTTTATCAAGGAATACGTCACCTTTTGCGGATTTGAAGATCGCTCAAGGTCGACAACGATAAATTCAGAGAATAGAAGTCTCTGTGTGTGTGAGAGAGAGAGAGAGAGATATCTCCAGAAAAATCAATTTGTATAAATTATTCTATATAAAAAAGAAAGTCAAATTTTTGTGATAAATAAATAAATCTTATTTAGTCAATCATCTAATTTCGTTCTTTACATCAATTATAGGGAAATTTAGGTATAACTCAAAATAGTTTCCAATGTTTACCATATGAACCAATTTAGTTTATGATGTTTTGCCTGAACCGATGTAGTCCCCAATGTTGTCGATTTTGGACAAATTTGGTCTTTTCGTCACGATTCAATTTTAACAGAAATTTCACGCGTGTCTCATAACAAAACATGTATGGATCGATAAAACTGAAATGTTTACTGAAATTAGAGCACGATACTAAAAATTTCTCCTCTAAAATCCGAATATGAGCTCTAGGTCATCTGCTTCATCGATCTTCATTGACAGTAGAAGAAAACAGTACGAACCCCTCAAATCCTGCAAATATTCCAAAATTCGATTCATACATGAATTAGTATGGGCCATGTGTGAGATTTTCGTTAAAATTGACGTTTATCGTGACAGAAGGTCCAAATTGGTCCAAAATCGACAACATTAGGAACTAAATTGGTTCATACGAAAGATCATGGACTAAATTGGTCAATACGGTAAATATTGAGGAACATTTTGGATTTTATCCCGGAAATTTATAATCAAACTCAAACTATATAACAAATAAAGAAGAAAACGTTCAAAAATCATAGGTTTGATGTTAGGTCCGTTCTTAACAATCTAAGGATGATAACACTCAATAATATTGAATTACCTTGAGGATTTTGAAGTTAGGGTTTGAAGGTAACTGAGAAAGATAAAGTGTTGAGTGTTCTTCAAGCTAAGAGTAATCAAGTGTGTATCATTAAGCTTGGAATTAAAAATGTGTACATGGACCAAACGAGCTACTTAGCTATATATACCATATATTTGGTATATTTACAAATAGGTCCCTAAACTATAATAATATTACACACTTGCCCAATACTAAAGATAGCTTACAAATAGAACACAACTAAAGTATCTTCTACAATCTCCCCCTTTGTGTTCTTCTCAGATGAGCTTCGCTATCTTTGTCGGGAATAGAACGACTTTCTGAATCCAAGGGCAACTTCATATCCTCTCAGCGTGTTTCGAAGGTCGAGCCTTTCGACAATCTTGGATATCACCGTCTCGGTCAGAGTCTTAATCGTTCTAACATGTTCAGCTACCTCTGGCATGGAAATTTCTCCGGTCTCTGTAATCTCGTCAATGATCTTTCTCAGGTTCTTGAGGATGATCTTCAGCGTTCCATCAGAAAATTTATCAACTTCTGAAAGAAACATCAACCTCTTTGAACCATCGAGACTTTTATACACTAGGCTGAGCTCAGGTTCTTCAAAGATGTGGTAGTCTGGATAATTTTCTAGATCCTGATCTGAGCCTAGGATGCGTGGTTTGACGAGATTTACCTTCTTCATGTTGCTCTCAAGAGCAATCTGAAGGTCTTGAGCGATGTAGTACTTGATCTGACGCAGCATATATCTTTTGATGGTGTCGAACCCCAAACGGTATCTGAACTCTTTTAGGGTGAATTTCCTGTAAACTCCAAACATTTGGAGAATGTCGTTTGGTTCGATATCTGCTAGATCTGCTTCGGAGATTCTTTCCTGGGTGCTGTCTTGACGAACCACATTATATATTGGATAATTTGTCTTTCCAACATTGTGGTGTTCGACTTCCACAACGTCTTCGATTCTGGATTTAGACCTCATAATTATCCTGTTGCTCTTGTCTCTCGGAGGGCCGACCTTGGTCTTGGTGAGCATGTATATATGTCCAATTGCTTCGGTCCCCTTGAGATGACTCAAGCCTCTTAGGTCCAGTTCGTCAAGTTTCTTGATGTTCTTCTCGTGACGCCATATCCTTTTGCGAATCTCTTCCTGAAACGGAGCCATGACTTTCTTATTCTCCCACGGGACTGTTTTCTTTTTAGTTTCTGATGTCTTGTCTTCGTGAAGCATCTTCATTGCCCGTGTCAGTTCCGGTGAGTTCCAGTTGTAGACTTCGCTACTGTTAAGTTCGTCATTTGAGATTCTGAACATCTGTACTGCAGACTGCCTTAGAAATGTTCTTGCATTGTAGATTCGGTGGAAGGCAGCTTCTTCTTCTTCACTTAACCCAATCCAATCTCTTAAGATATACTCGTCGACAAACTCTTTTGGATTGGTTGTTGAAGGAATTGGTGGAGGTAGGTTATTTGTAGGTGGAGGTGGTAGAATAGATGATGATGGAATGATGGGTGGTGATGGGAGTGGAGGTGATGGAGGTTGAGATGAGTGAAGTGGTGGTAGTGATTGAGATGGTGGCGGTTGTGATGATGAGGTAGGTCGAGACGACGAGGTGGTTGCTGATGATCGTCCTCGTCTCGACCTTGTGATTGGTGGGGTAGGTTGGGGTGTGACCCTGGCTCGTTTGCTGCTCTCCCCCTCAGGGCGATCATCAGGATCGTCATGTCTTAGTCTTCGAGCAGCGGGGTCCTCACGGCAACCGGTTGGTTGGTGGGTCAGAAGGTGGAGTAGCTCTTGCATTTCTTCATCTAGGGTTTCTGTCCCGGAAAGAAGTCTGGACAGAAACAGGTCATAGAGCTCTCTTATGGGCATGGTGTATGGGTTTGGTGGTGTTTCGGCAGGTTGTTCTATCGGAGATATGGGGAGGGGTAACACAGGGTCTTCGACCAGTGGGGCTTTCCCTTTGTCCCTTGTAGCAGCCAGAACGGCGCTTTGGACCTTTTCCGAAATGGTTTCTTCTAGTTTTTCGGAAAATTTGGAAAAGGCGGACTCCAGGCACTGGTGAAGATAGTCCTGTGTTACAAAAGGTAACCTGACAGAGCCATCAAGGCGTTCTGTCGTCACAACGTCAGAAAAGATGTCTGATGTGTGGCCTGTTGTCACCGATGTGACAAGAGGACTTTTGAAGACGGGGCCACCTAGGCTTCCCGTTGACATTCGCCGAGATAATATCTCTTGCAAATGGCCCGATGGCACGGCTGTTTCGATGTTGACCGTGTCGGGGCTTTCTTCCGATCCTCGCGGCACATCCTCAGTGAATGTGGCTACAAAAGTTCTGACTTGATCACGAAGACCAAGTGTGGGCGGGGTCAAAAGTGTCGGTGTCCTAGAAAAATCTGAAAATGTTTGGATGGTGGACACTATACTCGATGTGAGCGAAGGAATGGTGGTGGATGGGGGCTGCGTTCCACCTTTTTCAATATCTGCTGCTTCAGAAGGAAGCATAGATAGCGTGCGTGGGTCCCCGTGAGTTTCTAAGACGATCGTCTGTTGGGAGACGATCGAATGGGCAAGGTTCGGTTGTGCTTGCGCCGTTGCCCCAGATGCGGCGACTTCTACCCGGAGGCTGAACGTATCAGCCTCTGTTCCTATAGGGTTTGGGGACAGGATGTTTTGTGAGGAAGGAGTGGTGACCACGGCCGTTTGAGTCACCAACTCTTCAGATTGGGTATGTTCTGAAGAGGGTGTCGAAGGATGTGGGGCCGGGTCAGATGTTCTCTCAGAACCCTCACTCACTCGTAGGCTTGTCCCGGGGTTGGTTTCTGGGGGGTTGTCCAGAAACGTAGGGAGTGAGCGCTGATTTGCAGTGCAGTAGAACAAAATTGCGTCCCTCGAGGCCAGTTGAAGAAGCGACTCGGGGATGGGCATTGGGCGACTCATCCATTTTGGCTCCGCCTTTGCTTTCTGGAGAAATTTGAGATTTGGTGAGATGTAATCTTCTTCGCTCGATCGTGTTGGGATCTCTGGATGGAGTGCCATGAAGTGCTTGATGAGGAGGGGAAACCATCGGAGGTATGGAACGCATTTGGTGCGTTTGGCTTGCCCCTTCGTGTGGACTTGGTCGTCTAGATCGCTCCATAGAAGATTCGTGAAGTTGTAGCGTTTGTGAAAGACCAGGCTGTGGAAGATGCGCAGTATCGTGAGATTCCCTTTGTCGAAGCCGGTGTGTTTTGCTGATAAGCACTTGTTGACCAGCCCGAAAAGAGTCTTCCAGGGATATGGGATTTTTCCCAATTGAAATGCTGAAAGGCTGGCTAGTGGAGGTGCATGGCCCATCAGCAACATGTCTCGTAGAAGCTCTTGCTCAGTGGGAACCTCCTGATATTCTTCATAGATTGGAAGTTGAAGTACCCGTTGAATCAGATCTTGAGTTATCACCACTGTTGTGTTGGCAAGTTGGGCTTCGAAGAAAATAGTATTGTCCCGTTCAATTCTTCGTTGGATGGTGGCCCAAAATTGTTGTAGGTACACCATGGGGACATGTGTCGTCATGGTGAACGCCGGCCATAAGGGATGTCCTCGGAGAATTGATATGATGATGGGATCAGGACATTTGAGTGTGTCGGGATCTAATTGAAAATTGTTGTCCCGAATATCCAGCCATGTGTGTGGTGGATATGTATCGTCGATGGAAGCCATTTTGAATCTGTCAAACAAATGTAGAAATTTAGTACACCTTTTTGATTTATGAAAATGTTAAGTCCGAAAAAAAATATTTCCTAAGTATTAATGTTCTGTAGCGTTCGAAAATTGGTTTAAAAATTTTCGTAAAATTGCTACTATAGCATTCGAAAACATTTTTCGTTCGAAAAGTGTTATAAAGAGATTTTCGTATCAGAGAAACAGTCATTCGCGAGAAATGTTGTTGTGCGAAAAACTGTAGATAAGAGTTTTCGTGTCGAACACAACCATTCGATAAAAAATTTCGATTTTTTTGTTTTTTTTTTGTATGGAAATACAGCGTTCGAAAAGATTTTTCATAAACTTTTTCGTGTAGAAGGACTAGCATTCGAAAAGTTCTTTCGAAAAACTTTATAAATGTTTTCGTGTAGAACTGTAGCATTCGAAAAGTTCTTTCGAAAAACTTTATAAATGTTTTCGTGTAGAACTGTAGCATTCGAAAAATAGTTATCGTTCGAAAATCTGTTTATAAATGTTTTCGTATCATTAAGACAATGTAGCGTCCGAAAATTTAAATGCAGAAGTTTTCGTGTAAAGTTACTGTAGCGTCCGATAAAAACGTTGTCGTTCGGAAACATTCATAAATTTTGTCGTATCCACCGTTTCATTCGAAAAGAATATACGACAAATATTAAAATATTCATACGAAAAGTGTTAAACATTTTTGTACGAAAGTCGTTTGTCGTGTTTGACTTTGCGTACGAGATCGCTCCTTCAAAGTTCGCATACGAAATCTTTGAGGCAAGATATTTTCGTACTAAAAGCGGTGATTTTGATCGAAAAAACAGCAAAACAGAGTGAAAACAGGGTAAACAGAGTAAAACGGCGACGGATACGAAAACTTCTTAAAGCTTTGATACGAAAACTGCGTACGAAAAATAATTTCACGAAGAACATGCGATGCGAAAACTTATTTTCGATTTATCTTTCGATTAAAGTTCAAACTCAGACGATGAGATTCGCATAGAATCACAGCATTTTCAATAGATTCGCATTGATTAAAACATATATTGAAATCATTTGAAAGCTAAATCAAAACGCGATTTTGAAATCGAAATCTAGGTTTTAATCTTGAAATCGAAAATCCGAGTATCAAATCAAGTAAAATGTGAAGAAAACATTTAATCTTCTTACCAAGTGATGACGATTTGCGGATTTTCTGAGGCTTGGGTTCGAGAAATCGACGATGAATTGTGCGAAAAAGTTTATTGTGCGAAGATAGAAAGATAGAGATTTGGGTTTTCGTATCGACTGATGCGAAAACTGATCTCTTTATATTTTTTTTCGTATGCACAGTAATTATGGTAAATCGCAGAATAGGCACCGAAAAAGAAATATTTTCGTTTTGACTTTAAATCATATTTTTATTCTGCAAATAGGTACAAATGCACATATTTTTGTTAAACTTTCTCCCCCTCAATTTCAGCATTATAAATTTTCAAAAAAAAAACAATATTCTCCCCCTTAATTCGTTACACTTATTTATATAAGATACTATGAAAAATTCTCCCCCTCAATTAAAGCATAGTTTTAGGGAAAAAGAAAAAAAGGATTTATGAAAAAAATCATGAAGGTAATCTAACTGAGGTTTAAGCATGCCGATTTTAGAGACAAGGAATTGGAAGCGTTTTTCATCCAAAGCCTTGGTAAATAAATCGGCAAGCTGTAGCTCAGTTTTCACAAAATGCATATCAATGATTCCTTTTTCAACACAATCTTTAATGAAATGATAGCGAATATCTATGTGTTTCGTACGTGAGTGGTGCACAGGATTGCATGTAATGGCTATAGCACTTTTAGAATAACTATAAATGGGAATATTATTTAAATCAAACCCATAGTCGCGAAGTTGAGTCCGCATCCATAGTATCTGTGAGCAACAGCTAGCAGCAGCAACGTATTCTGCTTCAGCTGTAGATGTGGACACGCAATTCTGTTTTTTGGATGACCAGCAGACCAACTTATCGCCTAAGTATTGAGCGCTTCCTGAAGTGCTTTTTCTGTCTAATTTGCATCCTGCATAGTCAGAGTCAGTGTATCCAATTAGGTTAAAGTTGGCATTTTTTGGATACCACAATCCTAAATTTTGTGTTCCTTTGAGATATCGAAGGATACGCTTCACTGCGAGCAAATGCGACTCCTTTGGTTTGGCTTGAAAACGAGCACAGAGACACGTGGAGAAGACTATGTCTGGTCGACTTGAGGTGAGATACAAAAGTGACCCTATGATGCCTCTATATTCTGTTTCGTTTACTGATTTTCCCGTAATATCCGCATCGAGTTTACAACTTGGAGACATCGGAGTTGGCATTGATGAGCTGAGTCCATTCCGTATCGTTTCAGGATGTCTTGAATGTACTTTGATTGACTGATGAATATCCCATCTTGCATTTGGCTAAGAAGAATGACATTTCGCCAACCATGCTCATTTCAAATTTTGTGGTCATGAGTTTGCCAAACTTTTTGCATAGTCGTTCGTCTGTCGAACCAAAAATTATATCGTCGACGTAGATTTGGACGACTAAGATCTCTTGTCTGTGTCTTTTTATGAAAAGAGTTGTATCGATGGTTCCTTTGGTAAATCCTGAACATAGTAGAAATTCAGTAAGTACGTCGTACCACGCTCGTGGGGCTTGTTTGAGTCCGTATAGTGCCTTTTTGAGTTGGTAGACGTGATCAGGGAATTTACTGTTTTGAAACCCTTCAGGTTGAGCGACAAAAACTTCTTCTTTTAAAACGCCGTTGAGAAAGGCAGTTTTGACATCCATTTGGTATACTAAGAAGTTTTGGTGAGCTGCATAGGCTAGAAATATTCTAATGGCTTCTATGCGTGCAACATGAGCGAATGTTTCATCGTAATCGATTCCTTCCTGTTGATTGTAACCCTTTGCAACTAGTCGCGCCTTATTCCTGATTATAACGCCATTTTCATCTCGTTTATTTTTGAATATCCATTGGTGCCTATTATAGTTTTGTGATCGGGTCGAGGCACCAGACGCCATACTTGCAGTCTTTCAAATTGGTTGAGTTCGTCTTGCATCGCGTTTATCCAATCAGGGTCTTGTAATGCTTCGGATACTTTTCTTGGTTCGCTCTGACTTATGAAGCATGAGTACAGACACTCATTCGCTGTAGATGATCGAGTGCGTACTCCGGTGGAAATATCTCCTATGATGAGATCTGTTGGATGAGCACGGGTCCATTTTCTTGTATGGATACGGTGCTTCAGGTGATTCTGATGTAGATGGATGTTGTTGTTCTTCTTCATTTGATTTGTTTGTTGTTCATCAGTATTCTGGGGGGATTCTTCACCTTCATTTGGAGAGTTATTTATTTGAGATGACGAAGGTTCACCTAGTGGTATGTCTTCTGTCAGATTATTGTCGGTCACAGGTGAAGTCTCAGAATTTTGAGTTTCTTCTGTTATTTGTGGGATATCTTCTGTGTTTTCTTGGACTATTTGAGGATCTTCGAGTATGGGTTCTATTGTTTGGAAAAATTGTTCCTCAAATAAGTAATCCCAGTCCATTGTTAAAGTAGGAGAAATCTGGAAATCATTTTCTTGTACGGGTTCTGAAGTTGGGTGTTCAGAAGCCTTTTCTGGTGGATGTGCGAGTCCTGGTCTGTTGTGATCCGAAGTCATTTTGGTGTAAGCACGGGTCTTGTACTGTTGTGTACAAAAGCCAACGTTGATTCATCGAACGTGACATTTATACTTTCTTGTACGCGTCGGTCTGTTTTGATGTATACTCGATATGCCTTGAGACGGAGGAGTATCCGATGAAAATAGCCTCAATTCCTTTTGGGGCAAATTTTCCGCGATTAACCTTATCGTCGATAAAGAAACATTTGCATCCAAAAATTCGGAGAAATTTGACGTTTGGTATTCTTTTGTTGATCAGCTCGTATGGTGTTTTGTCAAACCGTTTGTTGATGCTTGTCCTATTTTGTGTAAAACATGCGGTATTGACAGCTTCAGCCCAAAGAAAATAGGGAAGGTTTGAGTTGATCAGCATTGTTCGTGCTGCTTCGACAAGTGTTCTGTTCCTTCTCTCCACTACGCCATTTTGTTGAGAAGTTCGTGCTGCTGAAAATTGTTGTGAAATTCCTAAGAAGTCATAGAAGTCCTTTAGAGCTTTGTTTTTGAATTCAGTGCCGTTGTCTGAGCGAATTATGTGTATGGACTTCTGCATCATATTCTGTGTTGTTTTCACAAAGTTTATTAGTATTTCAACGGTCTCATCTTTTGTTTTTAGAAACCTGGTCCATGTGTATTTTGAATAGTCATCTACTATTACGAGCACATACCGCTTTCGGCTTATGCTTTCAACTCTCATGGGCCCACACAGATCGATATGTAGTAATTCTAGTGGTTGAGTAGTTGATGGAGCCGGTTTGCTTTTGTGTGGTGCTTTTCTTATTTTGCCTAACTCACACGCAGGACACAGATGCTCCTTTTTAAATTTCAATTTTGGCAATCCTTTTACCAGTGCTAATTTTCGGAGATCTCTGTAGTTTAGATGAGAAAACCGTTGATGCCACACATGGTTTTGATGTTGGACATTGTCGGAAAACAGGCAGACTGCTGAGGATGGTTTAGCTGTTCGTAGATTGATCGTATATAGATTAGATTTTCTTGACCCTACTAAGAGCTCCTCCTCCTTTTGGTTCCTAATGCTGCATTCTTTTGCTCTGAAGAGCACTTGGAGATTTTTGTCGCAGAATTTTCCGATACTGAATAGGTTGTGGCTTAATCCTTCAACGTAGCAGACCTCCTTTATTGTGAGATTTTTGTGATGGATGTCGCCGTAGCCTCGAATGTATGCTAGATTATTGTTGCCGAATCGTACTTTACCTCCGTACTGTTCGATGTAGTTGCTCAACAGTTCTTTCTTTCCTGTCATGTGTGTGGAGCAACCCGAGTCCGAATACCACACATGATGGAGCTGCATGAAGAAGAAAAGATTAATTTCTTTTAGGTACCCATATTTGAATGGGTCCTTCTTTGTGAAATGTAGAGCTTTGATGACCTTGGCTTTTGCTAGATGAACGAATTTTTGGTACCCATTTTGTTTTTGTTATTTTTGGGAGGCTTTTAGGTATCCAAATGTTTTGATTCGTCCTAGACCTAGGGATTTGTTTTAGGTTTGGATTTTCCCTTTTGGTATAGTTCTTAGGTCGCCATTCTTGTTTTTGTTTATTAATCTTATGGGATTTTTTGGGTATCCAAATGTTACTAGTGTTTATTTTGGAATTTGAAGATACAAAATTTTGTTTCCAACATAAGTTTGTTCTTTTGGATTCATCTTTTAATGTCTTAGTATGCTTTCCTTCCTTTTTGAGAAACTTTGTATTATATTGAAAGGAATATTTCGTTACATGCTGCTTTATAGACCGGCTAGAATTTTTCTTAAAAGAATTCTCATAGTAAGATATGTCTTTCTTTTCTATCTTTGGATACGTCTTTTCTTCAAGTTTTTTCTTTTGATTCTTTAGATGAGGATCTGTAGATAAAGTAGGAGTATTAGATGAAGAAGACATATTACTATTCTTAAGAGAGGATATTTCTTTAAGAAGTAATTCTTTTTCTATTTTAAACCTTAGTCTTTCAGTATTTAGAATTTGTTGTATATTATCAGTTCCCAAGACTTTTTCTGGTATATATATGTTTTTTATTGTGACTTCATTCTCTTTCTTTTGAGGGCTTTCGACTTCCTTCTTGGGGGTTATTAACTGATGATTTTTTAATTGACTTTCATTTAATGCTGAATAGTCTATATGGATTTCTGCCTTTTCATGTCTTCTCCTTTTTCTTCAGTCTCAGTTTTCCTAGTGAATAATATTGGTTTTGGTAGTTCAGTATTCATAGATTTGGAGTCACTTGTTTTTTCATCTTGATTTTCATGCTGTTGAAATCCTAATCCTGCTCTTGGATCATAGAATCTTTTATCTTTGGGTTTATTAAATTTTACAAGTAACTCACACTGTTCGCGTTTTATTAATTGATCCTCTATTACTTTGATTTTTGTGTATAAGGCACATCGTTGTTCGAGGAGAATTTTATTTTGAGCTTTAACATTTATATTTTCATCTCGGTAAGTTGATAATTCTTTTGTCAGTTCTTTTAATTTTTGTTCCTGTTGCTCTATTTTGGAGTTTAAGGCTGTTGTTCTCTCTTGTTCAATTTTCCATTTATTGGATATAATGGCTTTTTGTTCGAGAATTTTTAGTATGTTGTCATTTTGCTGACCTTTTGGGTTTTGTTCTTTGTCTAATTTTCTTTTGGTTTTGACGATTTTGATTTGTTCTTTTAATGCTTTTATCTGTTCAAGTAAATAAGGTGTGTGAGAATTTACCTGCGATTCGTCCGATGATGCATACGCAGTGTCGAAAGCGCTTGGATTTTCTGCATCGGAGTCATCGTCAAGTTTTGCCATGAGTGCATAATTCTCTGGTTCACTGTCAGAAGAGTTCTCTAGCCAGTAGTCTTGTTCTGCCATTAGTGCAATGCCTGCTTCCTTTTGTTTAGAAAGTTGAAGCTTTTTACCGTAGTAGTTGCTGTCTTTTGTCTTAGGTTGCATGCAGTCCTTAGCAAAATGTCCTGGCTTTCCACAATTGAAACACTTTGATTGTTTGTCAATTGGTTTTGGCTAAGATGTTTCTCCCTGCTTTTCTTTATTTCGAGAGCTTGTAAACCTTTGTTTATTGGATGAGGATGATCCCTTCTTTCTGAAATATTTCTTGTTGACCATCTTGGTGAGTAATGCCAATTGCTTCCTAACATCTTTCATCTCCATATCCGAATCTGAACTTGAGTCACTCTCGGCTTCAGAAGAGCTTGAGATTTTGCTTATTTTGGACTTTGACGTTTTTTGTTTTCGTTCAGTCACTAGAGCTACTGATTCTTCAGATACTTTTTGTGAATTTTCTTTGACTAATTCATTGATGTCGTCAATGTGTTGTGCTAGGTTGTCAAAGATTGTGTGGATGTCCATTTCGTCTAGATCTTTATTCTGCCGTATTTGAGTTGTCACCCTTTTCCATTCTGGCAGTAGAGATGAAAGAAATCGGATATTTATCTCCATATTTGTTTTTGATATGTTTATCTTCCTCATCTCGTTTATGAGGGTTAGAAATCTTTGATAGGTGTTGTGGAGATCTTCATCTTGTTTGGCTTTGAATGAGTCATAGGCCGTTAGTATGTTAGCTTTCTTGGCCTTGATGCCGACTTCTATTCGTTGCATCATTTTGTATATTTCGTCCCACATATCCTTAGCCTTAGTCATGCTGTCTATCAGAATGTAGATATCATTAGGTATTGCTTGCAGAAGATAGGTTTTGGCTACTAAGTCTGCTCTAGCTCTTATTTTCTCGAGATCAGAGTATTCATCGGGAGTTTTGAGCCTTTTGGATGCCGGAATGGGCGGATCATTTTCTGGAAATCCTTCAATGTGAATCCAGAATTGAGCGGGTCCTTCAAATAGAGAAGAAAGTATTTATGTTGCTTGTTCTTTGGTTTCTAAAAATGTCAAGAATCTGCTCCTCCATGCCGTGTATTCTCCGCGTCGTAGTATCGGCGGTCGGACATCGTTACCCATTGAGTAAGCATCCATGATTCTTCCTTAGATTTGTTGGATTCTTTCTACTTGATTTTGAAGATTGAAAACTTGAGAATTTCACACGCAAAGGGTTAGTTAACACAAGTATAAATTTTTTGTAAATGTCTTTGTATGTGAAAAGGTGTCACAATAGAGACTATGAGAAATAGTTGCGCTGAAAAATTTTTTTTTTGATAATTTTTGTTTTTCGTATGAGAAATACTTAAAGTATATGAAAATGCAATTGTATCAAAAAGATTTTCGTGTCAATAATATTTTTTTTGTATCTGCACAGATTTTCGTACGAGAAATGTAATTAATTTTCGTATAACAAGTGTATACGAGAAATTTTGTTTAGGTATATAATTTTCGTACTGAGAAAACTTTCGTGCGAAAACGACAAATTTCTTGTTTAAAAATTTTCGTATTGAGAAAAAAATTTCTAGAAAAAAATGTAGCAAAACTGTTTTCGTACGAAAGTCAAAGCTAATAGTTTTCGTATTGACTCTTTTTCGTTTGAGAGAAAAATTTCTATATCACAAAAATTTGTCGTACGAAAAAAAAGTTTTCGTATACACGAAATTTTTTGTATGGGAAAGTTTTTTTTTTTTTTTTTGTATAACTATTTTTGCGTAAAGTTTTGCGTATAGAAACAAACATTGTTTTTCGTATCAAAGTATTTTGCGTAAAAAAAAATCAAACCTAAAAGTTTTCGTATTGACCCTTTTTCGTTCAAAAAGATTGTTTTTCGTATCAAGGATGTTTTTCGTATGGAAAAAATATTTTGGTACACAAACTTTTTCGTATGGAAATTTTCTCGTACGACAAAAAGTAGATGACACTAGTTTTTCGTAGACGTTTTGCGTACTTAATAGAGGTTTTTCGCACTGATACGAAGAAAGCCTTATCTTATCGATTGCTACAGTATACGAAAATTTAGTAGTCAATGCGAAAACACTTATGACTGTGAGAGATACGAAAAATCTAGGTCAATGCGAGAAAAAAAACTTGGTACGAAAAATAGCTTTTACGCACGGAACACAGACATCAATATGTCGAAAATCAATTTTGCAGATTGCTTCAATTGACACACAGATCACAGATATTCAATCGAAATACCCTGGGTAATCATGCAAAAACACTCGATTAACACAATAAAGAGCAAATCACGTAGCAATTTTCGAGATTTTGCAAGAACATTTTGACGATTGAAAAATATATCGAAGCACAAATTTGAAAGACAATCTCTGATTTGAATCAATTAAGCGAAAACAGCTAACAATTGGCATGCGAAAATGATATTCGAACACCTTTCAGATCAACATCAAGCATGAATTTCAACACATAAACAGAAGATTGCTCGATGCGAAAACCAATCGAATGGTGCGAAAACTTTTCGCGCGCAACCAAAATCGATTTCTTTTCAATTTCCGATCCACAAATCAAGTAGAATTGGCTCTGATACCAATTGTTAGGTCCGTTCTTAACAATCTAAGGATGATAACACTCAATAATATTGAATTACCTTGAGGATTTTGAAGTTAGGGTTTGAAGGTAATTGAGAAAGATAAAGTGTGGAGTATTCTTCAAGCTAAGAGTAATCAAGTGTGTATCATTAAGCTTGGAATTAAAAATGTGTACATGGACCAAACGAGCTACTTAGCTATATATACCATATATTTGGTATATTTACAAATAGGTCCCTAAACTATAATAATATTACACACTTGCCCAATACTAAAGATAGCTTACAAATAGAACACAACTAAAGTATCTTCTACATTTGATTTCGAGTTGGATCAAATTAATTCGACCCGAAATTCGAATCCAAAAATTGGCAAAGAAAATTAATTTTCAAATAAAAATAGACTATAATATGACTAGATTCTCTTCGGGTATTATATGAGTACTCGAATGATCTATACACCAATTTATAAATAATTACGTTTAATATACATCTATGAATATGTTTTTCGTTATCCATGTTTTCAAAGAGTAAACGACAAATTTGGTTCTTATACTATACTAATGTCGTTGGTGCTCAAACTTTCAAATGTGCCGTTTTGGTTCCTAAACTTTGTAAAACCTTTTATTTTTTGTTATTTTGACCTAACGAAACAGTAAAGGAACAAAAAATGAACGATTTTGCAAAGGCCAAGAACCAAAATGGTACATTTGAAAGTTTGAGCACCAACAGTGAGACTTTTTTTTTCACACAGATGTTATTGCGTAAACTTGATACAAAATTCATATCCGATCAACACGAAATTTTTGAATTTTTTTTATTTCAAGAGTTATCTCAACACAATCACACCTTAATTCTTACAAAATAACATTTACATAATCCACACAGAAAAGCGTATACGTAATCCCCACACAAAAATTTGAAGTTACGGTATGAATGTGTTGGGATAACTCCTGATTTAAAAAAAAAAAGTTCAAAAATTCCGTGTTCATCGAAGTTGAATTTTATATCAAGTTTACACAATTGCATCTATGTGAAAAAAAAGTCTTGGTGCTCAAACTTTGAAATGTACCATTTTGGTTCTTCAACTTTACAAAACGGTTCATTTACCCGTTCGTTAGGTCAAAGAACCAATAATAAAAGGTTTTACAAAGTTTAAGAATCAAAACGATACATTTGAAAGTGTGAACATTAACAGTGAGACTTTTGTATAGTACAAACACCAAATTTGATATTTACTCTTTTTCCAATAATTTCCCAAATTCTAATACTACCTTCTGGTCGCAATTTTAGAGTTTAACTGATTATCGAATACCCATACAAAATATCCACTAATTCTGAAATAAAAACTATATTAATAATAATAGGCTTTTTTAATTAAATAATCAGTTTTTTAATTTTTATTTATAAAATAAGTGAAAAAAAATACTTATTAATAAAATAAGTATTTTCGTAAGTGTTACATACGAGTTATAACTCGTATGTCGGGAATACGAGTTATAACTCGTAACTCTGACATACGAGTTATAACTCGTATGTTCAAGATACGAGTTATATTACTCGTATTTCCTACATACGAGTTAGATCTACCGACACCGACAAACTCTGCAACCAACAAACTCTGACAAAAACTCTGCTAACTCGTATCTTGAAGATACGAGTTACTCTTTCTCGTATATTTCAAGTACGAGTGCATGTAACTCGTATCTCAAAGGTACGAGTAATATCCCTATAAATTCAACCCTTTCAAACGAAATATTATATCAAACACATCACTGATCACCCACATCACATACAGAAATGGTGTCCAATAATATACAAGTGTTAGTTTATTTCGGTGGTGAAATTATTCACACATCTAATTCAACCATCAAATACAGTATTGATCCTATAGGGTACCGGCGAATTCGTCATTCTACCAATTTTTCCGAATTTCTGTCATTGTTGTTTGAAATTACGGGTGCTGATAGCAGTTCTTGTTCGTTGATTGTTTATGGCAAGAATGAATACTTTCAACATTCTCGCATATTTCATCAACTATTACAGATTTCCAACGACAGCGACTTATCATTCTTCATACACCCTGATTCCGAATTCAACCATTTTGAGGTTTTTGTTGAAAAAAATGAATACGGCAATTTTGATCTCAATGAAGATTCTAATCCAAATTTTGAAGACAGAAGTGGGTTTCAGCAATTTGAATTTGGTTCATCGAGTCATGCTTGTCCAGAGATGCCTGATATAGTCACAGTTACAAGAGGGTTCGAAAATGTGTTAATTGATGTTCCAATATTAGACGTGCCGGAAGCCCAGCAGGAAGATGAGCCAGAAGGCGAGCAAGAAGTCGAGCCAGAAGTCGATGTTAGTGATTCTGAAGCAGACGATGAAAATCTCTTGTCCGAGTTTCCAGATCCCAACGATCCTGAAGCTGTCAACGACGATGAGAATCCACCTGATGCCACTGCACCAGTAGATGGTCCCCGAGCAATGTACCAGTCTGTTCCCTTTAATCATACATATCAAATGCCACCTCCCGATGTTGATGAGTACGGTGGATGCGGGGACTTTTATGATCAAGAAACTCCCACATTTTGTCGAGGTATGATTTTTCAAAGTAAAGAAGATTTACAACATGCTATAGAAGATTATTCGATCAGGGTAGTTAGGCGCGAGTATCATGTTAAAGGAAGCAGCAACACCGTTTGGAGTGTCCAATGCAATCACAGCAACGAATGCCCTTGGAGACTTAGAGCCAGCTCGAAGCATAAAGAAGGTTACTGAAAAGTGACAAAATATGGAGAGCCACACGCATGCTACATGACTGAGTTGTCCACTACTCATCGTAATATTTCTCGGAACGTGATTGCGGAGAAGCTTGTTGGCGTTGTAAAGACAGACCCTCACTTCCTACCCAAAAATGTACAGCAGCTCATAAAAGATAAATTTGGCTACGATATCTCGTACATACAAGCCTGGCATGGACTCAAAAGAGCTATGAAAAATGTTTATGGCACGTGGGAAGATTCCGTAAAGAAGCTTCCCATTTTTATGAAAGCGTTACAGCATTACAATCTAGGAACAATCGTGAAGTGGCTGCACATTCGCACGAACACGCCTGGAGAACATAAGCTTGGGTACGTTTTTTGGGCATTTAAACCAAGTGTTGACGGTTTTCGACATTGCCGTAAAGTTGTTTGTGTTGATGGTACGCATTTATACTCAAAATATCAACACAAAATGCTGATTGCTACATCACTCGACGCCAATCAGAACGTCTTCCCCCTAGCCTTCTCCATTGTCACCGAAGAAAGTGAACATTCTTGGAAATTGTTTCTTAACAATCTAAATACACATGTTCTGCAGAACCAGTCTGTTTGCCTTATTTCCGATCGACATCCAGGTTTGTCTTTCACCAAGTTACTCAGATAAAGATTATATGTATATTTAGTTGTATAAATTTTATTTATAATTTGTAAATATCGTCTTGTAAGTCTTATGGCTGCAGTAAGAGCGACGACTGCTTTTAGGCCCCCACACGGAGTACATCGTTTCTGTCTGCGGCATATAAAATCCAACTTTTACAAGAACTTCAAAAGCCAACAGCTGAAAGATTTATGTCACAGAGCTGGAACTGCGCATACGTTGAACAAATTCGACCGTATTATGAATCAGATTCAATTGATTGATACAGAAGCCGAGCAATGGTTGAGAAATGTAGGCGTGGAGCAGTGGACTTTTGTTCACGATGGTGGCACTCGATGTGGTGTTATGACGACTAACATTTCTGAGGGTCTTAATGGTGTATTAAAGGGGGCACGATTGCTACCGCCGCGAACTATTGTCGATTTCACTTTTCATAGGTGCGTACAGTATTGGCGTGACCGGTATCAGGAAGCTGCGGTAGCAAAGGACAATACTGAAACAGATTGGTCACGCTATGCAACAAGAATGTATCAAAACTGGACGAGGCAATCTTGGGATCATGCTGTCTATCGATTTGATGTCCGACAACATACGGCCGAAGTTGTAACATCTGGCGTTCATGCACAAACACATGTAGCGAATATTAGCGCTGGAACATGTTCGTGTGGAAATTGAAGCATGTACAAGATCCCCTGCTCTCACGCACAAGCGGCATTTCGTCATTGGCAACTCCAATCCGGTCAATATGTCGCGCCATATTACAGCAAAGTCTCGTATTCAGCCACATATCAGGGTGTTTTCGACCCACTACACGACGAATGTTATTGGGCTGAAGCAGATTTTAATCTTACTCATAACGAGGCACGTCGAGCAAGAACAGGACCAGGAAGATATCGGAGAACTCGTATTCACAATGAGATGGATAGGGGTGAAACTCGTGCTAGGCAGCGTGGAAGACACTGATACGTTTACCCACATTATGTATTGTTTGAGTCCTATTGTTTTATTTTGTTTTATATAATTAATTAAAGACGAGATTCATAATAAGAATAAGACAGTACAAATTACAAAAGACGTCTAATCTACTATCCATGATGAAAAAAATGAGAACCAGTCCCACAACGTCTAGGCCTACGTACTCTACTTCCTCGTCGGATATCAGCCTGATCTTCATCATCTGGACTTCTCGAGCGTCGTGTAATAATAATAATAATAACTATAATAATAGATACCCGACCTCGTACGGCTGAGATGGCCCCACATCTGGATCACGTTCTCGTACGGCTTGGTCTGCTGACGTCTGCCAATAAACATATTCTCCATCTGAAGAGCCAGACGCCGTGCTTCTTCAAAGTTATCGTCTCTAAAATAATCTACTTGACGAGATATATGACGTTCCTATAATTAACAATGCAAAATATAAGTTTAAATATGATAAATACAAAATAAATATAAGTTAATATATAAACAAAACTCACAATCGTCGATAAGAATACGGCATCACCCATCTGAAAGCCCCGTGGCATCTGCCTTGCATTCGGAGAGATGTAGCGCCGTGTAATGCGATAGTACCAGTCGTACTAACCATCATGGACCGATACCTGTGGAGTAACAGACGGACCACTCACGACCGTGTCCTCCCGTTCCGCCCATCTCTGTATCCACTCCGCATGAACTGTGGTCCAATCCACTCCTGCGCGCACACGACGTTCGAATGAATGGAGATTCTGTTCGCGGTACATAGGCTCAGCGGGGATGCCTTGGATAATCCCAAATTGACGGAGAACCCGCTCTGGATACTGTAGTTCGACGATATTGAAAAAGATCAAAGGGCACGTCGAACGACAACCTAATGGCAGACAGTCGGGAGGTAACGACTCAATCTCCGGTAAAGAAAAGTCGTACGGGGACCACACAAATTGCGACATCTGCATCATATCGAGCACCTCGCGCATAGTGCGTATATTCGAACGCGTCGAACTGGTATGATCCAATCGAGCGTTCCACCTACGAAACAATAATAATTTACTAGTGTTCGATAAAATAAATAATTTACTACATGTATATATAAGTATATATAATAAATTAATTCTAATACCTTGCAGCATTTGGTGGCATCGGCAGCTCAAACCCGTCAATAACTTGGGGCGACATATGGATGCGCTTCACTACACGAACGGGCTGTAAAGGCAGGATTCTCATCCACGCCCACACCTGCAAAAAAATATTACATTATGATTACGAAAACATAAAATTCAAATTTATTTGAATTTTATAAATTATTACCTGCAACAGCCGTAGAGGTCCGCATATATTAAGCTTTTTCGGCTGACATGCCAAACAAAGCTCTCTATACAAAAAGGCGAGTACTGCACTGCCCCAACTATAAGTGCGCACGTCATCGATGTTCTCCAATAACTGGAGGAATGTGAGCGAGACGGTGCTGGCGCTACAATCGGGGAACATAACTGCACCAAATAACAGCATCGCATACCCACGTGCAGCTTGCTCGACTTGTACTTCCTCGCTGTGATCTGTGACTGAATTGGCTATATACCAATCCGCTAGAGCCCTCATCGCTAACGTCGTCCCCTTAAGTTTGTCTTGTGGTGGTCGATATCCAAGCAACCGCTCACACTCGTCCTGCCACTGCGACGTCGTCCTGGACTCGATCACACCCGAAACGCACTCACCATCTATCGGCAACCTCTATAGAATACCGACGTCCGCTAGCGTAACAGTCGCCTCCCCAACAAAAAAGTGAAACGTATGCGTCTCTTTTCTCCATCGCTCTACTAACGCCGTAATCAAGTGGGGGTCTACCTTATGCGGCATGCAGCTGTATACGCCGTACAATCCCATCTCATCCAACTTTTTCAGCAAACGGCCGTGTAGAATTATAGGCTGCTCTTTCGTACCCCATACAACGTTTTCTAACGATCTAATCTTGATCGTTTTATCGATCACGTCCGCATCCAGCAGGACATCACGAGATCGATGATTCGACTGCGTCGTCAACACCGAATCATCGAAAGGGCCGTACAAAGTCGCGTCATCCATCCTAGGAAGAACAACACAATACAACGCAAACGAAAGACAAAAACATCAACAAAACGAATAAAAATCCAACGCATTGAATACGAACGACAAAAACACGCGTTAATCCCAACACAAATATCTTAATTTACAAATAATTCAACAAAAATTATCCTCAACCCTAAACAAACAATCATCAATTCTTCAAAATCAATAAATAATCTCCCAACAATTTCATACAAAATCAACAAACGAACGAAAAAACCACGTGGTAATCACAAAAAAAAATAACTCGTACCTCTAAGCTAGAAATACCTTCGCGTCGTCTCCTCTCGCCGCCGCCGTCACCGTCGCCGTCGTCGTCGTCGTTCGTCGTCTGTCTTTTCCTTCGTGCGCTGTTCGTATATCAGATCTAACTCGTATCTCTAAGATACGAGTTATAACTCGTACGTTAGAGTTACGAGTTAGATCTCGTATCTTTATCATACGAGTTATAAATCGTAACTTTAGAGTACGATTTATAACTCGTATGATATAAATACGAAAATACTTATTTTATTAATAAGTATTTTTTTTAACTTATTTTATAAATAAAAATTTAAAAACTAATTATTTAATTAAAAAAGCCAATAATAATAGCTATTAATTAAGAAATAAAGGACAAGTGACATAATATCTCCTTGAGAAGAAAGAGTTGACTAACGATGTGGCCATTGCATTGCAACGAAAGTAATCATTTTGTACTCTCACTATTTATTATTATCCTATAGCTAGTCAACTATGTCGGGCAGGGCAGGGCAGGCCTAACTCATCCTTGTCAATAACTAATCAATTTCAGCTTTTAATACAAAACTAGACTAGAGCTACATATACCATTTTTTCTGTTGTCACTAATATATTACCATTTTTTGCTTTCTTTTCATATTCCGACTCAATTCAAATAGATTTAAACGTCATCGTCCGGTTATGGAACAATTTCGACCTCCAACGAGAATGATCCTTATGACGAATCCACATAAATAATGATCAAAGAATCCAAATAAAATCAAGATATATGCTTAAGTATTTAAGCATTTAACGAAAGCTAGATATTCCAAAATATCAAATACGTAAATAAACCATAGACCACATGTTATAATGTTTGACTAAACGAGTTGAAAAGCAACATCAGTCCCCACAACACATACTGTGTAATAACTAATAACTACGACTATATATGACATAGTTTCTAACTTTGTTATCACCTTAAGAACAAGCCAAGCAAGCCTCCATGGCCGTCTCTGTATTGACTAGCAACAGCGCAAACAGCACACACTACAATGGCAGGATCACATGGTTCGTCTTGCTATCCACCATCGTCGCGTCGACCGGCGGGCTCATCTTCGGCTATGACATCGGAGTCTCAGGTGCTCAATAAATCTTCAAAAAAGAAAAGATTATTTTTTTTTTTTTTACGAGCCGAAGATCATATTAAAAGGTGGAGTGACATCAATGGAGCCCTTCTTGAAGGAATTCTTCCCCGGCGTTTACGAAACGATGGAGCAAGACAAGAGGATAAGCAACTACTGCAAGTTCGACAGCCAGCTCCTTACAACGTTCACCTCGTCGCTCTACATCGCCGGCCTCATCGCCACGTTCTTCGCCTCGCCCATAACGAGGGCGTTCGGCCGGCGGGCGTCGATCCTCATAGGCGGGACTTCGTTCTTGACAGGCGCGGCGCTCGGCGGAGCCGCGAGCAACGTCTACATGTTGATCTTGGGTCGCATACTTCTGGGCATAGGCCTCGGTTTCTCTAACCAGGTAATATGTCTGCCGATGGACAATGGCCTAACCTAACTTTGGTGGATTCTTGCAACATGGTAATAATGGCTTGTCTTTGTCTTCAACCTACCTTTTGTGCAGTCAGTTCCACTTTATCTATCAGAGATGGCGCCGCCGAAGTACAGAGGAGCTTTCAACATGAGCTTCCAAATATGCGTAGGCCTCGGCGTATTATCAGCCTATATCATTAACTACTTCACGGAGAAGATCAAAGG
The DNA here is from genome assembly GCA_028392965.1 of Lindernia subracemosa. NCBI lineage: Eukaryota > Viridiplantae > Streptophyta > Magnoliopsida > Lamiales > Linderniaceae > Vandellia > Vandellia subracemosa. The sequence goes on along the minus strand of JAQPCC010000160.1, from coordinate 113,721 downwards.
AGGCTGGGGATGGCGAGTGTCTCTATCGGTGGCTGCAGTGCCCGGCTCGATCCTGACCGTCGGATCGATCTTCTTGCCCGAAACACCAAACAGTTTGATCCAACATGGTCACGACCTATACAAGGCCATGAGGCTGCTTCAGAAGATTCGAGGCGCCGACGATGTCCAGCAAGAGTTCGACGATCTCGTGGAGGCGAGCCGAGCTTCGAAATCCATCGAACACCCTTTTCGGAACATCCTACGGCGGAGATACAGACCGCATTTGGTCATGTCGATAGCCATCCCTTTCTTCGTGCAGGTGACGGGCATCAACGTGATATCGTTCTACGCTCCGATAATCTTTCGGACGATTGGGTCTAAGACGAGCTCGGCGCTGATGTCGTCGGTGGTGGTCGGAGTGGTGGGCACGGTCATGACCGTCGTTTCTTCGCTGACGGTGGATAGGTTTGGGAGGAGGGTTCTGTTTCAGATCGGAGGGCTTCAGATGTTCGTCCCGCAGACGATGATAGGCGCGATCATGGCGGCGAAGCTGGGGGACCACGGCGGGTTGAGCTCGGGCTATGGGGTCACCGTGCTGGTTCTGATATGCGTGTACGTTGCGGGCTTCGGGCTCTCGTGGGGCCCGTTGGGATGGTTGGTCACGAGCGAGATTTTCCCGTTGGAGATTAGGTCGGCGGCGCAGAGCATAAACGTGGCGGTGGGGTTTCTGCTTAGTTTCGTCGTGGCGCAGAGCTTTCTGGCGATGCTTTGTAGTATGAGGGCTTACTTATTCCTTTTCTTCGCCGCGTGGGTGGCGGTCATGACGGCGTTCGTGTGTGTTTACTTGCCGGAGACGAAGGATGTTCCGATTGAGAAGATGGAGAGGATTTGGAGAGACCATTGGTTTTGGAAGAGATTTGTGCTCAACGGGGACGAGGATGTTGGGCCGTAATTTAAACATAGGCCCATTAATGGATGCTTGTAATTTTAACAAAGGCCCATTAAGATATTTGATCTAATTTTTTTTTTTTCCGTCTAAATCTCCAAACTAACCTTGAAAATTTATTAAATATTTTTTTAGTCCTTGTAATTTAGGAAGTTAAGCATTATAGGTAAATCGAATTTAGGGGTTAGCATTATAGGGACAATACTTTTTAAAATTAAGTAATTTAGGGACATAATATCAGAACCTTAGATTTTACCCCAGATTCTCAGGTTCCGGCTTATAATTTAGGGTTCTGGCGGAATTTAGGGGTGACGTTATACGGACAATAACTTTCAGAATTAAACAATTTTGGAACGTCCCAAAATTGTTTAATTCTGAAAGTTATTGTCCGTATAATATCACCCTCCCTAAATTACTCGACTAAAAAAGTAATTAATCATTCTATAAATTAATACTATTACAACATCAAATTTTATTATTAAAACAGTTATCAATACAAAGGAATCATTTCATCTTACACCTTATTATGCCTAGTGAAAACTCTATAAATTAATACTCTATTATTTAATAAACTCTTTAAGATAATACTTTTTGTTGACCCCGACTCGAGAATAGGGTGCTGAATTAATAATTCACTAAAATTATAAGATAACACATTTTTAATAATGTATATAGACCACATATAAAATATAATGATTAATTCTTTATATACTACATACTATTACATGAATAAATTACCAAAGTTTCTTCTATTGAGATGTCATATGTCTATGTTTTGCTTTTTTTTTTTTTTTTTTTGTTGATCTTGTATTTACATTGAAATTTTTTCTAATGTTCATAAAGTAAAATATTTTTTTTGTCATATTTTTATATTGTATTTAACAAAGTGTGAGATTAAAGGGTTATATTTTTATATTGTATTTAACAAAGTGTGAGATTAAAGGGTTATTTAAAAGATCATTTAAGTATATGAATATTAATATATATATATATATATATATATCCGAAGACCACGTCATTTATTTAATATTTCTATTATTTTTTACAAGAGTCCGAGGCGTAAGCATTTACGTCATTGTTCTTGACACACTCATGAGATGATTCTAGTGCAGACAGCTACTTCATTTCGCTACCATCCCCAACTTCTACATAACCTTTCTTCAGTGAACAATCGTCTTCATACGTCTCTCACGAAGCTCAAAGTCCTTCCTAAAGCGACAAAAACAATAAGGGCGATCTCTTCATCTGCATCGAGAATGGTCAAAGCAATAAGGGTACACGAACTAGGTGGTCCAGAGGTATCGATTATGTCTTTTATTAGTTTGTATTTGGCCTCGGTGTTGAATTTTTTTCAGTGGTTTCTTTTCCTTTTTTTTTTTTTTTGACATTGCTTTTAGGGCTTTCGTAAGATTTATCACTTTTGAGTTTCATACTTCCATTGGAAGTGGTGATGCTATGAGCTATCCTTTATTGTATTGTGGATAAAGGGTTTTTTCATAGGGTGTTCGATGCTTTCTGATTTGAATGATGATGGTGATTAGTAGAGAAGTTACATAGCAACGGTAGGTGTTCATGTACTGGACTAGAAAGCCAGAATTAGGGCGTGGAGAATAAGGAAGAAATACTTTGATTACAAAAGTAGAAATTCGTCTCAAAGTTTGATCTTGAATCATTGTGGCGCACTATCATATGGTCTTGAAGGATCCTCCGTCTTCGAATAGTATGCCACTGAAAGCTGTTTAGCATTCATTTTCATGGAGAGCCGAATTGTCTCTGATTCTATCCCTTATTTTGTATCATCTGGTCATTTACGCAAGTCGTAAGGAAATTTATAACCTTAATTTCATTCCTGATTTTTATCTTATTGCCTGGCGCCCTGGCCTCATGATTTCTATTCCTATTAGAAAGGTTAGTTGTTACATCATTTAAAGACATAGCTGTTCAGTTCTTTATAACGCTACTACTTATGACATTGCAAATGTAGGTCCTGAAGTGGGAAGATGTTGAAATTGGAGAGCCAAATAATGGAGAGATTAAGGTGAAGAATAAGGCCATTGGCTTGAACTTCATCGACACTTATTTTCGGAAAGGAGTATACAAGGCTCCTGCTCTTCCCTTTACACCAGGTCCACTTTCACTATCATCCTCTCTTTTCTTCTCTAGAAACTCGTCCCAGTTTGAAAATCTGTATCTCTGTTTTTTCACGATAGTTAGAATCTTACAACTCATCGAGTTCAGAATCAGTTAATAGGACATCAGTGACTTAAGACAGTGATTATCTAATAAAGAAAAGTATTTCATGTCATTTCATTTTGTTGATCCATTTTTCGTTTATAGGTATGGAGGCAGTTGGTGAGGTAATTGCTGTTGGTCCTGGGCTTACGGGTCGACAAATTGGAGACATTGTGGCTTATGCAGGTCAACCCATGGGCTCGTACGCCGAAGAGCAGATCCTCCCCGCTGATAAAGTCATTCCCGTGCCTTCTTCCATCGACCCCGTTTTAGCAGCATCATTGCTACTCAAGGGAATGACCGCTCAATTCCTAGTTCGGCGATGCTTCAAAGTAGGTTTCTGTCACGCTTTCCGGCTCCTATGTTGTATTAAATCACTTGCATATTTCTCTCTCTATCTGTTTTTTTTTTTTTTTTTTTTTTTCAATTTTCTGAATTACACTCTTTCGCAAGGTCGAACCAGGGCACACCGTCCTGGTCCACGCAGCAGCTGGTGGAGTGGGGTCCTTATTGTGCCAGTGGGCTAATGCTCTTGGAGCCACAGTCATAGGTACCGTCTCGACCAAAGAGAAAGCCCAGCAAGCCAAAGAAGACGGATGCCATCACGTTATCATTTACAAGGAAGAAGACTTTGTTTCTCGTGTCAATGAGATAACTTCTGGCGAAGGAGTTGAAGTCGTCTATGACTCTGTCGGGAAAGACACGTTTGAGGTAATCGTTATTCTACTCAAATGCCTTCTTTGGTACCAATCCTAACGACTTATTGATGATATAGTATCTCAATTAAGCGTCTTTGGTTATATATCAAGATTGAAAGTATTACTACCAAACGAGTTAACCCGTCTGGCCCACATGTCCCTCTTTCAAACGGTGACCCACCTCTAACCGAACAAGCTTGGCCCCGTTTTGGCGGCTCCATTTGGAAGCTAACACGCCCTAAACATACTTGATTATTCTTTTTTTTTTTTATGGTTTGTAATGGGGAATTTTTCTTATGTAATGATTAGGGATCGCTTGCATGCCTCAAACTTCGGGGATACATGGTGAGTTTTGGGCAGTCCTCGGGAACGCCAGACCCTGTGCCTTTATCGTCTCTCTCTCCGAAATCTCTGTTCCTGACAAGACCAACGATGATGCACTACACTTCTACGAGGGACGAACTCTTGCAAACTGCTTCCGAGGTCTTCACTAACGTGGCGGGCGGCGTCTTAAAGGTTCGTGTGAACCATACGTATCCTTTGTCTCAAGCTGCACAGGCTCATGCTGATCTTGAGAATAGGAAAACTTCAGGATCTGTTGTGCTCATACCAGATGGTTGTTGAACTTTTGAAGTGGTTTTGGATGTTTCGGAAAGTGTCTTTGTGTGAATTTGTGGTGTTTAGTTCCTCCAATTATGATGGATATTGAACTTGTGGTTTATTGTTAAATAAAATATCTTTTTTAATGATTATATTATATGTATTTTTGTTGTACATGCATGTTATAGGACATATATATATATATATATATATATTGGTGTTTGTTTGGGATTATTTAATATTACGGCTATATTCATATTACCGTGATGTGAGTATTATTGGATTATTGATCAAGATGATATTTCATCAGTGTTTGTTTTGAGATTATATTTTATTTTCATGTGATGTTTTACGTGATAATAAATAATGTTTCAATATCTAAGTTTTAATTTTTTTAAGCATTAATTATAAATTTTTTATATATTGCTTTGATATAAGTCTTTTATTTTTTTAAGAATTAAATATGCTTTTTTCTTTTAAGATTAATATAGAGGGAAAAATGTTAAAATATAAGGGGTAATTTGTTATTTTTTTTTTTTTTTGGTGATGTAAAACTTGAAATATCACAACATTTTCATCATCTAGGTGATCCATCATCTTTGTGATGGCTCGTCACTCAAGTTAAACAAATACATTGATGATGAAGCAAAGAGAGGATTACGCTAATGTTTTGGAGGATCACATCAAACAAACAGCTCTTAAAATATTTTCAAAATTGGATTTATAAAGTATATTAAACTCATAATTCATTATGTAATATTTTCGAACGTGGTTCCCAGGATAGATTAAGTAGTCGAGCTTAGGATATTTTCATATGGAGGTTAATGGTTTAATTCATTGTATTTTTAGATGAATGCTAAAGGTTTGATGGATCTTTACACACATGTCAAAGGTTAGTCCCATTTCGAGGTTGTATCATAGGCGGTGATGGTTACATTTCAAATTGAATTTAGTCGAAATGTGGATATTTCAGTGCCGGCTTGTGAGAATAACTCAAAAAAGAAAATTAATACGAAAAAGGGATATTAAGAAGTGTTAACTAGTTTTTAAGTCCCGTAAGTTAGGAGATATGATACTTTCAGGACAATCAACTTATGGATTTGAGAATTGTAAGTTAAGGACGTTAACTTTTAAAATTGAAGCAATTTAAGAACACAATGCGTCAAAAATCTAATATTCTGGCAAACTTCGACATATCGTACAATTATGTTTTCTATACATTATGTTTTTAATTGTTTTAATTTTAAAAGTTCTTATATTGCAAACCACTACGAATTGGCAATTCCTAAATTACTAAGAAAAAAAATAATTTTTTTTTTCCGAAACGATAGCTTAATATATTAACAAAGATACAGAGCTAAGCTAAATAGCATAAAATGCCCTCTGGATACAATCGATCATCGAGTGTGGACGAAATCTTTACCAAGAGAGAGCAATCAATTAAAAAATTAATTATTATTTTTCATTAATTATTTCTTTATTAATTATTAAAAACCTTAACAAAATAATTTTACTTCTATTTTTAATAGTATTTTATTATTAAAAAAATGAAATTTTTTTCTTAAATATTAGGCGGGCGGGGCTAAAATGAAATTTTTTTCTGAAATTTTACTTCTATTTTTTGGATTTGTTGAGACAATAAAGAGAAAATAAAATACATAGAGGAGAGAGATAGGCTAAATTAGTAAAAAAAATAATTAAAATACATAAAATAGTTAGGCCTATTAAGAAAAGTCCAAATAATTTGTTAAAGATTTGATTACCACTTTATTCTTACTATCAAATCCCAAACTTTCTAATTTTTTGAGGGAGCCATCCGTTCGGTGCGTGTCATCGATTGGAATTGGAATTATCCCCAATCTATCGAATTCAGCAGACATGGTTCTGACTCAGAAGATTCATGAGGCGTTCAAGGGCACGGTGGAGAGAATCACGAGCGCACGAACCGTCTCGGCCTTCAAGGAAAAAGGACGAGCGCACGAACCGTCTCGGCCTTCAAGGAAAAAGGAGTCCTCAGCGTCAACGAGTTCGTTCTCGCCGGAGACAACCTCGTCTCCAAGTGTCCTACCTGGTCATGGTAAATCTGCGGTTCGCCCCGCGGAACAAATTGGGTTTATTTCTAAAATAGATTCTTTATTCGTTTGTTAAATGTCTGATTTTGATCGATTTGATTTCCTGTTACTTTTTGTGTCGTCAAAAAGTTTTGTTTTGTTTTTTTTTTTTTTCATATCACTCGGCCTTTATCGTTAATGAAATCTCAATGTAATTTCCTTCTCAAGCTGCCTGTTTGGGATTTTGCGATCGTGAAACTTATTTCTGAGTCCTTTGATTGATATGAAATAAGTTTATTGGTTTCATTCTTATCTTGCTGATATAGGGAGTCGGGGGAGCCTAGCAAGAGGAAGTCATATTTGCCTCAAGATAAGCAGTTCTTGGTAACGAGAAACGGTACTTTGTTTATTATCATGTATAAAATCTTTTACAAAATATTACTTCGACGTGAATTGAACCTTCGTAAACTGAAGTCCGTTGACGCAGTGTTGGCCTTTATGATCATATGGGTGCCGTCGATGTTTTGCTTCTCATTTGTTATAAGTTCGTTCTTTCTGATCATGTTTTCTCGTGCAGTCCCATGTCTTCGTAGAGCTGCCTCGATTGAAGAAGAATACGAAGCTGCTGGAGGTGAAGTGCTACTTGATAATGAGGATAATGATGGTTGGCTTGCGACACATGGAAAACCCAAAGGTATGACACAAATGCGTTCCACAAGACTTTAAAAGAACTAACCGAGCTCATTTTTTGTTTGCCATTCGCACTTGACCTTTGTGCCTATTTGTTCTTTAGAAAACCAAAATGATGAAGATGAAAATCTGCCCTCAATGGAGACACTAGACATTAGCGAGAAGAATAGGATCCAATCCTTCTCCTCTCACTTTGGCGGAGAAGAAGAGGAGGATGTTCCAGACATGGATGACATTGGAGCTGACAACCTTGTTGAAAATGATCCTGTAAACTACGGACCTTAACAGTATCTGAAATTTCATCCTTCAGCAGCTATATCATAGATCTCCCCGTATTTTTTAACTAGCTTTTTTAATCTGCAATCTCTTGGAAAACTGTCCGAATCACAAGATTGCTAACCAAAGCAATTTGTTGTAATTCAATGCTGTGTATTAAATTTAGCATCACTTATGGATCTATATAGAAATTGACTGCATGTATGGTTCGATATTTTGTCCCTTATGCAGGCAACACTTCAGACGACATACTTGGTTGCTCACGAACCTGATGATGACAATATCCTTCGAACTCGAACATATGATGTCAGCATCACGTAAGTAATTTTAACTAGAAATACACGTCCCTGGGCGTTTTTCAAATGTTGCATCTGAAAGTTCTTCTTATAGGTATGACAAATATTATCAAACTCCCAGGGTGTGGCTCACTGGTTATGACGAGGTCAGTGACGCCTTAGCCCTTTTTCACCTGCATTTTACTATGATCCACTCTTCATTTTGTCTAATGCAAATACTTGTTATCTGCCACAGTCAAGGATGCTTTTGCAACCAGAACTTGTTCTTGAGGATGTTAGCCAAGACCACGCACGCAAAACAGTAAGATTCCATTTCGGCCCTTGTTTTTTTTTTTTTTTTTCTGGTTTCATGCCACTTTTAGCTAGATTTTCATGCATTTGCAATTATATCCTCAATATATATATGTATATATATATATATATATATTTTTTTTTTGGATATTGAAACTTTGGATTTTGTATCTACATTTGTATAGAAAGTAAAGCAATGAAGTTGTGAAAAATATTACTCTGTGATTGCTCGTTAGGTGACCATTGAAGACCATCCACACTTGCCTGGAAAACACGCATCAATACACCCATGCCGCCACGGTGCTGTAATGAAGAAAATCATCGATGTCCTAATGTCCCGAGGAGTAGAGCCCGAAGTCGACAAGTAAGATATTCACATTCCTCTCGATCAACTACTTGAAAGAGTCGCCGTTAATTCATTTATATCAATTCATTATTTCTTTAACAGGTACCTCTTTCTGTTCTTGAAATTCATGGCTTCGGTGATCCCAACCATAGAATACGATTACACAATGGACTTTGACCTCGGCAGCACTAGCTCATGATTTTCAAAGGTAAATCAATATCCGTTCTTTTACTCCATGTTGCTAATAGCTTATACATTTTTACCTTAAATGCTTATACGGCATGTCTGTCTGGCGCTTTGCAGTGGTTCTCGTATATAACATGCCAATATCGCAAACTCGTTCGTCGTTTATGTCCCGAAGCTTTCTCTGGTTTGCCAGTCGTGTATATTATTGTACGTTGGACTATATTAAGTAACAATCATTCCCTTGTTTTATTGCAACAATACTGTTCCAATTCTTTTGCCAGTCTTATATCACTATATTATCCTGCACTAAGATTTTTTAATGTCTTTCTTTCTTTCTTTCTTTTTTTTTTTTATTATTAGAGATCATGAAGGAGTTCATCAGTAGTGTGTAGTTAACATCTATGAATTTACAGTACGACTTTTCTCAATATAATGCTATATAAAACAAAATCATGCTTGTAGAAGGTAATTGGACAAATGTGTACGGATAAAAATTTAACATCCAACGAATTAAGATGAACTTGAACTTGAGAATTAAGATCGATTGACTCACCTTTGTAATTAGCGCGCGAAGCAATAGATAATCATCAATCATCTTCATTTAATCCAATAGCTTTCTCTACAAGCAATCCATACCTCTCCACAATTAAGCCTAATCTACTGTGATGAAGAGAGAGATATTAAAATGAGAGAGCCTCGCTCAAGGTTGCTCAAGTTATGTGTAAAATACACACACTTGCCCTATATATACCAAAGCATACTTTGGTATATATCACATCAGTCCCTATTTATCATAAACTACAATTTGGTCCCTAGACAAAGATAACATGACATTTGAGCACTAGAAATGATTCCTAACAATCTCCCCCTTAGTGTTCAAATGTCATTGGAGCGCCAATAGTCTTTGTCTTTAATGATCTTCAGTCTTCATCATCGATTGAACACAAGAAAGGATTCCTAACAATCTCCCCCTTTGTGTTCAATTGTGGATTAGACACGTTCTTCGTTGCTTCTTGAAGAAAAGGTTGAGGGCTTCTGGAGAATCTTCTTTCTCCCCCTATGTACATGCTCCCCCTTTCTTCTTTGCAACTTTGAATTTTTCACCTTCTTGCATAGATCAGAGTTGTGCAGATCTAAGGACATTGACTCTTCGTTTATGCTTATGCCATGGAGAGAGGTCGTGTTTGTTGTGGTTCAGCACGTGCGGTGTAAGCTCGGCTTCTTTAATGATATCACGTGCTTTGCCCCTTGATATACTTCTCCCCCTCATGGCGATTCAATTGTATCGTCATGCCTACGGATCAAGGTGATTCCTCGTGTAAGCGCGGAGCGTGTTGATGTTGAAGTCCGGATGAAGTAACCTGAAAACGGACCGACGACCAATCATCGTGAGACATCCCTAGATGTCACTCTTGGTCGTTGATGCAAAGTCACAAGACTTGCATTTGAAGGGACTACGGGGCCACATAGGCAACCCGTTGACATCGTTCTAGAGTCGTGCTCCAGAAGATGGCCTACTACCGTTGTTGTTTTGATGTTGCAACGGCAGGACTTCCTTCTGATCATAGAAGCACATTTGTCAGAAATGTGTCTACAGAAGTTCGGGCTAGGTCACATAGACCTGCATAGTATGTGTAAAAATAATGTATGTGTCCTAAAAAATAGAAAACGTTTTAGGCTATGGGACACACTAGACGTTTAAGTGCATAGAATAAAGTCGTGGTGTGGGGCTGTGGACCACTAGATTCAATATCTCCCGCTTCAAAGTGAAACGGTGATAGCATATGCGGTTCCCCGTAAGATATTGAAACACTTGTCTTTAGGGAGACAAATGAGTAGCTAGGAAGGGTTGTGCATGCGCCTTTGGACCCGATGAGGCTCTTCTACCCGGGATCTGAAAAATCAGTCCTGTACCTATAATGGTTATGGCCCGGATAGTTTGTGGTTGAGGTGTAATGATTATATCGTGATTCGCTCAAAACCCTCAAATACACTCGGGGTTGTTCCTGGGATAGGTACAGTTTGGGATTAACTGAACCATGGGAACAAGTATGTGAACACCTCTTTTTGTGTCTTTGCGCTTTTTGGGTTGAGGTAGCACTCCCCGTCAAAGTACGAAAGTTGTCTTCAGGGCATCCCCCCCTTTTTTTAAGCTCTTGCGCCGTTTTAGGTAACTCTCCCCCTAAAATGGTGTGCTTGTAACAATATGATGCCCCTGCTCCCCCTAAATAGATGCGCTTTTTGAGGATTGCATATTACAAAGATCAAGCGCCCTTTATACATGGAGTAACACTCCCCTTAAATGTGCCTTCTGCACTCATAAGTATCACTCCCCCTAAACCATATACGCTTGTTATATGAGAACTATAGTAATGTGCTCTTTTGAAGTTCATGCGCCTTGTCTATCTGTCTATCCCTCCCCATCTAAATATAAAAGAATGTAAAGACGACATAGACCAATTTTTAGGTACTAAGAATGATACATTAGACTTCCTTTTGAAACTCAATACTAAAGATGAAGTCTAATATCTAGGACAGTAATGTACCTATTTTGACAATGAAATTCAAGTCATCTTCTTTTAGCAATGAAGCTCAGAGTTTTTTTTTTTTTTTTTTTTTTTTTTGACCTTCTTCTTTTCTTTTTTTTTATTTGATGGCTTTCCTTCTTTTTTTTTTTTTTTTTTTTCAGGCCTATATATATTTAATATATATAATACTGAAGGAACGAAAACTAAAAAAAAAAGTGGCGAAAACAATTAGCGAAAAAAAGGCTCGCTAAAAAAAAATTCGCTGAGTGTTGGCGAAAAGTAAAAGTAAAAGTAAAAGTTTTCGCTAAAAATTCGCTGAGTGTTGGCTGAAATAGTCAGCGAAAAGTTTTTTTTTTATTATTTATTATTATTTTTTATTATACCTATATATAAAAAAAAATGGCGAAAACAGTTAGCGAAAAGAGAAGGTTTTCGCTGAAAACTGTTTTCGCTGAAATAGTGAGCGAAAAGTTATTTTTTATTTTTTTTTTAATGTAAAATCTAAAAAAATATTTATTTATATAGTATGATTGCTCACATTTCATACCGATCACGGGTGTGGAGCAATCTCGAATACCACACGTGTCGGGAATTGGTGGTTGCCTGCAGCTCATATCGATTATGCGTGTGAAGCAACCCGAGGACCTACGCATAATCGGGATCCTGCAAACAAATTAGCGGGACTTTGGTACCCATTTTTGGACGGGTCCTCCCTGATTAGCAGTAATCTTATAAAGCTCATAAGGTTCAAATTTGGAATTAAAATTAGCAGATAAGTAGTCATAGCCACGTTTGTTTAGGACTACTTATTTCCATTTCTAGCTTAGGTTTCCAATTTGTACCGTTGAATTATCATTTTTAGCACGGGTGAATGTGTGTCTATTGTTAGTTGAGAAAATTTTCTCTTTCTCGCCTCGTTGAAGATGTTTTTCAGATTTGACTTTGACTGGGTACTTGAGATAGGAATACGAACTAATAGAGCAATAGCATTCAATATAGAATTGTCGTATTTCCTATTAGGAAAATCCATCATTCACATAGGTGTTTTCATAAATGAACTACTTTTATTTTCAGACAATTATTATTTTTAGACATTTCAGTTTTAGGAGAGAATGTATAATAATTGCCTTTCAAAGCTTCAGTAGCTTTCTTGACCTTTGGAATGACCTTAAGATTTTTTAGTAGGAACAGAGGTAGAACCATTTTCGTTCATTTTAATATATAATGATTTTTCTTCCTCTATTCTTTCTTTCTTGATAGCTTTAGTCATTCGTGGTGTTTTCTTATTCTGTTTTGGAGATATATTTTTAATGGTTCGCTTTTAACAGAGTAGAAGTTGACGTTGCGCCTATTTTGTAGGAATTTTGAGAAATGTATTCTCCTTTGAAGTTCATCAATTTTAGCTTGAAACCCTTTTTGCTGCGATTCCAGAAGAGATTTAACTCGGAAATTTTGCGTTCGGTTTCTGGATTATCACAATTAAATTCGGGTATTATAGTTTGTATAGAATGTTCCTTTTTGATAGGCATTGTCTCATTTGTTTGAGTGATTTATTTTGAGACAATTTTAGCTCAGTTTCTTTCTTGGCATAAGTATTTCGAGTTCTTTATTTTTAATGCGTAATTTATTGCATTCTTCTGAAAGACATTTATTCTGAGCTTGATGATTTTTAATTTCTTCTTTATAGGCAGCTTGTTTGTTCTTAATTCAGAAATATTCGGTCCATAATTTTCTGCCTTAGATAGCAAACTAGTAATCTCATCTTTAGCATTGGTCAATTGACATTCAAGACTAGCTTCGATTTCTAAATGTTTTCTTAACTCACGCTCGTTATTAGCTAGCCTAGCTTCTAATTTTCTGACCATTTCGTTATTGTGGATGAGAATTTTTTGTTGAACTGTTTTGCTTTTCTTTCCCTCATATGTATTAAGGCTCTTTTAAGTTCACAGACTTTTATTTCATAACGTCCTAATTTTAGTTCAAGGTCTGTGATTTTCTTGTGCATTTGTTAAAAGACATTGAAGACTAGACTCGTTAAGTAAATGTTTTCTAAGAACACGTTCGTTGTTAACTAGTCTATCTTCGAGTCTTTTAATTGTTAGTTCATGAGAGCTCATATATGTTTCCATTTTTTTTTTTATCTTTTCAGTTCAAACCAATTTAAAGTTCGAAAATTGTAATTGGTATAGAATGTTGGATATTTTAATTTGATTCAAAATATGTGATGTTATATTGATCGTCTTGTTTCGTTGATTTAAAAGATATTGAGTCAACTTATTTTGTTTTATTTTGACTTTAGTCAACTTATGCTGTATTTTTGTATTGAAATAATTTTCGGAAGTTTTAGGTATCAAAATTATATATATATATATTTTTTTTAAAAACGATTTTAGAAAAAAAAACTTGTACTGAGAATAATTTTTGTACCGAAAAATTTTACCAGTCCAAAAAAAATTTCGTTATACGAAACTTTTTTTTTTCGTATGAACCAGGAACCTATATAAAGCACGTACAAAAAAAATCTCAAAGTGAAAAATAATTTTTTTTTTTTTTTTTTTTGCTACCTAAAACCGTCGAAAGCTTTGTGAACAGTATGTGGCGAAAACTTTCGAGGTTTTCGCTGAAACAGTATAGTGAAAAGATTTAAGTTTTCGCTGCCCACTGTTTAACCGTCGAAAGCTTTGTGAACAGTATGTGGCGAAAACTTTCGAGGTTTTCGCTGAAACAGTATAGTGAAAAGATTTAAGTTTTCGCTGCCCACTGTTTTCGCTAGGTATGAACTTTTCGCTAAGATATGTAGCGAAGGTTTTCGCTAGGTGTCTGGCGAAAAATATTAAGTTTTCGCTGAACACAGTGGCGAAAAGGGTAACAGCCCGCTCACGGGACCTGTGGGGTTGGGCCCACTGCACTTCATTGATTTGTCTGGCCCCACTGTATCACCACTAGCCTTCCAGCGTGCTTTGTCCTCACTCGCACACACCCTGAGCTACTTCCCAGGGGGTCACCCATCCCAGTGTTACTTCAAGTCAAGCACGCTTAACTTTGAAGTTCTTATGGATGAGCTCCCGAAAAGGAAGGTGCACCTTGGTGATATGAGTAGCACAATCAATTCTCTTATATCATTCTTTTTGACTTGACACGCCCATACATTGCCAGTCTCAGAATCCCTCTCATTCAGATGTGGAATCGGTTCATTCATGTATCCCTCCGCCTAGAAGCCTCGTCGGGAGCCGCTCCTTGTCCGTGCTCCTCTTTTGGCACCGGCGATCACTCCCCGCCCTCATCGGCCCCGGGTGTTACATGTATTAGGTTTTCGCTATGTGGCGAAAAAGTTTAGGTTTTCGTATGTGAAGTGGCGAAAAGTTCTTTACTTTTCGCTGAAACAGTATTCTTAGCGAAAAGTTTTGAGGTTTTCGCTAAAGGAAGTGGCGAAAAGTTTCAGGTTTTCGCTCAAACAGTAAATTCTAGCGAAAAGTTTAGATTTTCGCTGAGTGTTAAAAAGTTAAACTTCTCGCGTGAACAGTATTAGCGAGAAGCTTTAGGTTTTCGCTATTAATTCTGGCGAAAAGCTTAGATTTTCGCTGAAACAGTATGTAGTAGATTTTCGCTGAAACAGTATGTAGCGAAAAGCTTTGAGGTTTTCGCTAAGTGGCGAAAAGATTAGGTTTTCGCTAAGTTGTGAACTCTAAAACTTCTCGTGTGAACAGTGTTTGGCGAAAAGTTTTAAGTTTTCGCTGGCCACTGGTTTCCCTAGGAATGAACTTTTCGCTAAGAAATGTAGCGAAAAGTTTAGGTTTTCGCTGAAACAGTATATGGCGAAAAGCTTTGAGGTTTTCGCCAATAAATCTAGCGAAAACTGGTTTTCGCTGAAAAGGTTTGGTTTTCGCTAATAAGTCAAATCAGCTAAAAAACACGTAATTAAACAAGTAAACACCGATTTAACTAAAAAAACTCTAGTTTATGCAGCGAAAACTGCTGTTCATATAGCGAAAACCGCTGTTCAACTGGCGAAAACAGTTGTTCTTGTGGCGAAAACCACTGTTCTTGTGGCGAAAACCACTGAACTGTTATGATTTTTCACTCAAATCCTAATTTCTGCTTAATCAGAACATAATTATCGAACAATAGGCATCGACGCAGCTTACCTATCACTCGATTAACACAATTAACACTGGATTAACACAGAAATCAGGCGAAAATCAGAATGCAACAGTGACAACCCCAAAGTCATTCAAAATCAGCAATTCAACTCAATTCAGCAAATTAAGCTCAATCAAAGCAGATTTAACACAGAATCAACAAACAAGTTTGCTCTGATACCAATTGAGAATTAAGATCGATTGACTCACCTTTGTAATTAGCGCGCGGAAGCAATAGATACTCATCAATCAATCTTCATTTAATCCAATAGCTTTCTCTACAAGCAATCCATATACCTCTCCACAATTAAGCCTAATCTACTGTGATGAAGAGAGAGATATTAAAATGAAAGAGAGCCTCGCTCAAGGTGTGCTCAAGTTATGTGTAAAATACACACATTTGCCCTATATATACCAAAGCATATTTTGGTATATATCACATCAGTCCCTATTTATCATAAACTATAATTTGGTCCCTAGACAAAGATAACATGACATTTGAGCACTAGAAATGGATTCCTAACACGTTGGGAATTCTAGACCTCTCCGAAATTCCCCCAGAAACGATATAAAATATGAGTAAATAATAATAGAAAGATTTAATGTGAAAAACTCTGTTAACGAAGAGTGAAAAACCAACCGTGCTACAAGGCCATATAAAACTCTCACTATATGAGACGTAAAATCACAAAATTTTTATACGCTCACCTGCACCCAAAATTGACAATCAAGAAATAGAAATTAATTCTACCGGCTAACATATACTCTCACCCAACGTCCTAACAATGAGTAGGCCCTGGGGCGAAATGCAAGATTAAGGCCTCTTAATGTAACTCTTAAATTTTATTTTTTCCGTCATAACAGTACTAAATGACACAAATAATGTTATCTGGAATATCGATGAATAATCGCTACTTATCAAATCACAAAACAATCCAAATAATTAAATAAAAATATTATGATGAACGTTTTTAAATGAAAATCATGAACAAATGTATCCATATCAATGATATCCAACAAATTCCTCTCAGTACATATGATAATGATGCCATTCAATTTTTGGTGCGACGTCAACTATCTTAAGTATGGTTTCAACAATTTCAACTTGGTATTCGTTGCATCATACTTACCTTTTCATATGAGATAGCAAAACCATTCGATCTTTGTTTTAAACAACAAAAAAGGAATAATGATAATACATACATTTGCACAAAATTACAAGAAAAAGAACTTACAATTTGGTATACTTCGCAAATCTCAGTTGAAAAAAAAAATTACAATCGACGATCCGTGTATTTCTTACGAAGAGGAAGAGGGCTTGCAATCTATCGTTCTGACTTGTCACTTGCTTGTAATCCATTGGGTGTGTGTATAACAATAATAATTTGGACTATTATGATTTTAAGTGAGACATGTTTAAGATGTGAGTTTTATGGGCTATATTGGTATAATGGCCCAATATGTATATATTTTTGGATTGATTGTAAATAAATATATGTTGTACGTTTATTAATAGGATTAGACTTATTTTTTTTTTAATTAATTTGATATATGAGTGAACTTAAAATATTACTATTCAATAAAAATGGGCCCCCGTTCGAATTGGGCCCGGGGCGGTCACCCCTTTTGCCCCCTTCAGGGCCGGCCCTGACCCAAAGAAAAATTCCATAGAGTTAACTGTTAATACAAATTCAATTTCGCACAAAGGAATTTTTTATAGAATTACTGTTAATACGAATTAACTTTCTACTTTGTTGTTGTTGTGAATAAACCACATAGGCAAAATTATGAAATTGGGTCACTAAGTATACATATTTTCGTATTTGGGTCATTATGTTTGATAATTATAAAAATAGGTCACTAACTTTGTATATCAAAATAATTTTGGGTTATGTTTTCAATTTTGGGTCATTAAGTATATATTTTTCGATTTTGGGTTATTAAGTATCAATTTTTCAATTTTGGGTCAATTTTTAAGCCAAATGAGTGACCCAAAATTCAAAAATTGATACTTAGTGACCTAAAATCGAAAAATAAATACATAGTGACCCAAAATTGAAAACATAACCCAAAATTATTTTGACATACAATGTTAGTGACCTACTTTTGCAATTATCAAACATAGTGACCCAAAAACGAAAACAAGCATACTTAGTGACCTATAATTATAATAATTTTGCCGCATAACCTTCCTTGAATTCATTAATTGTACATATAGTGTTCATATGTTTGAGGTTTATTTATATTGTGAGTTAATGAATATTCGTATGAAATAATTACAAAATTGTATTTTAGGAGAAATGGTTAATATTCAATTGAAATTTATCAAAATTTATTTGCCAAAAAAATTGGTCGAAATGAATTATTTAAATTTGTTGATGTTTTAAATGTTGACAAAACCCAATTATATTAGTATAAATAAGTCACGAGTTCTATTGTAAAAATAGAACACTGTTTTTTATAAATAAAGTATTGAACAATATTTAATACTTTTCCTATGTTATTTTTTCTTAATATTATATAAGTTATATTATCAAAATAATATGCTTAATATAAAAATATTTTAATATAATATTTAATTACAATAATATTTTTTTAAGGAAAGAAGGATTTTATATTGGGGTAACTTCACATAAATCCCTAGTGACCTAAAATTATATCACTTAACTCCCCTGTCAGATATTTATTTTGTTTAAGGACCAGTTGTAAACTTCTTTATCATTTAAGGACCAATTAGACGAAATTACCCCTCAAAACATGCATTATTACGATTTTACCATCATTTTAAATTAAAAAAAATTATAATATAGATAATAAAAGAAAAGAATGGGATCGATCCCCACTTCAACCATTCGAACCACACTCTCTAACCCTAATCTCATCAAAACGCACGAACTCTCTGAGACCACGGTCGGCGATTCGCAACGCAACTGCCTTCTCGTCGTCATCGAACACCATTGCACACGAGTTGCCGCCGGTGTGCCACTTGAGAAGCTTCAAACCTAGTAAGGGTTATTAGGTCGATTAGGAGTTATTAGATCTCGGTTAGGAGTTGTTGCCCTCTATTTTTCGATTATTTGCTCACTAGGGTTATTAGATCTCAGTTAGGAGTTTAATTTGGGGTTTTTTAGGTTTAGGTCGACTATGCTTATTAAGGTGAAATCGTGTTTTTTGAAGTTTCGTTTTTCTGGGAATTTAGGTTTCAATTAGGCCTTGTTACGTAGTAGTTCATGGTACACTATGCTTGCTGATGTTTAGATTACTCGTATTGAGTTTGATCGATTAGGTACAGTATGTATCTATTTTTTGGTAAGCTCTGTCTGCGTGTCTTGGTACAGTATATATGATTGTAATGGTACCGTATGCTTTATTTACTGTTACTGTATATATGGGTTTAATGATATTGTTGCTGATTATCTTGTTGGGTTCATGCAGTAATGGCATCAAAGATAAAGCTCTTGGAAGGTTACCAACTATCTTCTAGTGTCATCCTCACACATTTCGGTCAAAGATGATCGAGCTAAAGAAAGATGACCCAAGAGCAGGTTACAGCTATTAAAAAGACTCCTTTCCATTCTTTCTAGACTTGCCGAGAATCTCACAATCATTTGCAAGAATAGTCGCCTTATTACACCGATACAATGTAGAGACTAATTCATTTAGGTTTGGGGAGATTACTGATGTTGTCTTTGCACCAGAGGAATTTAGGGTGATTATGGGGCTCCACTACGTAGGTCAGTATGTGGATCCCAAGGAGAAGCTATCTTCGCAAGTTGTGATGCAACATTTCGGGGGAAAAAATGGAAATGTTTCTCATCAAAACATAATTAAAAAGTTGGATGAGTTTGTGGGAAGGTCTGGAGATGATAATGTCGCTGCTTTTGTTAGGATCTTTGTTCTTTTTTTATTTAATTGCATCTTGTTCACGATGGGTAACTCTAAAAACCCATCGTTTGTGAATGTCTATGTTGACGATTTGGATACGATTGGTGAGTATGCGTGGGGAGCTGCAGTGCATGATTTCTTGATATCCCAGATGAAGCTAGCCAATGCATTTGATAACCAAACGTCTAATTCAATGATGAATGGGTGCACAGTCGGATTGATGGTAATTAAATTCATTTATTTTCTTTTGAACGTATTGAAATTTGGTAATTTAATTATTTTTCTTTAATCAGATGTGGGTGTACGAGCGCATACCGTCCTTGGCAAAGAAGCGTGCGGTGTACACATTTCCACGATTGTTCAACTGGGAGGATAAAAGGGTGGCAAACGACGTCGGAAATGCGGAAATGGAATTCTCGTCGGTTGAACGTGTGACACCCTTCCATGTACGAAAGAATGAGATGAAGTTAGTTCAGCCCATTAATATGATAAGAGAGGTATAAAATTTGCTTATTTCTATAAATTGCATAAGTTAGAAATTTTATTTGTTGACCGTTATTTGCGTGTTTAAGGTTCATGGAGGCGTTGGAGTTCCTCAATCCGTCTTGACCGCTCGAATTGAGTTGTTAGAGGCGGAGGTGAGAGATAAGGATAATATTATTAAAGATCTAACATCGCGTGTTAGAAACGAGAAAGTTGATGAAGAGGAGGAGTATGATGGGGGTAATGAGATTGGTTTATATGTTGCTGAAAAGGTAGCTAATGAGGATGATGTAGATGTTCGTGACAAGGTAGTAGATGATATATGATAAGAGAGGTATAAAATTTGCTTATTCTATAAATTGCATAAGTTAGAAATTTTTATTTGTTGACCGTTATTTGCGTGTTTAAGGTTCATGGAGGCGTTGGAGTTCCTCATCCGTCTGACCGCTCGAATTGAGTTGTTAGAGGCGGAGGTGAGAGATAAGGAATATTATTAAAGATCTAACATCGCGTGTTAGAAACGAGAAAGTTGATGAAGAGGAGGAGTATGATGGGGGTAATGAGATTGTTATATGTTGCTGAAAAAGGTAGCTAATGAGGATGATGTAGATGTTCGTGACAAGGTAGTAGATGATCCTGCGTTGGAGAATGTGGTAGCAAAGGATGCTGCAGGGGAGGACGTGACAGCGGAGGACATGGCAATGGATGATGATGGAAGGGAGGACGTGACAGCGGAGGACATGGCAATGGATGATGATGGAAGGGAGGACGTGACAGTAGAGGACATGACAGCGGAGGACGTGTCATCGGATGATGATGCAAGGGAGGATGTGACAGCGGATGATTTACCAATTGTCCCGAGTTTAGAATTTCCGATACCGGTGGAAGTGGTGGAACCTACAGTAGGTGTGACCACCTCAATTGCCCGAGGAGTTCGAACGAGACGCGACCGTAAGAAGAAGAGAGATTCAGATTTTACTACACCGGGTAGCTCTGCGCCACGAAAGAAGGCGCGGAGAGGGAAAGGTTCCAGAGCCACCGTCGATGTGAGTGATGTCGATTCCGATAAAGAGGCTCAGGAAAAATGGAGCAAGAAGTACCTCGATAGATTTGACTACGCCGGACATCAAGGGATCGATTTAGACGATCGTAATTGCATTGACCAATACCTTAAGGCGCGAAAGTTAGGTACATTTTCTTTAGTGTCAAATTCATCTTTGTTGTTTATAAACGCGGCGTAATTTCTTATGCAGCGAGAATGTTTGGCAAAGTGACCTGACTAATGTCGATGCGCAAGGCTTCTACATGTGGCTTTTCTGCGACATGCTTAAGTCGAACTGTCTGGACGCTTATTTAGATTGTTTGAGGCGAATGTATGCGGAATCTGCTGAGACGCCCTACGTTTTTGTGATCCCGAGTTACGTGCAGCATGAACACTTCACGAAGGCGCTCAAACTAACGAAGAAGGCGCAAGTAAAGGAGGATCAGATGGAGTCATTCCTCAATGGTTTGACGTCAAGTAGTCGTGGTTGGTTGGAGCGACTATCCAAAGCTGAATTGACAAGATGCCAATATGTTATTTGTCCTGTTTTCGCACACTCCCATTGGGCAGTTCTTATCTTCAACGTCCACACGCAAAAGTATATCCTTCAAGATTCTCTGGGCGTAAGTCAAGTGCAATTCGCAGGGAGAGTGTTCGTAAGTAGCTCACTGTTGTGTATTTTGCAGATCGTAAGTAGCTCACTTCCATGCATTGTAACGATTGTAATATTTTGCAGGCGGAGTTTCTGTCCTTGTACTGGCGTTTGAAGTACAACATTGTAACTAAGGCGAAGATCAATAACGGTTTGTAGAAAAAAAAACAAAAGAATATGTTCAAAAAATGCTTACCCAAATAAGTTGTACCAAATATATCATGTGTAGTGTACCTCGGTATAGCAAGTTACTGTACCATTAGTCGGGTATGTACTGTACCTTTCTTTCGTTCGTAACTATACCAAGATATTGACAGAACTTTTACCGTCTTTTTGGTGCACATAATATCTATAATAACCGGTTCATAGAGTCAATTAATAAATATGAAGCCCTAAAGCAACAAATAAATAGAACATTAAACAAAAAAGATAGAATTTGTTCGAAAATGCTAACCTTAATAAGATGTACCAAATATATGATGTTTATGATACCTTTTTTACCTTTGTGATTGTAACTTATTGTGTTCATATATAGTACCAGATTAAACAAGTAAACCGTACCTAAATATAATATAGTTGATTTTGTATTTCTATCCAAGTTCATAGCTATTAATATAACATACCATTTTAATGCGTTTAGCGTACCATTTTAATGCGTATAGCGTACCATTTTAATGCGTTTAGCGTACTTTTTTAACAATCTTACTGTACCATAAAAAATATTTAGCCATACCACTGTTTGTTATCTTAATACATCAGTCAACACTACAAAAGCTCGTTATCAGAATATCCACACAAAATATGACAAAAGAATGGAACGAGCATCCAAACACATACAGTTAATATGCCCCAAAAAATATGGCACCACCATCTACACACAAAAAGGCCAAAAAAAGCATGAAAATATATGCAAAATATGGACAATACACGTACGCTATGTAGATATGCCTCCTCTACACGTACGACGATTGTGCCCGTATTTTCCACATATTTTGCACTTGTTAGATCTTTTGTCAACTTGAGAAGGAAATCGTTTCATCTTTCGACGACCCGGAAGAACCCGCACGTCTGGGTCATAAATGAAATCCCCCTGATCAACGTCTTTATCGACATTCATCAAATGAGTCGGAATAGGATTAATGATAGCCATGTATGCATCTCTGTACTTCTGACTCCGGAAGTAAGGGTCACAATAATCATAAAATGGGTGTCTCTTGTCCGCAATACATACAACACCATGCTTACATGGTATACCATACACGTCCCATTCTCGGCACGAGCAGCTTCGCTGCTGTAAATCCACAGAAAATCTGCTTGCATCCTCAACGACCTCAAATGTAACAGCGCTGGACTTATTCACCTTCAAGCTACGGGCAGCGGCAATATTACGAGCGAGCTTCTTCTCCTGCTTAGGACAGAGGTCCGCCAAAAGGTGAGATCCTTTCTCACGTCTCTCGTACATCATCGTCATGATCTTAACGCGAATAGTATCAACCATTCCCTTCACAGGCAAAGCACGTGCTTCTTTCACCCAAGCATTCCAACACTCCGCTTGATTGTTGTTGATCACGCCCCACCTTTTCCCCTCGAACAATGCATTTGCCCAACAATTTGGTTGTGAAGCAGCAATAAAGTCTGCTGCTATCGGCATAGACTTTATGATGCTATCGATGTGGATTGAATACTCACCGGGTGTCGTTGCGTAGGCTGCATTTTTGAAAACAGTTGACCAATGCTTCTTGTTATGCTTCGGATAATACCTCATAACCTATGAACAACAAAGAGTTAACCAAAAAACATCCTTAAAGGGTAAGGTTTAAGCTTTAATAGTAAAATACCTCTTTCTTAAAGTTGTCCACCAAGTGGCGCAAACAATAGGCATGACGACTTCCGGGAAATACGGAAGAAACGGACTTAATAAGACTAGGGTGTCGATCCGAAAAAAAGGTCAACTCTCGCAATGTAGAATGATAGCAATCAAACATACTTCTCAACTTAGCACAAAACCAGTCCCAATTTTCGTCATTTTCAACGCTTACGACGCCGTACGCAATGGTGAACAAGTCATCATTTGCGTCCTTTGCCACCGCAGTAACCAACACCCCTTTAAACCTAGTCTTAATGTGAGTGCCATCAAGAAATATGAGTGGACGACATCCGCGAATAAAACCAACTAGACATGCGTGAAAACATATAAATAGTCGACGGAATTTATTGTCCTGAGGGTATACATCGTACTCCGCCACGCTACCCGGGTTGGTTTCCTTCACCGATTTACACCACCATCTCAACTGATCAAACGTCCCAGTCTCTAACCCATGTATGCTACGGATGACACTTTCTTTGCCTCTAAATGCCTTCTGGTAACTCACATTTACGCCATAGTCCCTCAGAATATCTTTCACCATGACAGTAGGACGATAAGAAGGCTCATCTCGTACCCTCTCTTTCACTATGTTCCCTGACCATGGTGAATCCGCCCGAGGATGACCGCGGCTTCTAATATTATCTTCACCGCAAGTGTGTTGAAGATTGGAGTTTCGAATGCCAAATGATTTATCACATTTATGCAGTGATGCATATATCCGCCAATTACACGATGCATCCTTGCAAACGGCAATGATTTTTCTCTTATCGTTCTTCTTATAAATGAAGGTTCTGCGAATGGCGATCGAATAGTTCTTCAAGCTCCGTCTGAAATCTTCTGCATCCTTAAAGATTTGTCCATCTCCACGAATGTAACGACTCCATGCATCTAATGAATTTACTACAACGTCGAATTCATTGGAGTCTTCGTCGTCCTCTTCCATACTGTAACAATACAGATCAAAATCCTTATCGATCATTGGTACAAAAAAAGTAGATATAACATTGTCTATTTAAGAATAAAAGAATGAAAACCTTTCCGCCTGGCTACTTTGACCCCCTCTACTATCATCATCACGTTCCACTTTCATCTTTATCATACATAATTTCATTCCAATAAAGAGTCGATACATATTCAACACATCAGCATTCTCTTTCAATGTTGAATATAAATTTTCAAGCGGCACTTGATACTTTATCGATTCACGTCGCGAGTCGATATCCGTCCACCTTCTTTGGAGGACAATGTATATATCAACAAGTGTTGTGGCTTCATTGATCAACACCAAGTGCGTAGTCTGCTTATAAGAACACAACCCAAATAGCGTGCCTCCATGAACTACACTTGTAGACAACATAATTGTTTACCTCCTACAAATAATTCACCCAGTTACAATGGTACTCCAATAATACATTAAAAGGTACACAATACAAAGACAAATGGTACCCTAATCACAAGTATAAAGGTACATAATATTAATTAATTTGATACAGCATAACAAATACAATTAGGCATCACAATAACCTCATTTATTTCCAGACAAGAATCTCCCACATTTATAAGCTCGACCCCATGTCATCTAAAGAAATTTGGTACGCAAACAACACGGATAAAGGTACATAATATACAATGATTTGATGCAGGATAACAAACGCATATGAATAATTAGGGGTTTCGACACATTAACCTCATTTACTATAAAATACCTATTTTCATACGTTTACAGCTCAGTCCAAGGCCAGAGTTTACAGGGTATGAATCGATTTTTTATTCTTTCCAGCCAAACCGTGCTCTTCGCCAACGTTTTCTGCTCATCGGTGTCTTCACAGCAGTTAAATGGTTTGCTGGTTCGATAGCGTCAGCTCCAGTGCCGTTTGCTGATACGATAGCGTCGCTGAGAGCTAACCGTAACTTCACACTACGAAAATAAAAACTTCATGAGCGAAGACCGAGCGACTTACCTGACGACAACGCCGATTACACGAACCGGCTGAACTGGGCAGAGACGACGACGGCGAATTTGGTCTGAATTTCAATCGAGCTTTTTTGTTTTGTTTTTTTTTTTTATTATTATTTAGATCGATCAAATGATAAGAAATGTTATTTTAAGATAAAAATAAATGTATTCAGGGGTAAAACCGTCATTTCATAATAACTGGTCCTTATATGTATTAAATATTTCTAATTGGTCCTTAAATGAAATAAATTATGACATAGGGAGTTAAGTGATGGAGTTTTTGGCTAATAGGTATTTATGTGTAATTAGGCCTTTTATATTAATGAGCTATGAAATTACAATAATACTTTGATAAATGATAACTTCCTTTGGATGGATTTCAACTCATCACTTCTTAAATATTCTACATATATTCTAAATTATAGGAAAAAAAATTAAAATAGAGATTTAATAAAAAAGACACCAATTTCTTTTCCCGCCATTGTCCTCGTCGCCTCGTATCGTAAGGAGACTCGACTGCCCTACGACAAGCGCTGGGGAAGATTCGACGGTGCTGTGATTATCTAATCACCGTTGGCTTCTTCTCGGCAAAGGAACCACCATCAAAGCCAAAAGGAATCAGTAACGAGCGGAGAACAGTGAAAAACCCATTCAATGGCGGAATCTAGGGTTTCAACGAATCCGAACCGTGCGTTAGGAGGTGTTATCTCCAGAATACGATTGGAAAACTTCATGTGCCACAGTAATCTTGAAATCGAATTCGGGGATTGGGTCAATTTCATCACCGGCCAAAATGGAAGTAAGTCACTGATGAGTGATATAATTTTTTTTTTTAATTTCTTTGTGGCGCTTGATTGTCCCTCGTATTCGATATTTCTAGGTGGAAAGAGTGCGATTTTGACGGCCTTGTGCGTGGCATTTGGGAGTCGAGCTCGCGGGACGCAGAGAGCAAATTCTATGAAGGATTTTATTAAGAACGGTTGCAGGTTTGGTTTTATTTGGTGGCTAGCTACACAGTTTGTGCGTGCCTTTTCTCTTTAATTTGCTTTTTATTTTTATTTTAACTCAAAGCAGCTATGCTCTTGTTCAAGTTGAGATTAAAAATCGAGGAGAAGAGGCTTTCAAGCCTGAATTATATGGAGATACGATCACTGTAGAAAGGAGAGTTACAGAATCAACCAGTTCCATTGCGTTGAAAAATAGTCAAGGTTTGACAACCATTATCCCTATTTCGTTCGAGCTTAGTCTTTTTTATGGATGGTTGAAAACATGGGAAGTCTCTATTTGAAAGTGTGCATGTATATTTACATGCATCCCTGAAGCTACATTCTGTTACTGAGCATTCCCAATGCTTGTAATATTGTATCTGTTTGATTTTTTCTTTCTAGGTAAGAAGGTCGCCGGTAAGAAAGATGACCTCCATGAAATTGTAGTGCACTTTAATGTGAGTTTTACATATTGCTTTTGGCATGCTTATACGAAATAAAAGGCAACATTATTTGTTATTAACCTTTTTTTTTTAATGAATGTTCGGGACTTTTTGGAACTGCTATTTTGAACTTACAAGTTGTTGCTTATGCACATTTGGCTATGTAGATTGATGTAGAGAATCCATGTGTGATCATGACTCAAGACAAGAGCAGGGAATTTTTGCATTCTGGCAATGCAAAAGATAAGTTTAAGGTACATAAAGAACTATTCTCTCAAATTAATCTGGGTTTCAAAATTCCTTCATACAGTGCCTTTTTTTTTTTTTTTCCTATTCTTACATGTTCCATGCTTGCTCATTTGCCAAGTAACGATGTTATATATTGCTCCATGAAACACTGCAGTCTGTTATGTGCTATCCCGGTCTCATCAATTTGACTGACATCAATCAATTCTGTTCTTGCAGTTCTTTTTCAAGGCAACCCTTCTTCAGCAAGTTGATGATCTGTTAAAAGGTATTGAAAGACAATTAAATGCTGCAAAAGGTTCAGTTGATCATTTGGAAGATTTGCTGCGGCCAGCACTGAAAGAAGTTGATGAATTGCAAGAGAAAATAAAAAGCATGGAATTTGTGGAGGAAATGTCCCAACAGATACAGATTTTGAGGAAGAAATTAGCCTGGTCGTTGGTATATGATACGGATAAAAAACTTACAGAGCAGCAAAAACTTATCGAAAAGCTTCAAGGAAGGATTCCCAGCTGTCAGGCTCGCATAGATGAGCAAACTGTATGTTGACTTATGCCCCTCCTGAAATTTATTTGCCCCTATTGTTTCTTTATTTATAATTTGGATTTCCAATGCCATTACTTAATTTGTGTACGGTTTGTCAACTACAACCTCTATTGTTCAATGTACTTAATTTTAGAGATTAATCACATAAAATAATGCATTTGTTTGATTTCAGCGCAAGATGGAAGAATTGACTGATTTATTGGCCAAGAAGAAAAGTCGAATAACGCAAATTATGGAGCGGACATCTGAAGTGCAAAGAAAGAAGGAGGATTTGCATCAAAATCTTTCAATGGTGTAAATATTGCTCTCATTTATATGTACATTTTGAGTTCATATCATTTTTGCACCTATATGACACGATACACCAGATCAATAGAGTATCAGAAAGATATCTTTGGCCAATGGAAACAATATTTTCTTATTATAATCACGTCTCTTATTTTTCTTTTTCGCCCTTTTCCCATCTATAGTTAGTCTCTCTTCTCTTCTTCTAGAGAAACCTTTCTTCCCTTGTACTGGGGCCACGAAATTAATTTCAGAAATTTTATTCCTTTCCTAAAGGGTCATAAACATAGCTTACTCCCCTACTGTTTTTCTTTTTCTTTTTTGCAATTTTGTCTTCGATCTGCTGTAGATAATCATACAATTTGAGGAGATCTTAATTGAAATTTATATTTAGTTTTATTGCTTATTTTTTAAGGTTTGTGTATTAGGCTGTGAAGGAGAGGCTTGAGCTAGAAAATGAAGAACATCGCAGAACTAGGCAAATTCGTGACTTAATTCAGAAGGTCAAATCACTTGAGGAACAGAGACAAGATTTTCATGAGCAGTGTGTCCAAAACACACAAGTATAATTTTATCCTTTTCCTTTTTATAGCTAAAATGTTTGTTTAGTTTCTTGATTCTTCGCATTTGTTGCTTTTAATGAAGCCTAACGCCAGAATAAAGGAAGATTTTATTTTCTTTCCAGATGCTACTTATTCTTTATTACCTGTTCGTTCTTAAACCAAGTTGCTTCGTTATCTTGTTTCTCAGTAAGAATTCATTGCAGAACATCTAATGTCTGTTTCCCTGTCAATAAGGACCAAGCTATGTATCGCTAGTTCATAAATGTTCATCTTATTAGGAATATTCAAATGAATTACAGCATGAGTTGCGACTGATATTTAAGTTGGCGTAGGCTGAAGAAAATGAGTTGGAAGAAAAGCTCAGGAATCTCCAAGCTGAAATAGATGAAGCTAATATGAACCTTCAGAGGTAACAGCATTTAAACTCTTAAATTATGGTTTAAATTTCCAGACATAGTATATACTCACTTTTGATCTAAAGGTTATTTTTACTCTGACCGAAATTATGTTGTTCAGACTGACAGATGAAGAAGATAAGATGACCCAAAGGATAGCTGTGGTTGAGAATGAAATAGCAAACATTACTAGTCAGGTCCATGACTCAATTTGTTTTTAATTCTCTTGGTCCTGGTATTAACTTCAATAGTAAATACTGGACATTATGTGTTGTTTTTTTCGTAGAAGTGCAAGAAAGACTATAAAACAGGAAAGTGGTGATCTTATATTAATTGATTCAGAAAAAAATGATTGTAAAAAAATACAGACCTACAGATTCCTTCCCGTTCAAAGTTTCCTGATTTATTTGTTAACTCTTTTCAGTTGAACTTACTTATTCTATAACTTGGTTGATGACTAATTTGATTACCATGATTGCTCACTTTTTCAGCTGGAAGACATGGACAAAAGTCATCAGGAGCTTTTTTCTCGTATACGTGATCTCCATATGAATCAAAGAAATAAGGTGAAGCAATCATTAGCTGATACTTATGGGCACATTCTTTCTTCTTAGTCTCTCTCTCTCTCTCTCTCTCTCTCTCTCTCAATATACGTGTGTGTGTGTATACACTCACTTGCACATATATATGAGAGACAGAAATTAATTTTTTGATCAAACTGACTATACTTACTAATGAATGTATACCAGTGGACTCGTTGTACGAAGGGGTTGCTGGTTACATGAAAACAATATCTGACTTGACAGATAATAAAGATGCATATCTTCCAGCTTTTAGATGAGATCTTGTACATCAAGCAACCCACAAACTTTAATTTGGGCTTCTGGTTGTTTCTCATTTCAAGGTTACTGCATTTGGAGGAGCTAAGGTGACCAGTCTTTTGCAGGCCATTGAGCGGCATCAACATAAATTTATTCGCCCCCCTATTGGTCCCATTGGTGCCCATGTGGTAAGTATTGGAGTATGTTGAGGTTGTTTCTAACTGTTTCGTCTGTTATTATCTTTGGGTATCGAGAATTACCTCTAGTTTGATAGTAAAAGTCATTTCATCTTAAAAAGGTGCATGGGTAGAGCAATTCACTTTCAGCCCTAAATGAACGGATATGATTTATTTTTCTTTTATTGAGCTTATTTTTAATCAAGCTTTCTGCTTCTGTTTATGTTTGAATTATTCAAGAAATTGGAGCAAGGGGAGACGTGGTCTCTTGCTGTTGAAACTGCAGTTGGTAGAGTGCTCAATGCTTTCATTGTCACGAATCATAAAGATTCCCTAACTCTAAGAGCATGTGCGAGGGAGGCTCATTATGGAAACTTACAAATTATCATATATGACTTCTCTAGGGCAAGGTAACATAGGCGATGATTTGGTCAGATAACACTTTCCCCATTGTATCTTGCTTTGTTCACATCTAACAGTTTGTTTTCTTTTTTTCCTTTTTCTTCTTTCTCCTTCTGTTGATAGAATAAACATCCCAAGACACATGCTTCCGCAGACTAACCATCCCACTGTGTTCTCTGTCATGAACTCTGACAACCTGACGGTGTTGAATGTTTTGGTGGATGTGGTGAAGTTTCCATTTTTCGAACATCTCTTTGTCACGGCTTTTTGTTTTTCTTTCCCTAAAATTTTGCTTAGGCTGGTTCCGTTCAAAAGTACTTTTTACTTCTTTTGTATGACTGGCCATCTAATGTGCATGTCTATTCATTTAGAAAGTTAGTCAGAATAAGTACCAACGGACTTTGTGTGTTTTATAAAATCATGTTGACTTATACTTTCTTGATAGGTTTAGTAGAGTGTATCATCTTGGGTTAATTTCGTTGTGCCTATTAAAACTGTTCCACATTTTTGTAGGCTGGTGCTGAAAGACTAGTGCTCGTTGAGAATTATGATGTTGGTAAAACAGTTACCTTCGATCAGAGGATATCAAATCTGAAAGAGGTCTACACCTCGGATGGTTATAAAATGTACGAATATGCCTCGTTACATCAGAGTACCTGCATAACTTCTTTCCAGTTTTGAGACGATGCATTTTTGTGGCTTAAAAGTCTTGTTGCAATTTGAACGATTGGCTGTTTTGGATGAAGATTTGTTATCCACCAGTGTGATGTTATCTTTTCTTAGTATCATAGCTCTTTGCATTTTTACTCTATTAAAATATAATTGTTATATCATGGTATGGCTACAGACTTGATATTACAACTAATGTGTGTGCTGGTTTATCTTATATCAATCGATTCAAATGGGACTGCATTACAGGTTCTCCCGTGGTTCTGCTCAAACTATTCTTCCACCAAACAGAAATGTGAGAGCTGGGCGTCTCTGTGGTTCATTTGATAAAGAAATAAAATATCTGGAGAGACAAGCAGCAGAAGCAAAAGAGACTGCTCAGCAAGGCCGTGGCATAAAACGTAATAAAGAGGAAGAGCTGAGAAATCTTCAGGAAATGTGGAAAATTGCAAAGGTAAGATTTACATAATGGCCATATGCAAATCGGATAGAGTGATAGATTGCTGTCATTTACAAGTATTTAATATTTTTAGTTTAAGGAAAAATCCATCCCAAAGATGGCATCCTAAATTCCTATTTATTTGAAAAATAGCGGGACAATCATTTCAACCAATTAAAATGACAGATACAATTAGAAGGTTTGGCACGCATCTCCCTGTTTATAAACTTTGTTATAATTTGTGTTACTACGTACATGAGAAATTTAGGCAACCATCTTGAGATTTATTTTTTCATTTTTTTTTTACTTTTTATGCTTGCTACTCTGACTTGTTCACCAGCGAAGGCGCACCGATATGGAGCGGGAATGTAGGTCAAAGGAATTTAAACTGCAGGATGTGAAAAGATCACTCGACACAGAAGAAGCTAACAGTATGACTGCATCAACTGTTGATGAACTTCGTCAAGAGATATCTGTTAGTTTCTTGATCCATGCTTTGCTTGTTTTACCCCCTGGCTTAGATGCCTAGTCTCTTTCATGGGTGTATGTCTTATTCATCTAAAAACTGACATTAATGCAGAAACTGCATGATGTTATACAAGAAAAGGAAACCTTCTTAGAAAAGCTCAAGAAAAGAGTGATTGAAGCTGAAAACAAAGCTAAAGATTTAGAAACGTCATTTAAAAAACTATCTGGTTAGTTAGCCCTGTCTTCTAATTGGATCATGATTGTAGTAATTTAGTGCCTCATAATTCACTTCTGGTATTCTAGAATCAACGAAGTTGGAAGTTGAGGAATTAGCAAAGGCTGAACATGAACTTGTGGTGATTGAGAAAGATCTGAATGAGGCAGCAATGGTTTGCTTCCTTGAAACCTTAGATTCTACCGCCTCTTGCTGTTGGATTTGGGTTTTTAATATATTCTTTTCAACTCTTATTCAGGAGAAGAAACATTATGAAAATGTGATGCATAACAGAGTCCTTGCTGATATTAAAGCTGCACATGCTGAGTATCAGGAGCTAGAGCACAAGGAGAAGGTAAATATTACGATCCACGAATTCGGTCAACTTACGGATTGCAAGTTACTGTTCTAAAAAATATGGGTTTGAAAAAAAAAATAAAAAGAGAACAACTTATACATTCATAGCCTTCTTAACTTGTCCCATGTAACAAGTACATATGTAGTTTTTACATATTATTTTGGCAAAGATACACACCTTTTGGCAAAGATACACAGCTACATCTAGCATGACCGAAAGAAACGTTTATGTTGACACTTATATGGAATAATACAGCATGATAATATTACTTTTCCCCAGCTTTTCATGTTCATGGGGAAAGTGCGACTTAGATCCTTACATTAGCATAAATGTATGACTAAGAAACTCGTCTTTATATTTATGTTTTTATGGAATAAATATAAAACTAAAGGATGTCTGAACTATTTGCTAAATGCACTGCCTATGACATGAAGGTTTATTCTATCCATACCCAACTGGGTTAAGATTGTGACACGTGTCATACTCTGCCCATCCATGGTGTTAATCTCAGCACCATCTTTTAGATCTCAAGTGGGTAGGGTAGCACAAATGATGTTTCTTACTTTTTTTACCTAGTTCGTGTAACAAGAACCAATGGAATTGAAAGAATTCATCTCGTAGATTTTATAAGAAGATTTAGCAAGAAAATGATGCGCACCAGACCTGATCTTGATCTGTTACAGGTGGATCGTGAGAAGGCTTCAGTTATTTGCCTTGAGAGTGAGATTGAGGCTATAGGTGGCTGTAAGGAAAGCAATCCTGAGCAACTCAGTGCTCAATTCACTAGAATGAAGCAGAGATTTGAGCGTGAGAGCCAAAGGTGTCATTTTGATTGTCCAATCTTGAAGCACATGATGCTGTTTGATCGTGTCCCTTTTATCTTATGAGGGCTTCCTCCATACAGGTTTCCTGAATCTATAGACGATCTAAGAATTTTGTGTGAGCAAAAAGAGCGCAAGACTGCTAGGAGACGGCAAACATATAAAGCCTTCAAAGAGAAACTGGATGTGAGTTTAGCATCCTCATTCTCTTCATTTCTCTACATGGTTATGAGCAAGGGTAGCCTCTTTCAGACAATTCCATGCTTGCTTGTCTGTTAACTGACCATAAATAAACTGCCTCTCTGTGTGAAAGGCACAGGTGATCTCCAATGTAGAACAAGTTGAGAACTTTATGGACATCCTTTAAAATTTTAATTTCCGAGCCTTTGTTTCAGGTATGTGAAAAGGCCTTGCAGTTGAGATGGAACAAATTCCAGAGGAACGCAACTCTCTTGAAGCGTCAGCTAACTTGGCAGTAGGGCCTTCTTTTTCTATAATATTCTTCACTTTTGCTGGATTTTCAATTGCTTAGTTTAAATTGCAAAATGAAAAATTATCTGTAATAGATTCAATGGTCATCTGAAAAAGAAAGGGATCAGTGGTCAAATCAAAGTAAGCTATGAAGATCAGACGCTGTCAGTAGAGGTAAAATTATTGGGTGACTTAACTTGGAATGTTATCCTCTCTATAGTAAAGATTGCTCAATCTACTAGTAATGACTGATCAGTTGTCCACTAATATCTCATTCAATTAGGTAAAAATGCCTCAAGATTCATCAGATATCTCTGTTCGCGACACTAGGGGACTATCAGGTTTGTTTATAGATACTTTGATGACCGACGAATTGTTTCGACATACATGTTTTCCTTTGAAGCTATAAAATCTCTTTTATTATTCTTATATTTTTGCCACGACAGGCGGCGAGCGATCGTTTTCGACATTGTGTTTTGCCCTTGCACTTCATGAGATGACTGAGGCCCCCTTCCGTGCCATGGATGAGTTCGATGTATTCATGGTAATCGAGACGCCCTTTTATTCTATTTAAAGCAAATATTTGAAAGGCGATTGATTGGGTTTCCCTTGTCTTAATAATGATGATGATGATGATGATGATGATATAATAGGATGCTGTAAGCAGAAAAATAAGCTTCGACACAGTGGTGGAATTTGCATTGGGTCAAGGCTCTCAGTGGATTTTTATAACCCCTCATGACATCAGGTAGGCTAATAAGCGAATGATTTTACATGGATATGCTGCTGTAACTATTTCTTTCTTTCTTTCTTTCTTTTTTTAATAACGATTATATATTATATGTGATGTGGTTGTGGTTGGTTCAGTATGGTGAAGAATGATGAGAGGATAAAGAAACAGCAGATGGCAGCTCCTCGTGGATGACTTGTTTATTTCTCATCTAAAATCGTTAGAAATACTATTCGTACTTTGGAGGATGAATGATTGATGATCATGTGGATTATATTACTGACTGTGGATGGATGATGTTACCTCTCTCGTGAAATTACATTCTTCCATCTTTTATCGAATTTTCCCTATTGTATTCGTTGGAAAAACGATCGAATATCAATGAGATTTGTATATATAATAAATCATACATTATTGAACATATGAACTCGGAAGAGACTGATTTCAAGGTCGCCTTTGATGTTACAAGTCTGTAAGAAAATCTATCTTCATACTGTTACTGTCCCTTTCTTATTTTATATACACACAAAAATATTACAGCCAAAATCAATAATAATCAATTTGAACATCGTCATTTTACTATTACACAGCCGAAACAAAATGATCCACAACACTCTCTTTAAAAAGATTCCGAATCATATTACAAACTTAGCTATCAAGAATATGTATTCTATATCACAAATGCCGGAGATTACGAAAGGAGGTCTCTGCATCGACAGTAGAATGTCGAATCATTTTGGAATCAAAGAAAAAAGATCCGTCTAGCCAATTGTTCGTAACAAACATGAAAACGATTGGTGGTCCTACCTAGTCAAGCCGGATTCCTCTCATCTTACAAACGAGGTTAACCGTTGGGACATCGAGGTGAGATCCTGAATCCGATGTAAGAAGATCCTTGAGCTGATCCGCTGGCGTTGAGAAACATGTGTGGAAGGTTGAAAGGACGGGAGGAACAGGCATCGATAAAGCCGAGAGAACGTTGCTTAAGTAATCGATATCAACGGACAGTTGCTGTGCTCCACGTTCTGTTACTTTCTGGATCCCGCGTAATTGCTCTATGTATAGCACCGTTGCTCCCTCAGCAACCTATCGATATAAAAAAAATGAAGTTATAGACCGTTTTCTTATTCATGTTTTGAGATATGGGACGAACTCAAGAATCAAAATCGGGATTTAGTAGATCCATAAAATTTGACTAGATAAACAGCTTCTTAGGGAAATTCTTTTATTACCTTGAACATCCATTCGGTGGCGAAAAATTGTGCCTCTTCTGTATTTGCATCACCGTTAGATATTCCCTCGGCAAGTGGCTCCAATTGTTGAGGTAAAGTCAGAAGGTATTCTCCAGCATTAGTAACATAAGACTGAGGGTAGGCACTAAAGCTAGGGACACGGTAATTGCTGGTCTCTTCAACAGAAGACCATATCGGTAGACGAGATAAGTCGTTGAAGTGTTGTCTAATTTTCAGTATCAGCACATCGTAAACCAATTCATTAACTGCCTCGGCGAAAGCTCCAACTCTTTGCGAAGCGATTGGAAGGGCATGGAACCGCGGATCTTTCGACTGGAGTAACCAAGGTGGAAAATTGAAAATATAAATTTTAGATGATGTATGAAAGTAAAAAGTCGTCCGTGACAAGACAATCATTACCTGCTCCAAGAGGTTGAAAAGTTTACGAGCCTTTTCTGGGGCATCGACAAGCCTGAGAGCTGCCACGTCCAAGGAAGCTTTTCCAGCCATAGATAACTCACCATTTCCGTCATTATCATCAACATATAACTGGTTTTGATCAAGTTTTGAACCATGCACAGAAAGAGATAGATTAGTGCTCAGTCGAGCAAGAGTTGACCTCAAAGAAGCTTCGAAAACCGAAGTTCGGCTAGTCAAACAATCTGCAACTGTGAGGATTTGTAAAGCACCCTGGACAAAGGACCATTCCTCCTCATTGGACGAAAATTCAGCTCTACGTGAATGTGCAGGTGTTTCCTTCCTCTCTGATCCTTCTTTCTTTCCAATATTCTCTACTGCCTTATCCACTCCACATACTGCTCTCAGAGATTTCAGGATTCCCTGAAGCGTAGAGACGTATTGTAATGTTGCATCATCTAGGGCAAGGATAAGCTCATCCGCCTCTGAACCACCAGTGAAGCTAATGCATCTCTCCGTTGAAGCTTCAAGAAGTAGAATAACTTGTGGTATGGATTCTTCCATTCTTCGAACAGTTTCACTGAGCTCAACACCCTGAATGCCAATAATACGAGTACTAACTCCTCTAAGATCGAGTCCTGAAATGCCACCGGATAGCACTCCTCGTTCCATTTGCCCATATCTAAGACATAGGCAGAGAATGTTGCAAGAATCACTTTATATAGGAACAATAGGATTGAAAGTGCAAATATACAAGAGGCATTGTAGCAAATCATCACTTCTTTATCTCAATTGTTTTAATACATATAGGGAATCAAATGAATAACTCCCTAAATTGCCTTCATCAGGTAATATATGCATGCCCATCTTCATTTGGTTAATTCTTTTGAAGCCATATTTATTTCCAACAGTTCCAATAATTTAATCAAATTATTCCAAACGCATTTTGACGGGGTCACCTCAGATAAGTTGGAAAAATATGGAAGGCATAAACCGATAGAGACAATTAAATATATTAGCCATAAAAATATACTCACCTTTGTTTGAAAGTTTCAAAAGGGAGGTACACTGCTTTTAGTGTATCCAATAAGACATGAAGATCAGATTCGGAGAATAAATGTTGGATATTTCTGGCAAAACTCCCAGTTACGTTGTGCAATTCAATTAAAGCGTCCACATGTTTGGACTGAATTCTGACACCATTAGACATATCTCCTGATAAAATGTCTAATATACCTGAACAGAGAATTAGAGATGTTTAATATGTTTAGCTCATAGATGTACCAGGAGATCGCCAAATGTAGATTGTCACAAAATGATCCGAAGGAGAAATGAGATTTAAGTTATTACCTTTAGCCAATGCTCTAGTTTCAGGAACTACATCGCCAGTAGCAAGATTAACACAGGATATAAAACTTGAAGCAATGCTCGACATTGTTTCAACCAGTAATCTTGGCACTATGGTTCTGTACTCTTCTGGAAAAGCAAGCATGCACCTGTAGAAGAAGTTGGTAGGGAAAAATAAATAGTTTGTGTTCCTTGTTCCATGTACAGTAAAGAGAATCATTTGCAAAAGGAGGCAGATTATATAAAACTTAATAAGGCTGCATCACTTTTTCTAAATAATATTGGCTTCTAAATATACTTTTGTGCGGAAATGAAATCGAAATAAAAAAATTAAATGCATAACGGCCTACCACTTCCATTCATGTTCAAGATAAAGCAGCAACTCATCATAGAAATTTGGTAGCCAATAGGAGAATGATACTGTAGGTAACTTTGAATGTGAATCCAGGTTACTTGAGACCCTCTTGACTTCATTATTCTCATTAGCATGTTTAATAGACTGCTGTCTCAAGTCAAAATCATCCCAAAGCTTCTTTATGGATTTGAGGTGGACTTTTGTGTAGCAACTCTCCAAAGACTTGAATCGTCCAATTCGAATCAGAATCTCTCGCATTTCTTGAGCGACATTGGCCTGTGAAAGGAAGATTAAAAAATGTCCAAACAGATCAACACATGAGCTGAAAAGGAAAGAACAGGAGAAATTTTACCTAGCTAACGCAAAGCATACAAATATTAGAAGAAAGGACCACCTTTCGATTGTTCAGCGCATCTGTTAGACGAGGCTGGACCATTGAGTCCAGTCTATCTTCTAAAACTTCAAGCTG
This sequence comes from Lindernia subracemosa, assembly GCA_028392965.1. Lineage (NCBI taxonomy): Eukaryota > Viridiplantae > Streptophyta > Magnoliopsida > Lamiales > Linderniaceae > Vandellia > Vandellia subracemosa. The sequence goes on along the minus strand of JAQPCC010000160.1, from coordinate 75,724 downwards.
CTTCCTTATATTAGCAAATTCAGCAACCTGGGAATGTTACATTAACTTATCAAACCTTCCCACGATTTCTTAGTTAATGACACTAATGCAGTGAACACTTGAGCAAACTATGACCTCTCCAACAGCAGCCAGGCAATGTCTCATGTTAGCCAGTGTCTCTGCAGCCCGCGGGAGATCACCACTGGCAAACACATCTTCCACAGTCGAACTTAGCTGTGTCAAACCAGCAGCATCCTGTTCGAAGAAAGCAAAGACATAAAACGAGAGAGAAAGAGAAGAAAATCACCCTGAATCTCAGATAAAGAACATCAAATCGCAGTTATACCTGCAATGTTCCATATGCAGCTTCCATCCTCCGCTTCACTGTATCAACTTTAGCAAGGGTTGCAATTGATTCTGCTGATGATCCCTCGGCCTGAGAATAAATATCAAAAGCGAAGAATTGAAATAGTCGGATGATCTTTTATCGTTGCAGACACAAACAGACAAATACACACACTACCTTTTTTAGGAAAAGCAGGGTGTTTGCGACGGAGGAGCGCAGGTTGAGAGCGTCATCGCGTAGACGGAGGACGTCGCGTGAGGCACGTGGGACTCGGAGGAGCGCGGAAGAGCTCTGCTCCTCTAGAGAGGCGGCGATCTCCTCTGAGATCATCTGAAGCTTCATCTCCAGATCCACCATGTGCTTCTCCAACGGTTCATTCTCCTGGGGATCTCTCTGCTGCTGCTGAACGACGCCGTTTATCCACTTCTTTGGATCGAATTTCTCGTCTGAGAAGGCGCTGAGATCCACCATCATCTTCGTTCAGTTCAACGTGCTGATCAGAAGAATGTTGAGATTCAATGGGCTTCACCTGTAATCGCATTTCCCACGGAGGGTATAATGGGAAAGATAGAATTATTGTTAAAAGACAAACATACCCCTACACTTATAACAGATAAGAGGTGTTCGTTCATGCGGTCCATTCACTGTTCAACAATGTTGGTTTTGGTTTTTGGATCATTCAAACCGTAAGTAAAGCTGTTAAAATGGGCCGAGCCCAACGGGTTAGCCCGCCCTGAAAAATAGGCGAAGTTGGTAGAGTAGATATACTAAATGCTCGTTTAAAAGCGGGCTATATGGGACAGCCCGTTTGGACCGCGGGTTGAAGCAGGGCAGGGCGGGGCGGGTTGGCCCACTATTAAAAAAATATAAATAAATAATATTTAATAGTAATTACTATATTATCTAAAATATATTTTTATATGAATTATTCGGAATATGTCCAATATTTTATTAACACATTAGGTTAACTTTCAAGTTTCGCGGATTGGTCCGCTAGCCTCCCACCCCGCTGTAAGGCGGGCCGGGCTACCAGGGTGACCCCATCTCGCCCTACCTTTTTACCCTCGTTATGGAAGCCCTCCATGGGTTTGTTGAGGCTGGTATTCGGGCGACTCCGGGCTTTCGATATCACTGGCGGTGCGATGAGATTGAGCTTCCTATGCTGGTTTTCGCCGACGACCTGCTTCTGTTCTGTCACGCTGACGAGGTTTCTGTTGGTGTCTTGCACGCGGCGCTGGCTAGGTTCTCCTCGCTCTCTGGTCTCTACCCCAACCCCGACAAGAGCGAGATGTTCCTTTCCCGTCGGGCTCAGGTTTTGACGGATCGATTGCAGCCTATCATGGGTTTTCCACTCGGCACTCTCCCGGTCCGGTATTTGGGAGTCCCGCTTATCTCCACTCGACTGACTCTCCGCAATTGTGCCCCACTGCTGCAGCGGGTGGATCAACGGTTGGGTTCGTGGCTGAATCGGTCGTTATCGTATGCTGGGCGGGTGCAATTGATCAGGTCAGTCCTTCAGGCTTTACATATTTATTGGTCTGGTATTTTCTTGCTCCCGAATGGCATTGTTCGGGCTTTGGAGTCCCGTTTTCGCCAGTTCCTTTGGGGTGGTTCTCCAGCCAAGGTTGCCTGGGACGACGTCTGTCTGCCTCAGTCGGAGGGTGGCCTTAGTATCCGGTCTGTGGCTACTGATAACCGCACACTGCTGCTTCAGCTCCTGTGGAGGTTGCTAATTCGTGAGCCGGGATCGATATGGGTTGAGTGGGTCTATCGCACTCGCCTTCACTCACGCTCGATTTGGACCCTCTCCGTTTCTGCCACTACCTCCTGGAGCTGGCGCAAGCTCATGAAGCTTCGGCCTATCCTTCGTCGGTTTATTACATTTCGGATTGGTGATGGTTCCTCCATCTGGCTTTGGGAAGACCCTTGGTTGCGCCCTACACCACTTCTGGAGTGTTATCCTCGAGGCCCTATTGCGATGGGGATCTCTACTGGCACCCGCCTTAGTGAGGTGATTGATGGCACTGCTTGGAGGTGGCCTGGCCGCACGACTGTGGAGTACCTGGACTTCTGCTCCGAGCTTCCCCCGTGGACCCTACTCGAGCGGACACTGTGCGTTGGACGGTTGCGGCTGACGGGCTTGCAACCACTCGATTGATTAGGGAAGCTATCCGGTCTCGACGGCCTCTGGTGCCTTGGGTTGTTCTGTTTGGGGGCCCAGTCCAGGTTCCTAGTCATGAGTTTATGCTTTGGTTAGCTATCAGAGATCGCCTATCCACCAGGGATAAGCCGTGGATTGCCCAGCGTGCGAGGACGACTGCGTGTGTGCTGTGTGACATCCTCCATGTTGAGACGACACAGCACTTGTTCTTTGACTGTGGGTTTTCGCGTCAGTGTCTGCGGCTTCTCAGAAGGCGGATTCGTTGGACCTGGCCTTACCTGACGGACTGGGAGCAGGGCATCCGTTGGGCGGCTTTGCGTTGGCGCCAGGGACACCTACTCCATGCGGCGTATCGCCACATCCTCGCATCTCTTGTTTATCATATTTGGCTAGCTCGCAACAAGCGTTGGACGGAGGGCCTCATCACACCTCCTGATCGATTAGTTGCTTGTGTGATTGATCTCGTTTGTCAGCGTCTGCAGACCACCTCTGCAAGATTTGCCCTGCAGAGGGCTGCTATTCGACGCCTTTGGCGTGTTGCTTGGTAGTTTTTTTTTTTGTCTGTACTTTGATATACTCTCCTATATATATATACATGGCATTTTCACCAAAAAAAAAAAATTGATACGAACCTACGGTTTGAAGCCCATAACCGAACCTTAAAAATCACGCTAACTATATCCATTGTCAACTGTCAAAATTCCGCTACGATTTTTATGAACAATTGAACACCTCTAATTCAAGACTACTTTCCATAGTCACCTTAATATCTTACTTATCTTGAATAAAATATTATTTAATGACTCACATAATATCTTATTTTTCTTGAATAATAAATAAATAGTTATTTCATTAAATATTAAATGCTGGATCCATATTATTCGAGATACTGGTTGTATTACGATAGTTATATTAAGATACGAAATATTAAATGAAATGGGTGAAAGAATATTGTTGACCACCGTAATAGTTGTATTAGGATTGAAAGTTTAGATGATAGACTATGAATTATATATGTGATTATTTTATTTTGTGCTAATGATTCGAAAGATTACCTAAAAAATAGGTGATTAAAGTTTTGTGAAATCATATGAAAATGAACGAAAAGAAACTTGTTTATCTCTCAAATCGAATCTAATATTTGTACAATTGTTGTTATTAATATAATAATTACGTAATGTTTATAATATTTAGAGCAGTTTCATATAATTTTATATTAAAATGTAAATGAGTAAATTATATAAAATACTTTACATACGATAATCTATGCAAAACAAGCTGTAAATCTTTGTTTAAGAGCATCTCCAATCCCACGCTATACCTAGCGTGGGACTGGACCAATAAAGAGTTAAGTTCCTTCCAATGGAACTTTAAACTCTACTGCAATCCTAGAGGGGTGAACAGTGCTCCTCTATATTAAGCGGGGCACTGTTCACCCGTTAAATCTTTTTTTTTTTTATTTTTTTTCTTTTTCCTTTATGTTTTAATTTTTTTCTTCATTTTTATAAAGATAAAAATTTATCTTTTTAAAATTCTTTATTGTTTAATTTCTGTAAAAAGAAAAATTATTGTTCATTTATTTAATGAGATATTAAAATTAATATTATTAATTTTTATAAAATTTAATGATGGAAATTTTTTATTTTTTATAGATCATACTCCATTTATTTCTAATAATTAATATTTTAGAAAATTAGACAAAAATTAAATATCCTTATATATATTTTTCTTTAATTTCATAATAATTTATATAAATTGAATTATTATTTTTTATAGGTTATTATGAAAAAAGGAAGTATTAAAATTTTATTTATAATTAATATTTAGAATATAAAATAATATGAGATAAAATATTTTATTTTAGAAGAAAATATAGAAGAGATGGTTGGAGATACAAACACTGTTCAAACTCTATATATAGAGAAATTAAACTGTAGCAACTCTATATATAGAGTATATGGTTGGAGATGGCCTAAGACCATTAGGCGCGCTATAGTGCGTCACTATCTTTAGAAATTAAAGTAATGGAAGATAGAAATTAAAATAAGGAAAAGAACACATAAATACCTAAATATATAAAAAAAAGCTAGTTCAATCCTTGTCAGACATATTTTATAATAAGGTACCCATTCCAAAAGATATTTTATACTTAAGTACTCGTTTCATTAAAAAGCCACTTTTACCCTTACGTTCACTTATTATATTATTATTCCATTTCTCATCATCGTTCTTAGCTCATGAATCCACTCTCTCTCTCCAACCCATCCAAGCTCTCTTTATCTCTCTCTCTCTTTCCGAAACTCTCTGGAAGCTCTAATCGGCACGGTTTCTCGCCGGAAAATCGTCAAAAGCTTTCTCTCGGTCCCGCGTTCTCTTTTTCGGTCGGGTAAATATAGGGTTTTTTCAAAATTTTAAAATTTCAGCAATCGACCTTAGTCTCGCAGCCATCGTCTTCGATCGTCGCTGACCCATTTTGCTATCGGAAAAGCACCTAGATGGCCCGGTGAAGCGATTTCTCGGTTCAGGTAAGTCTTACTTGTATGCACAAAAATCATTTTGTATTGAGTATCCCTCATAAGTTGTTTTTTAGGAATTCTACACTGCTCAATTTTTTTTAGATTTAAATCTGAAATTTTATCTCCATTTCGCACCTAAATAGCTCATCGAGCTCGATCTCGATCTCGATTTATATTGGTCTAAGTTAGTTCATATTTTTAACCATGAACTATCTTCTCAGGAAAACATCTTCCTCATGAATATTGTGGCAACAAAAAAGGTTGAAAATGCCGTTGAAGAACATATGTAAGTTTAATTTGATGAAAATCCTAATATTTGTATATAATGTTATGCAGTACCATTTTTAATTATATTGTGTACCATTGAACATGCTATTGTAGTACTCAATTTTTTTAATACGTTGTACTTTTAGAAGAAGATTGTTGAAAGTTATTTTTTCATCATTCTACAGTAATAAAGCTAATTGGGCGCCGATTTTTAGCATATCTAAGTCTGTGAGATATATTTTTGGTAATACGTGAGGTTAATTTGACGAAATTCTAATTTTTGTATATGAATAGTATGCAGTACCAATTTTAATTTTATTGTGTACCATTGGACATGTGTGTTGTAGTACTTAATTTGTAAATATATAGTACATTTATAAAATATGATTGAAAGTTGTTTTTTCGGCATCACACACTAGTAAAGCTAATTAGCCGCTAATTTTAGCGTATGCAAGTGTGAGAGAACTATTTTTGGTAGTAAGTGGAGTTAATTTGACGAAAATATAATTTTAATCATATTATGTACCATTGGGCGTGTTATTGTAGTACTTTGTTTCTCAATATGTAGTACATTTATAAGAGGCTATCGTAGTATGTTTTTAAATTAGATTGCCATGTCAATTGTCATAGGAAAAATATCTTCTTTGACAGATTTTATTTTATTTTGCAGAGTTTCAACTTGAACGGCTCCATTTGTATGATGGTTTGAGATTTTGGGTAGGTTGACGATTAAGAAAGTAACGATCAAAATTAAGTGCAGAGATTAAGTGTGGGTTCAATGTATGGTGGTTTGAGATTTCGAATATGTTGACGATTAGATTCAATTATTGTATAGTCACATTAATATCGTGATGCATTTATGGTGATCATTAAATTATTGAATGATTATGCTACTTTGATTTCTGATATGGCTGGTAATTATTCCAATTTTAAAAATGGTACTACAACATGTCTACAATTGGTACTACAACCACATTAAGATAGTACTGAAAATGTAATAAAAAAACACGTTAAATTTTATCCGTAAAAATTGAAATAAAGACAGAATCTGACATATCAGAGAATTTTTTACATGTCTGATGATGAAAAATATTCAGAATGTGTCAGAGATTGTCGAATGTAGTCCAAACCTCCACGTTAGGTTTTGTCATAGAATGTGTATGGTAGATATATTTGATACTACAAACGTATTACGTATGGTACTATGTGACACTATAATAAGGTACATGAACCATGAACTATAAAGTACCATATCCTTCACAACTATGCTACTGAATATTAGGGTAAACATTTTTCGTCGCCGTTCGTGTTCATTTTTATGCAAAACTATTTTACAATATCTATATTTGTTATATCTTTCATTTTGTATCATATTTAACAGGTTAACCCTTAAAAATACGGATTTGTAGTAAAACCCAATCTCCAATGTAAGAGAGGGTTCCTTGTATGAACATTTCACTATGTAGTTTGGAATTTGAGACCTTCAAGTCATAATTTTCGAATAAGATACCAAATTTAGTAATGTATGAGACCAAGTGAAACATATAATATATATAGATATAGTAAAATAGTTTCGCATGAAAAATTAATTGTAACGGGGTCGAAAAATGCTTACCCTAATAAGCCGTACCAAATTTAGTATGTATATTGTATTATATATTACCTTGTGATTGTACCTTATTACGGTGCAACATTGTACCATTTATACGTAGTTTGTAGTACCAAAATATTTAAAGATAGAAGGTGACATATAATACAATTTCTCATATGTGAACATTCTATGACATGTCAGATACTTTCACAAATTGTTCCTAACATATCAGATACAATCTTTACATATTTTTTGTTACTTTTTTTATGATTATTAATATGTCGTACCATACATTCTACATACTCTATCATGTCATACCTACAAAAAAATTCCACCAATAACATATAACAAATTACAAGTTAGTTATTACACAACATCCAACAAAAGATAAATAATCTCCAAATAAATAAACATCCACATAGAAAATTACCTATAATGTAGCATTTTTCTCCTAATCGTCTCCCTCAAACATACAGATAAACTCTCGTGTATTACCATTATCCGTTCCTCTTCAGCAACCTTATGCCTCTGCAACAATCTCAGCACATCCCTCCTGCGCTCGATCCTCATCAGCACCAGTTAGGCAATTTACATCTCCATGTACCTTAGACACAATATCATTGAATTAATAACAATTTTCAAATTTAGGCAATTTACAAAAAAAAAATGAAGCACAATTTATACCTCAACCAACATGTTGATAGAGCGTAAAAGTGGATCTATTCTAGCAAATGAATAAGAGACTTTAGGTATGTCTAAAGATAAATAAAAAAGAGTCTTCTTAATAGCTTCATGTTGCTCACTAGTCATCTTATTCTTTATATCGGTCATCTTTGATCGAAATAAAAAATATGACATTAGATTGAATTTGTTTTTGGTTCAATTACTGCATAAGTCGAAAACAAAAAATCACAACATTATTAAAATACACTATCATTTGTTTCAAACATGGAGTACCAAACTTCCGAAATAAAGAGTATCATTATAAAGCATACACAGTACTAAGCATCAAGCATATACCGTACTAAAAATATATAACGATAATTACGGGCCCATGGGGTATCAAAAAAAGATAATTACCAAACGATAGTTCTATATATTTGGGACCAATTTATGCTACCACAAAAGTACCAAAATATTAACAACACACAAGGCGAACCAATCAATAGAGACTATAACAGATAATCTGAAAGGGACGAACAAACCCTAATCGAGTACTCAAATGCCCTAATTTACGAATAGATAAACTATGGCATAGAGTCGATGAATCTATAATTATAATCAGGCATATGGTACCAAAAAAAGAAACTTAACGTACCATATTCAGACATATACCGTACTCATTTATATTACCACGCAGTATCAAAATACCAATAATACAGAAATCGAACCAATTAACAGGGACTGAACATATAAATTTAAATTGATCGATATACCCTAATCAAGTGCTAAAACATACAATCCGGGAAAGAAACAAAAAAATTAGCATATCGATTACATCCATAAATCGTTGAAACAATAAACCCATATACATGAAATCGACGTATTAAGAAATTGGTGTAAATAAATCGCTGAAGCAAGAAAGAATGCATACCGGTAAAAGGAAACAACAAATTGTGAAATCGATTAGGGTAAAATCGGGGTAAAAATTCCTACCGTAAAATGTAAATGAGAAAAAGCATACCATGAAAAATGTAGACAAAAAGAACGTGTAGCTCTATGTCTGTCGAGTGAGAGATGAGCTCGATCTTGTGTCTTCAGTGAGAAAGATATGAAGCTTCTGAAAGGAGGTTGAATCGATCGTGGGTTTAATTATATTTTTTTTTGTTTTCTTTTAAAATATACAGTTGGATATATGTTGTAAATATACAAAGTTTGAGGGTTATTTTCGTCCATTAGGTACTTAAGTATAATAAAAGTTTGTAATGGGTACTTTAGAGAAAACAAAGTCTGACAGGGTATTGAATCATAAATTTTTTATATCAGTGGCTATTTAAATGCAGATTTCCCTTAAAATAATGGATTTCTTTTGAAGAAATTTGGGGAAGACGACTATTAGTAGAGATTAAGCTTTTGTCTTCTTTTTTCTTTTATTCTGTTTTTCTTTTATGTTTTCTTTTTATTTAATTTCTTTTTCCAATTTTTGGTTTTTATAGTAATTTAGTTTCATATCTTTTTAAAATGGCTCAATATGTTGCGAAGAGATGTGAATTCATGAAATCGATCTTTCACGAAAAGGTACTATCTATCTCATTAAGAGACACGATCACAAAAAGATATGATTTTACAAAGAGACGCAACCTTTCACAAAAATGTATGATATCACGAAAAGTTATGATTTTTCGTAAAAAATACGATCTCACGAAGAGATCAAAGTTTAACACCCTAAATAAAGGTGCAGAAGAGGCCAAATGGCTATAAAAACTTGAGAATATATTCCTAGTTGGAAGAAACATGTGTATGTTGTACTACGATATTATGATAATCAATCGACAATTAGGAGGACACATAATAAGCAAGGGTAAGTCACGACACATACGTCGTAGAGACAATACCATTAGGAAGTTGATCTCAAATGGCTTGATTGCAATCGACTATAAAATAAATGATAATTTGGCAGATCCCTTTACGAAAGGCTTAATCGAGATCGAGAATACTGCATGTCAAGAGGAATTAGATTAAAAATCTACCACTAAATGTTTGTAGCTGACACTCAACCTTATTGGAGATCCCAAGATATTAGTTCAATGAGACTAAGTTACATATTATCTCTATTCCTAGGATGAATGCGTTGTCCTATCACATGTACTGAGGTCAAGTTTTTGCTATTAATGATTTCTATATCTTTTGGAGTCTAGTAGGATACTCTTAAGAGAAGTGTCACCTATGTGAGTGTGAAGAAGATTCGATTCAATGAAATACTCATGAATCCACGACGGTATCCATGATCAAAATAGAACAAATCATGAGAAATAAAATATGCGAGAAAAGTCATTGTGTTAGTGTTATAGTCTTTGTATACACAAAAGTTGGACAGTTCAAGATACACGTTCATTGTATTGCGAGAATACTCAATAGCATTCTGCTACGTAAGATTCAAATCCACAAGCTACCTATCCCGATACTTTGACTTATCGAATGAACTCTCGTTAGTGTCAACTTTCCTGTAGGCATTAATCTCTATTAATGTGAGGCTTGCTGGAAAATATAAATAGAAATTTTTTTATTAATGAAAAGATATAAAACTTGACTAATGGAAGTAAAGGTTGACCAAAAGTCGTGTCTTTTTGAAAGATGAAATATTGTCTCCAATTATGATTAATTAGAACTTTTCAACTAATTTCAACCCCGTCTATAAATTGGAATCCTCGTTTTCAATCATTCCATCAGATTCTCTGGAATCTCATAAATCATGTAGTCGTTTTCTTTCTCTAGTTGTCACTCAAAATTCGTCTTAGAGTTCAAAACATTTTCTTTCTCTAGTTGTCACTCAAATTCGTCTAGGAGTTCAAAAGCATCGAATATGTTTGCAGATCTCATAATTTGAAGTGCTCCTATAATGAGATTTATGTCGTATCTTGATAAACGATTGCTCTATTCCGTAAACATCGCGAGTGGGATAATATCATTTTAAAAACATAACATTTAACGCTGACCTCGATAATAAAATCAGTTTTGCATCACACGTATGACTGATATATATACGAAAATTTACTGACAGTATAGAGAGAAGAGTAGAGCTGGAATCATTTGAGGGTTGAATTACCCAAGTATTATAAATATCTAGTCAATTCCCTAAGACGTTTGGGATTACATCCTCCTTAAATAACATTTTATTGGTGTTATTTTCTTGCTAAATTTAATTCAAATATAGAAATAAATAAAACCCATCTTTTGGAGAATGCGTACCTTATTCTTTCAAAATATTTATTTACTGTAGTGTGTAGGTACGTACCAATTGCCAGACTTTAACCCTTTGTACGGATCTAATTCATAATGATAACGACAAATAATGAAGCATAATCACGTTACATACGTCTAGACATGCCCATTATTAACCGTAACCGGCGGTTACAACCGTTAACCGCCGGTTACCTAACCGCCGGTTACGTAACCGTAACCGGCACCAACCGTAACCGACAACCCAGTTGCCGGTTACGGCGCGGTTGCTCGGACCGCTGACCGCCGGTCAATAAAAAAAATTTAATTTTTTTTTTTTTTATTATAGCCGTTGTAAAAAAAAAAAAAAAAAAAAAAATTGAATTTTTTTTTATTTTTATTATAGCCGTTGTAAAAAAAAAAATAAAAATTTTGAATTTTTTTTTTTATTATAGCCGTTGGAAAAAAAAAAAAAATAAATAAAAAAAATAAAAATAACCGGCGGTTTTAACCGGCTACCGCCGGTTAGGCTAACCGTCAACCGCCCCCGGCCGGTTAGACGGCGGTCGGACTAACCGCCAACCGCCGGTTTCGGTTAACCGGCGGTTGGACAAGTCTACATACGTCCTAGAAATTTAAAATGGATCCTTTCTTACAACATATAAAAATTAAATAAAAATTTAAATCTGTAAATGGGACCTGAAGATACTGTTCGACAATGTGAGAAGATAGAAAAAGCTACCTGAAATAAAAACAATCACAAGTCTTATTAAACCCTATCTCCAACACCTCCCATTTCTACAGTCCCTTCTGTCCCTTTTCAAACGGGGAAGCTTTCTCTTTATGCCCACGTAATTTAGAGATATCATCGACATATCGATTTTATCTATGCTACTTACGAAATTTTGTACTTTACTATGCATTCATTTTAGTTGTGTATATCTATTATTAATATATTAGGAACTTGTTGATTTATTGCGTGCAATATCCTGGTACACTCAATAATATTTAATAATAATTTAATATTTCCTTGAACTTAGAATGAATCTAGACACTCATATCAAGTCGTCACGAGAGAAAAAGAATAGAATTATATAGAAGGCATTTATATATATATACATATATATAGTAGATATGTGCACAACACTTCTCTCATAGTTAAAAGCCATTTCGTGCTATATCACTGCCTACTCGAGAATGAATTTCAAGTGTTTTGTGACGATGATCTTTGTAATAACGTGCACATTCATGCATGCGTGTAATGCTCGGACCCGTCTTGTTCGAGCAACTTCTTCACCGTCTACGGCTGGAATTAGAAACCCTCTTGATCAAAAGGTATATATAAATACTAAATATTGACTATATATGTATATTTGAGTTACTGATTATCATCTGTTATTGAACCTACTTTACTTTGCGCATGCAGAATGATGATGATGAGTTTAGGGTTTGTATGAATTTTACTCCAAATGCAAGTAAAATATACAAAGGGTTGCGTATTAGGGTTTCTATTGCATCGGAGCAGACTATGGAAGAAAGAAACGAAGAAAGTTCAGGTCATAATATTTTAATCCCATATCTGTTTTTTTAAATCTTTCTTACAATATGCATATGTGCCATGGTGCTTTACGTGATAATATATGTAAATTTTCAGGAGACAAAGATGATCATAACAAGCCTTCTCTTCAAGTCATGGCCTCCCATGATGCAACAAAACCTAAGGTAAAAGCCAGCTTTTTTTTTTTTTTATTATTATGATCTCTATCGCACTTTATCTTCATTCAAATTTAATAAATCTCGTCGATGGTAAAAAGCACAGTAACATGAAAAGGGTTGATAGCTAGAGCATTTCAATGGGTCTTTTCTGTACTTTGTTTTTTGTCCACTATATGTCTAATTTCTTGATGTGCGAACCAAAAGATAAATGATTTTTTTTAAAAAAAAGGAATATTTGAAACAAAGAACAGGGGGGGCTGTGTTATACGGAAACAATTGAGATTTTGTCCTAAATGGCTTTTTCAAGAATGTTATACCATGTAGAAAGGAAAGACGCATGTTCTATACATCAAAGATAGATTTGAAGTGTTATATAATATAGTTGTCACTTGGACAACACATATTGATCAGTCCCTTTCTTCATTTCATTGACGGTGATGAGCTCAACTCTCCGATATTAATCGCATCCATTTACCGCAGGTTAAGCGAAAAAAAGAAAAAAGAAATTCAATTTGATTTTCTTATTTATAATAAAAATAGAATTTTCTTGTACTAGTTATTTAATTAATTAAATGGAGCGGCAAAGGGTAATACAATGAGTCATGCTTGTTAAGAATTTTAACTTCTTTGTATTCTTGTAAATTTGAGAAGACCTAAAATTAGGGTTTGAGTGATACTATAATTTTTTTTTTTTAATTTAAATCAATATTTTAATTTATTATGCTAACGTTTTAATGCTATTTAGGGTTCACTCGAGCGATTCGACGCCAAGGAAACGATTTCTAAGTCGTCAACAATCTTCAAGGATGAATATTATTGGACAGAGAATGACTATCAACCACCACGTCGTAAATCTCCTATTCATAACAAATAATTTACTTCTGTGGCATATTATATATATATATATTAATTTGCTTCGCTAGAGATAATATTTCATCTGCATTTTACATGTACTATCATTGGTGAAATATTGTGTGCAGATAAGTGTAATAACGCCAACCTCACCAGGTTGTCTTATAGCCCGAACAAGATAAGATCGTTCGTTAATTATATATGATGTTCTTATACAAATGAAACTAATGATATATAGCATACATATTTTAGGCTCTTTTACTGCTAGCTGCAATGTGGCCTCGTTAGGCAGCATATTACAATGAATTGCTGCTAATACATATATTACAATCAAACTAGGTTTGCCCCTACTCAATTGTTATAACAAATACAAGAAAGTTTCTGCCATTGACATGCTATAAGTCGTACACAGTGGCGCATCACTATCGATTCGACGTTATTAGGGTTATATATAGAGGTCACCACCCATTATAACCTTGAAAGCCATTAATAAAAAACCCTATAATAAAGATTACCAACCGATCGAAAATGGCCACAAAAGTTCTCTTTGTTCTAATCTCCATTTCGTAAGTTCTACCAATGCTTCACTACATTCATCCCCTAACAGCTCATGCGTGTAATACTAATTCAGGCACTTGCATCGTTAGCCCTTCTCCAACTATAAGCCCAAGTAAGAAAGACCCACTCGGGTCGTGCCCTAAGCACGGACATACTAGCGAGGTGGACTAGCGGGTGTGTAAGATTTGGATCGAGTTCTAACACGGGCGCGTTGTTTCAGTTCGCTGCCGGATTGGCTGATCTCCAAGCTGCCCTTTGCCTTTGCGGGGTTGTTGATAGTGCTAAAATGTGTTGGGATTAATTCGTGCTGGTGATGTTCCGATTGCTCTTCTCTTAGCTTGACGCTCGGCGCGTGCGGGAGGATGCCTCCCGTTGGATTTACTTGTTCTTGATTTTATTACATTATTAACATGATAATACTAGTTTCGCAGTAAGGGAACAACTCCTAATCTTATTTAATTGATCTCTATGATCAAGTAGGGACTGCTTAATTTTTATACACTAGTATTTTAAGTACACTCAACGTGTATGATCCAATATATATATAATATTGTTTTATATTTAAGAATTATTTTAACTTTTAAAATGCTTAATATATGAAATTATGTTTAATTTTAATTGAGTCAGGATAAAATTGTAATTGTACCTGTCAAATAAGTCCAACCATGTCTGTCCGGTAACATCATGATTTCGAAGAGAAGAAAGACTCACATATGAGCAAAAACAACCAAAAAAACGGAAACGAAACAACGAAACTGAAAAACAACAAGAAACAAAATTTTGAACAAAAATAATTAAAGAACCTACTACTGGTGAATAGCCTAATACTCCATGAAAATGGCTAATAAGCCCAGATTCACGGCACTCTTCGCTTTTTTTTTTTGGTTTTCGACTTCGAGGCTCGTGTCTTTTTTGGAAGGGACACTCCCGTAGAGAGAGACACTCCTATGTGAGAAGACTAAACTCCTACAAGAATGAAAAAAAAAAAAAGAAATATTAAACTTAATAAACTGAAAAAACTAAATGATGAGTTCCACTAACCTTCATTAATGGAGGAAGGGGAGGATGGAGATTTGTATGTTTAGGCTTTTTTTAGAGGGAACGACGAGAAAAAGTTTTTAGAGAGTTCTAACCTATGCTTATTGACGATATATTTTAACTGAATGTAGTTACTTTAGAGTGCTCGTGTTTGTTTCTATACATTATACAGTATTAGTTATTTTATTTGCATGGTGACAAAAGAATTGGGGGCCCAGTTTTGAAGAACTAAAGTAACCGCCGATAATTGCAACTGTCTTGACAGTTTTTACAGTTACCTCAAAAGGGATCCTAATCAGTGAAGTGAATCAACGTTGCTTTCTTTGTGTTTGTTATAATTTGTTATAAGTCCCCACTGGTTATATAATATAGCTAGCATAGATTTCTACAAGCTTCTTGCAAATAAGTTTATATTCTTTAAATAATAATCTTTATTATTTTTTTTCATGAAAAAAAAAAGTTAACTTGTATTAAATGTGACACATCTGCACGGATTTTATCGTAAAGCATTAAAGCTGCCTTTTCTTTAGTAAATATGGCTGTACTTTCACCTGCAAATATCAAATTTATTATTATATTATTATTATTATTATTAGTCATAATTATAAATTTGAGTCACACAGTATGTCAGTTTTCGATTTTGAATCACCCTAAATTCATATGTCGAAATAAATTCAATACTCTTATTCTTTTTACAACAAAATAAGCCGAAAAACCTACTTGATTGCTGACGTGAAATATATTCTATGCACTAGACTGATGATTAGGCTTTGCAATGGAGCGAGAATTTTCGGGGCGAGGAATATTTCGTGATAAGTGTTGGGGCTGGGATGGGGATTAGCCCCCTCGCCCCACCTCGGCTCATTGCCAAGTCAACTGCTGACATGGAAAACTGACAAATGGAATTTCCAACAAATTCTATCAAAAAAGGATGTTGCCTTATTTTATTACAAATATCTTTATAAATTCTTTGAATTTCTGCAAAGGGGTGACAAATATCGTTTTTAATTTTGCTAACCATATGGTTTGACCGTTCTAATCCTACAACGGGTAAAAGTAGAAAGTCGAACACCATGTAATCTTCAAACATATTAAGCTAATTAAATTAATTAATATAATAAAAAAACGGTGGATCGTTGAATTGCGGTGAAAATTCCAATTAGAATTCATCCGACCACTACCATTTTGGTATTTTAATTTAGACTGAATATTCAATTTTTAATATTATCATTTAACATCACAAATTTCCATTCTGAAAATTCCACGTCGGAAAATTATCTTATCCTATCACATGCTTCATATACAACTTCCGTACAATAATGCACAATACAATATAATACCACATTTAATCATTTATATATAAACTCCATTCGTTACGCCTCTTGCAGTAAAACACATACCATATCTACAAGCACGTCCCATCAAATGTCAACCTCCACGTCTTCCCACGCGCCTCCGCATGACCTCGAAGCCACCGCCTCCTACACCCCCATCCCCTCCCGCCCAGATGGCGGCGCTAACAACCACCGGCCCAAGAAAGTCATCGCCGGAACTTTCTTTACAGTTCTCGTCTTGCTTTCCGTGGTATTCTTGTTCAACCAAGAACCTTTCGAGCTCAACGACAGTACTTCTTCTTCTCCGGCGAGGCAGGTGACAGATCCGACGTCGAGAGGAGTTGCACAAGGGGTCTCCGACAAGGGCTACCGGCTACTCGCCGGCGGTGGAGGGAAGCTGAGGTTTGCATGGACCAAGGAGATGCTGACGTGGCAGAGGACGGCTTACCATTTTCAACCTGAGAAGAATTGGATAAATGGTAAGGTTCACATCACAAACTCACGCTTATAGTTTCACGTAACTGAATAAAAGATAAATGTTAATATCATTTTTTTATATATAATTTTAATTGGTTTATTTTTTTTTTTTCAATTTATGTGGTTGACAATGTGATCAATCTGGGTGGGGGCGCGATTCTGCAGATCCTGATGGTAAGTGTTTTAATTGATTTTTTATATTTATATGTTTAATATATATATATATATATTATTTTTATGAATTTGTGCAACAAAAACAATCATCATACAATAGTAATCTGAAAACATTTATTTCTAATTAGGAAATACAACCTGGATTTTTATTTCTTATTTTTATCAAATTATTTTAATAGTAATAATTGTTGCCAATAATAATGTTCCAATGAGGGGCCATGCTTTGCAAGATTATTGGAAAGCTGTAGTAGTAATTGTGGCCCTCATGATCAAATCATATCATCTACTTCATTTTTTAAAAATATAAATAATCATACAAAGAACTTTAAATTTTTATACTTCATCATATTTCATCACATTTATTATCTATACGTGCCATCTTGATCATGCTATTTATATCTTGATAGGGCCAACTAACCAATCATACAAACTAGAAGCAAGTATTGAAAGGGAAATAAATATGCCAATACATATATATATATATATATATATATATTATTTAATATTGTAAATCATGATCATTTCATAGTGGGTCCTTTAATACTTCAGCATGTGATATTAGTATGTGTTAGGTGTTTAAGACAAGGAAGTGAGCCTATGATGTTTCTGTCTTTTAGTTTGCATGTGGTCTGGCCGACCCGTTACCCATTTAAAATTCATACCCGACCCGACCCGACCCGGACCCACTGACACGTCCTAAGTAATAATTGTTTGTTGCTATTGTTATTATTTTTTTTTTTCCCGATGAGCTATTGTTTAATTCAAGTACGGCAAGAAACACATCCGTGCGTTATTGTCAAGTCTTGAATTATTACATAATCAATATTTATTTTTATAGTACACGCAAATGTGATTAAATATATTTATTTGGTTTTGATTAAAATAAAATGGACAGGTCCATTATACTACAAGGGATGGTACCACTTGTTCTATCAGTACAACCCCGACTCGGCCGTGTGGGGCAACATAACGTGGGCCCACGCCGTCTCCCGCGACCTAGTCCACTGGCTCCACCTGCCCTACGCGATGGTCCCCGACCATTGGTACGACGTCAACGGCGTGTGGACCGGCTCGGCCACCCTCCTGCCCGACGGTCGAATCGTCATGCTCTACACCGGCGACACCTACGACCTGGTCCAGGTCCAGTGCCTGGCCTACCCGGCCAACCTGTCCGACCCGCTCCTCCTCGAATGGGTCAAGCACCCGGCCAACCCGGTCATGACCCCGCCGCCCGGGATCGGCAAGAAGGACTTCAGGGACCCAACCACCGCCTGGCTCGGGCCCGCCGGCGACAGGTGGCTGCTCACCATCGGCTCCAAGGTTGGCAAGACGGGCGTGTCCCTCGTCTTCGAGACAAAGGACTTTGTCGGGTACGAGCTGCTGGATGGGTTCCTCCATCAGGTCCCCAGGACGGGCATGTGGGAGTGCATCGACTTCTACCCGATATCGCTGACCGGGCCGGACGGGCTCGACACGTCGGTCAACGGGCCCGGGGTCAAGCACGTGATGAAGGCGAGCCTGGACGACGACAAGAACGATTACTACGCCATCGGGACGTATGACCCGCTGGAGAACAAATGGGTGCCCGACGACCCGCGGATGGACGTGGGCGTCGGGCTGAGGTATGACTACGGTAAGTATTACGCCTCGAAGACGTTCTACGATCATAGTACGAAAAGGAGGATATTGTGGGGCTGGGTCAGGGAGACCGACGCCGAGGAGCTCGACCTATTGAAGGGATGGTCGGGGGTTCAGTCGATTCCTAGGACCGTCGTGTTCGATCAGAAAACTAGGAGCAACGTAATTCAGTGGCCCGTCGAAGAAGTCGAGGGCTTGAGAATGTCCGAGAGCGTCGAGTACGATGACGTGGCGCTCGAGCCCGGGTCGGTTGTACCGCTTCGGATCGATTCTGCATCGCAGGTTTGTACCTTTAAAACTAGCCGTTGTAACGAAATGTTTTCTGTCATCTTATTACATTTTATTTGCAGCTCGACATTATGGCGTCATTCAAAATCGACGAAAGCTCGATTAGGTTTAGCTTGTCTTCGGTGGAGGATAAGAGTTATGATTGCACTACGAGCGGCGGAGCGGTTAAAAGAGGAGCGTTAGGACCGTTTGGTATTATCGTATTAGCCGATGAGTCGCTGTCTGAATTGACGCCGATTTACTTTTATGTCGTGGGAGGGACTAACGGAAAGCGCGAGGTTCATTTCTGCGCCGACGAGCTGAGGTAGTTTCTTCTTAAGTCGTAGCGTTGTAGAACGAAATAAATTGTATTATACGGCTAGTAATTTATTTATTTATTTATTAAAATTGCTTTTTTTAGGTCTTCGAAAGCTGCCGACGCGGATAAGATAATGTACGGGAGCAAAGTTCCCGTGCTCGACGGAGAGAAACTGACGATCCGATCATTGGTAAGTTTCTAACCGAACCCTAAAAATTCCGAAGTACACATTCGAATTATTACGTCATCGAATCCAATTCGAGGAAAAATGTAATAGAACGACTTTTTTTTTTTAAGGTGGATCACTCGATCGTGGAGAGCTTTGCGCAAGGAGGAAGAAATGTGATAACGTCGAGGGTATATCCGACCACGGCTTACGATGATGGGGCCCGCATTTTCTTGTTTAACAACGCGACGGAGGCAAGGGTTGTCACCTCGGTGAAGATATGGAAAATGGAATCGGCGGATATTCGTCCCTTTCCCTTCGACTAGAGATAGTCGTCGTCGTCGAGCTTCTCTATGTTAGTTGATTCTTGGATTTTGCTTTGGTGATTTTTTTTTCTTTATAGAGCAATAAAATGGGGGAAAGCTTTGGACGAATATGTTGAAGTGTCTTGTGTAATTAGATTGGCCTCGACTGTGCTGGCATACGCGAGGAATATACGAAAGGTTATACGAATAAATTTGTGTACGGTATGTGAAGGCGTAGGCCCCAGTGAGTGGTATGGACACAAGAGAATTTTGCTGAAAGAACTGTTAAAACAGAAATGTTGGCTCTAATGTTGAGACAACATTCGAGACCTCAAAGTTTTCGCACAGCGGATTAAAATAAAGTTCAGAGTAAAAAACGATTGAGACACAGTTTTAAAATATGCAGCAAGTTGTAAAACTTGCTGCGAGCCTTCAGGGCAAAATTCCACTCACTTGAAATGGATTACAAAAAGAACATCTATCGAAGATAGAAAACCAGCCTAGAAAAGATCCTACGAAAAGGACTATAAACCTACAAACTATGCATGGGTAAAACGCTAGGCAAAACTACGAAACATAATAAACGTAAAGGTGAGAGCTCTCTCTTTCTTTTCTTTCTTCCTTGTTTCGTCTACCATATTTGAGAACAAAGTCCTATATTTATAGGCTCGAAATTCAGCTCCAATAAAACTCTAGAATCCCTTGAAGATCTCAACTTCCTTGCTTGAAAAGATCTTCTCTTGATTTGGTCTATTTTAGGTAAGTTCCCTAAAATCTCTCAACCACCTTCCTTGTCTCGAATTTGACTTATTCCAAGCATCTGATCTTCATATCTTCTATATTTGGTAAGTACTTGACTTATTCTCCCATGATCTTCATATCTTCTATTTTTGGTATGATCTTCATATCTTCTATTTTTGGTAGGTGCATCTCCTATTCTTTAGCTTCACTCAACTCCACCTTCTTTGAACAATTCCAGCTCGAAAATACATTCCTGCACATACTTAAATAAAGCCATAATAATAGGATAAACGGTTTTTGGATATGAAAGACAAAATCAAAGATAGTCCACGTCTGAGTCAATGTTGACTCAGATGCTGGCTCAACATTGTCAACATTGACACTGTCAACATTAACAATCTCCCCCTTTTTGTCTTTCTTCCCAAAACCCGTGCAGAGATAAATCCAAAAACTCCCCCTGAAATCATGAAGACATTCAGAACAAAAAGTAGTCATCACAAGATAGGAAATATTAATCATCATAACCACTTCGAAGTCTCGAGCACATCTGCAAGCAAACACAAAAGTCAGGTACGCAATAATCTTCTATTTCTACACCTCCAGCATCTTCTTGTTATTCAGCTCCCCCTGCAGAAGTTCTTTCCTCAGCACCATTAGCTCCAGCTTCATGGTCTGCACTGATCTGCACCACTATCTCCCCCTTTTTGGGAAGAAAGTAAACCCCGAAGAACTTACCTCTGAGAAATCAGAAAGGTTATGGCGTCGTCCAGACACTTAATTTCTTTCTCCAGGTTCGATGTTGAGTCAAATGAGAAACCAACATTCTGCAACTCATAAACTAAACTGTAAGAGCGATGGAGAGCTTGAAACAGTTTGCAGAGAAGACTCAGAGACTATGATATAAAGTTTGTGCAATCGAGGATAGATCGAGCCGAGTAAAAGGAGTTAAGGAGTAAAAACGTGGAGAGTAAAAATCAAGTAGAACCAAGTTGCGTAAAAATCTTAAAAAAACCAAGTCGAGAACAAGAGCTACTTACCGTTTAGGGACTTTGATGAGCACATGAACCAAGTGCAAAAACCAAGAGATAACTCACAAAAACCAAGTCAAGAATAAGAGATACTAACCGTTTAGTGACTTGGACGATTCACGCGAGCAAAGTGGAGAGGACCGTTCTTCAACAATCGCTAAATGAGAACTATAGACACTAGAAACAAAATGGTAGATATATGTATAGACATTACCTAAGAATCAGACAAACACATACAGATTTTAGCGCAATCAAGCTGATTAGTTACACATGTTGTCCCAACATTTGACTCCACATTCCCCGAACGACTCCCTTCATTTTCTGTTCAACACCCTAGATCTCGATTTTCTTTCATTTTCTGTCTAACCTCACATTTATTTTGCTCGCATAGAGTACATCGTCACAGCGAATGCCGTGTACCTAAGGAGTTTTAATAGCTCGACCTGCTCTATTTTGATATCTCCTTTTTCAGAGTTCAGCTCTTTATTCACGCATAGAATACATCGTCACCGCGAATGCCGTGTATCTAAGGAGTTTCAATCGCTTGAACCTGTTTCTAGAGTAATTTTGATGAGAGCAAAGTCATATGCACGTGAGAAGGTCATTTCAGAAAACGGTCTAGATGAGTCAAATCATTTCAGGAAATCACACAGAAAACTTAGAATCAAATTTCAGAACAGTAACAATCAAGCTTAACTTATGCTAATGTTGGTCCTAATGTTGGACCAACAATTACTGACACATGCACAGACCAATAGACTTTTTGAGGCTCGAAAACCTCTCGAAGTCTAAGGCTTTAGTAAAAATGTCCGCTAATTGATTCTTAGTATCTATATGCTCTATTCTAACCAACTCTTTTTCTACCATGTCTCTCAAAAAATGGTGCCTAATATCTATATGCTTGATCCTAGAGTGCTGGATGGGATTTTTCGAAATATTGATGGCACTCAAGTTATCACAGTACATAAGTATAGTCTCACTTTCTAACCCGTAATCACTCAACATGCTATTTAACCAAATGAGTTGTGTACAGCAGCTTCCTGCCGCCACATACTCAGATTCGGCCGTAGAAAGTGACACACAATTTTGCTTTTTACTGTACCAAGACACAAGATTGTTACCTAAGAAGAAACAGCCGCCACTAGTGCTGTTGCGATCGTCTTCGTCACCTGCCCAATCAGCATCACTATACCCAACAAGGTTAGTGTTAGTATCTTTTGAAAACCAAAGACCTAGACTATAAGTTCCGCTCACATATCTCAAAATTCGTTTCACAGCATGCAAATGTGACACTTTAGGCTCAGACTGAAATCTTGCACAAACACACACAGAGTACATGATGTCAGATCTACTAGCAGAGAGGTATAGAAGACTGCCCTGGGTCAACATGTTCCCCAACATTGTCCTTACTTACCTTGCGTGGAGCCCATCGGTGTTTTCATTACCTTGGCAGTATCCAGTCTAAATTTCTTGACAGTATTCTTGGCATACTTCTCCTGAGACAGAAAAATTCCATTTTTGCTTTGCTTAACCTGCAGGCCTAAGAAAAATGTTAGTTCGCCGATCATGCTCATTTCAAACGTAGAATTCATAGCTTGGACAAACTCATCCGACATAAGTCGTGAAGTTGATCCAAAGACTATGTCATCAACGTAGATTTGAGCAATCAAAACACCAGAACCAACTCTTTTTACAAAGAGAGTTCGGTCGGCTTCTCCTCTATTAAAACCAAAATCTAACAAAAATGACGTAAGTCTACCATACCAAGCTCGTGGAGCTTGCTTTAGACCGTAAAGAGCTTTTTGTAGTTTGAACACATGATCAGGATAGTGAGGATCCTCAAAACCTTTCGGTTGCTCAACGTAAATTTCTTTGTCAATATAACCATTTAAAAACGCACATTTCACATCCATCTGGTGGAGAGTAATGTTGAGCCAACATGCGATACCAAGAAGTAGCCGAATTGATTCTAACCTTGCTACTGGAGCGAAGGTTTCATCAAAGTCTATTCCCTCGACTTGGGTATAGCCTTGGGCGACTAAACGAGCTTTATTTCTAACAACATTGCCATACTCGTCAGATTTGTTCTTAAAGATCCACTTCGTCCCAATGACATTGAAGTCATTCGGCCGAGGGACTAAAGTCCAAACCTGAGCTTTATCAAACTGTAAAAGTTCTTCTTGCATCGCATTGATCCAAAAATTGTCCTTGAGAGCTTCAACGACATTTTTTGGTTCAACCTCCGAAACAAAACAATTAAATCTAACCTCACTATATAAGGACGTCATGCAAACATTCTTCACCATCGAGCGGTAGTCTTTGCGCGGTTTGTCTCGTGTTCTGCGGCCTTCATTCACATTTCCAATAATTTGGTCAGCTGGGTGATCTTTCTGGATTCTAGCAGGTGGATCCCGTCGAACATTCATGTTCTCGTCATCAGTCTCTTGTTCGTGTGCAGATGTTGAAGCAGTTGCTGGCTCAACATCTGACTCAACATTTTCGTCTGTATGTACTGGAGCTGGAACCTCTTCTGTAATTTCAACCTGAGGAGTACTCGTGCTAACATCATCATCAAACACGATGTTCACAGATTCCTGAATAGTTTTCAACCTCAAATTGTAAACTCGATAAGCACGACTATTGGTAGAATATCCTAAGAAAATACATTTATCACTCTTCGAGTCAAACTTAGTCAAATACTCACGGTCATTTAACATATAGCAAATAGAATCAAAGACGTGAAAATACTTGACCGTAGGTTTCGTTCCCTTCAAGAGCTCATACGACGTTTTCTTCGTGCCATGACGAAAGTAAACTCGATTTGAGATATGACACGCGGTGTTCAATGCTTCAGCCCAGAACCTTTTAGAAAGATTCTTGGAGTGTAGCATGACACGTGCCATCTCTTGAAGCGTGCGATTCTTCCTTTCGGCGACCCCATTTTGTTGAGGCGTCTTAGGAGAAGAATACTCATGGATTATACCCTTCTTATCACATAATTCTTGAAAAAACTGATTTTCGAATTCTCTACCATGGTCAGACCTAATACGAAAAATCGGTGCACAGAAATTGTTTTTGACCATAGCACAAAAAGTTTTAAAAAAATCGAAAGTTTCAGATTTTTCTTTGAGAAAAAATATCCATGAAAATCTCGAAAAGTCATCAACCAAAACATAAGCATATTTCCTACCAGCTACGCTCTCAACTTCCATAGGACCCATAAGATCCATATGGATAAGCTGAAAACAATGAGCAGTTCTGAAATGTTGAGCAGAATGTTGGTCAACATTATGCCCAGCATGCATTTGCTTGCCTTTCAGACACTGTTCACACACGATCTTATCGAACTCCTTTAGCTTGGGGATCCCTCTGATTGCATCGTGACGTACTAGTTGCTCCAAGGTCCGATAATTCACATGGCCCAACTTCTTGTGCCACAAAATGACCTCATTCGATGGCCTCGACAGATGGCAGAATTCTTCGTTTCCACCTTTGTCTCCAACTTGGTAACAATTATCGTTAGAACGCTTACCTGCCATGACACACAATTTCTGATCGTTAAAAACCTCGCAACTTTCCTTGTTAAATCTTACCTCAAGTTCATCGTCGCAAAGTTGACTTATACTGATCAGATTTGCCACAAGTCCTTCCACATGGAGGACGTTCTTCAATGCAGGAAAACCGGGAACGTTGAGCTTGCCTCGTCCGAGAATTCGTCCTTTAGCGCCGCCACCGAAAGTTACTATTCCACTACTTAAAGGCGTATAATCTAGCAAATAATCTTTGGTACCCGTCATGTGGCGTGAACAACCGCTATCAAAGTACCAAGACCCTGAAACGTTAGCCTTAAAAGAAGTGTATACGACATTACAGCAAAGAGATGATTTTTCAACCAAATCTTTCTTCTGATTTTTGAGAACCCAGACAGACTTGTAATGAGCTGAATTAGAGCTAGAAGCTTCAGAAAGTTCTCCAGACATTCTGTTAGACACTGATCTCTCAATGTTGGGCAGAATGTTGGACGACTTTCCAGCCAACATTTTCTTCCTGACAAAATCATCTTTCATTTTCCAGCAAAACGGTTTTATATGACCAGGCTTAAGACAATAATGACATCTAAAACTCCTTTTTCGGGACTTACGAACAGAACGTTTAGGTTTTTCAACCAAATCAGATGGAGGTACAAAAACAGTTTTAGGTTTAAAAGCATTTTGAGAATGATATCCAAGACCATGCTTAGAAGAAACACCTAAAGAAAGTACCTCATCAAGAGTAGACTTACCTTTGTTCAGCTTTGTGAACGTATCATTGGCATGATCAACGTATTTCTTGATTCTGCCTAACTCCATGTCCTTTTTGGTCAACAAGGCTTCCATTCGGCTCAGTCCTTCCCGCAAGTCATCAACGAGCTTTTCCCTCTGTTCCTTTTCTTCGTTTAGAGAACGGATGGTCTTAATGAGTTTTTCGTTCAGCTTTCTTTCCTTTGACAATTCAAGAGAGAGAAGTCTGTACGATTCATCCGTGGTATTGTCAGCATCATGTACTTCTACTGCATGTACTTCATCATCATAAATCACAACAAAACAGTTTGAATCATCATAGTCAAAATAAACAAGTTGTTCAGATGTTGACTCCGATGTTGGATCAACATCCGATACAACATTTAAACCTATATGATGTTCCTCTTCTTCTTCAACGTCAGAGAACGATTGATTGTTACATCGCGTCAACTGGGCCATCTCTTCTGGGTCTTCTTCTGGATTATCTTCTTCATCGTCCGAAAGACTCACCCAATAGTTCTTTCCGTACCTGCGAAGAGTGTTAGCACATTCATTTGCAAAGTGCCCCCAACCTTTACATGCATGGCATTGAATCTCGTCCCACTTTATCTTGTCAGCTTTCAGTTTGTCTGCGGAGTTTCTCTTGAACACGGGGCGTTTAGGCGCGGAAGAAGTTTCCTTTTGATTTAGAACAGTCTTGAATGTTGGGCCAACATTCAACTCTTGTTTTTTTTTCAGAAACTTCCGGTAGTTCCTTACCAGCAAAGCCGTTGCCTCATCCTCGCTAGTGTCATACTTTGGTTCAAATTCCGAAGACTGAGCTGAAAATGCCAGGCCTTTTCCCTTTGACGCGTTTTTCTGAGCATCAAGATTGATCTCATTGTTCTTGAAGATGTTCACGAGGACATTAAAGTCGAGAGTGGCCAAGTTGTAGGATTCCTCAACCACTGAAACTTTGTTCTTGAACTTTGGGGACAAAGAACGAATAGCCTTAGAGTTTAAGGCTTTGTTTGAAATAGGTTCACCTAAACTTTGACACTCACTCGAAATATTTAAAAGCTTCCCAAAATAAGAAGAAATATCATCATCCTCACTCATCCTAAGACTCTCTAGTTGACTGTGAAGAAGACGAAGTTTTGTTTCTTTTACGCTCGCATCTCCCTCACAATACCTTTGAAGAATGTCCCACGCAGATTGAGCCGTGGTATAGTTTTGAATGATTTTAAACATGAAAATATCGACAGTAGAAAAAATCGCATTAAGAGCTTTTTCATTGAAATCAGCATTCAAACGTTCTTGTTGCGTCCATTCGGCGACGGGTTTGTCAACGACTTCTCCATCACCGTCCGGAGCTGTTTTTGGCGTATCATAGCCAGTAAGAACAGAGTTCCATGACCGGACATCAATTGACTTGATGGACTGACGCATCCAAACCTTCCAATAGGCATAGTTCGAACCATCCAAAACGGGAATTTTTCCAAAAGTGTTTGGGCTAAAAATATCCATATCAAAAAGATCAGAACGCTTAGTATATCAAGCGGAGGCTCTGATACCACTTTGAAGGCGTAGGCCCCAGTGAGTGGTATGGACACAAGAGAATTTTGCTGAAAGAACTGTTAAAACAGAAATGTTGGCTCTAATGTTGAGACAACATTCGAGACCTCAAAGTTTTCGCACAGCGGATTAAAATAAAGTTCAGAGTAAAAAACGATTGAGACACAGTTTTAAAATATGCAGCAAGTTGTAAAACTTGCTGCGAGCCTTCAGGGCAAAATTTCACTCACTTGAAATGGATTACAAAAAGAACATCTATCGAAGATAGAAAACCAGCCTAGAAAAGATCCTACGAAAAGGATTATAAACCTACAAACTATGCAGGGGTAAAAGCTAGGCAAAACTACGAAACATAATAAACGTAAAGGTGAGAGCTCTCTCTTTCTTTTCTTTCTTCCTTGTTTCGTCTACCATATTTGAGAACAAAGTCCTATATTTATAGGCTCGAAATTCAGCTCCAATAAAACTCTAGAATCCCTTGAAGATCTCAACTTCCTTGCTTGAAAAGATCTTCTCTTGATTTGGTCTATTTTAGGTAAGTTCCCTAAAATCTCTCAACCACCTTCCTTGTCTCGAATTTGACTTATTCCAAGCATCTGATCTTCATATCTTCTATATTTGGTAAGTACTTGACTTATTCTCCCATGATCTTCATATCTTCTATTTTTGGTATGATCTTCATATCTTCTATTTTTGGTAGGTGCATCTCCTATTCTTTAGCTTCACTCAACTCCACCTTCTTTGAACAATTCCAGCTCGAAAATACATTTCTGCACATACTTAAATAAAGCCATAATAATAGGATAAACGGTTTTTGGGTATGAAAGACAAAATCAAAGATAGTCCACGTCTGAGTCAATGTTGACTCAGATGCTGGCTCAACATTATCAACATTGACACTGTCAACATTAACAGTATGGACACGTGTCATATGATGATATATTTGCATTTTACTATGTTTTCTCCACGTTAGATCATCCATTGCTTGCGCATGCTAGAACAAATCATGCATAAATAGATAACTTCACTGAGATTTATATTGTATTATATATATATATATATATATATATATATATATATATATATATATAATTGATTGAGTAATGGAGGATGTGAAATTTCGTTATTGGGCCTATGCACACGGGCCCACATAGGAGGAGAGTTGATCGCATAAGTTGTGGGCTTCCTATTATATATATATATACATATTGATTGAGTAATGGAGGATGTGAAATTTCGTTATTGGGCCTATGCACACGGGCCTACATAGGAGGAGAGTTGACCGCATAAGTTATGGGCTTTCATCCTAAAATTAATTGGTGATAGGTGGAGTGACCCATTAAGTTATATGCTAGTCAACTTCTCCCTAATTAATCGATGTAAGATGCATTTGGGTAATGTTATTTAGCAGAGAACACAAATGTATGCTTTTGGCTTAAATCGTAACTAGCAGTTACACCAGCAGTTCTTACCAGATGGCGCAAACTTGTTTATGGTATGCATCATCAGTAATGCTTTGAAATATTCAGTTTTCATATGATCTATATATTTCCAATTATAATTTGAAATATTGCTTAATTAATAGTTTTTAATAGGATATAAACCACCTTTGTTTGAAAAATAAGTATCAAAACCCTTATGATTCGAAAATAGCGTAAAAGCCCATATTTAAGTACTAAAAATATTTTACATGATTACATCTCACATCTACTTCATAAACAAAGAAAAAATTGGCACACACAGACAATCTTCAAGGCTTGTACTAACTATACTTGTAATGACGTTTCAGTAATGGAAACCATCGTTGTATCTGTTGATGAGCGCCAGGGCATTGCTCGTCATGTGGGCAACATTTACGATTTTGCCCCCCATGACGTTCTTCACCGCCCCGTTGGTGGCGGCGAACCCGTCGGTGCAAGTGTCCTGGTCAGTGAGGGCGGCGCTGACCCACGTCTGTATGTCGCTCATCATCATCTCGAAGTTGTTCCTATTGATCAGATCCATCTCCGCCATCGAGCTCCTCAGCCTGTCCACCGAGTCCGAGAGCAACTCAACGCAGTCCCTCATGGCCGAGACCTCCCGAGGGGTCATGCCGGTCCCGCTGGAGAGCCTGACCATGTCAGCCGAGGTGGCACGGGCCGTGTTGAGGCTCAAGGAGAGGGCGGTGTGGGCGAGGATCTTAGGGCTCTGCTGTATGGCGCTGGCGTGGGCCGAGAGAGTTGTGTAGCAGAGCTTAGGGTACGTAGTGGCCGTGCACGACGTACGGATGAATTGGGTGTTCGTGGTGGTGGCTGCTGCTGCCGCTGAGGAGACAAAGATTAGTATTATTACAAAAGCTTTTGTCATGGATTTTGAGGGGGTGAGGATATTATTATAGGAAATAACTGCCATTATTAATTCTTGTCTTAGTTTTCTTGATAATTTGTGGAAATAGATATAATTATTTATGAAATGAAGTTGATTGTGTTTGAATTGTTGGAGAAAAATAAGATGAATTTATAGGGGCGATTTTGATTTTCTTTTGCCTACATGTTTAACATCATGTGCATTATTAGGGTTAAGGGCCATACATATAATATATATATGTGGAGGGAGCCTTGTTTTGTTGGTACTATTAATTGGTTATGGAGACATATCAAATATAAAATCAACCTTACAAAATATCAGTATTTTAATCTGAATAATGCAATGCCATCCTTAGAAAATAGGATTAATTATTGACCATTCATCAGTTCTATTAGTAATATTATTATATAATGTTTTAGTTCGGTCGAAGCCACACCTAATTTAGTTAACTAACTAAAGATGGATGCTATGCTATTGAAGTTGGAAGTTGGAACATAGTAAGTAATCTTAGCTTATTATATCTTCTTGAATTGGCTGCTTTAGGATGACGTGAGAGCACAACTGCATCTATGCGTGTTGGCTTGCCTTATATACATATATATCTCCATAATGGAAATTAAAAATATGAGAAAAGACTTTTGAAAATGACTAAGGATATTTTTTATTTTGTGGGAGTATTTTTATTTTATTTTATTTTTCTAATTCGTGTGGAGTAGATTATAACCGGTAAGCTATCATCGCACGAACAAATTGAGATCAGAAAAAAAAATATATTAAATAGGGGCCCTCCCTTCCCTCCCTCCTTATATGAAGATTTTTTTCTTTCTAAATTGCAATTCTTTGTTATTCTTCAATTAATATCATGATAATGATTCTAAATTCTAAGTTGTAGCACTAATTTATATTGTTCACTTAGTAGCTCATCCAAGTTTCATTTTTTTTTTTTCTTAACAAGTCATTTGATGTCCGAAGTTGCAGTTTCTTACGAGTCTTCATTAATATTAAATCATCATCATCATCATCATCATCATCACTTCTTTGTGGGACATGGGAGGCTGCCATTGTCAGTCAAAGCATCCAAACTTATCTGCCTTAGGAGAATTTTAGCACGTTTTCTTACTCTTTTTTTTTTTAAAAAAATAAATATAAAATGGGATGTAATATAATGATTTATTTATTTATTTTTACATCAAAATGAAAATCAATAATATTGTATATGATCAATTATCTGCCATGTGTACAATTATAGTAGACAAGTAGAAACAATAAAAAAGGAGTACAACATATATATTGTTTGACTCGGTATCACTCAAGAAAAACTATGCATGATGGATCGACCGTTGAGTTCTGTTTATTGCATTGTATCTCAACGCATTCTTCTATGACAAATAGCTCCTTTTCTTTCTACACTGCAACATATCGACAAGTTCAAGGTTGATTAGTGGAACACTTTTGAGTTAATTAAGGATATATTGTTATTTAGAGGCTAAGCATCTTGGTTGATTTAGTATAATACAAAGGAGCAAATATACAGTGATATTTCGATATTTCGGTTTTTACGTCCTTTGATATTAATACTGATGAAATCCATTGTGCGTTCCCATGGGGTTGACCTAATAGTTCGGGTTAGTATTTCCATCACTAACGTACTGAGTTAATTTGGGACGAATTTTTTAGGGATTAGTTGTAACTTCAGATTGAGATTGAGATGGCATAAACCCATAGTTAGTTGAGTGGGAATATACCTTGGATAAAAAAATAAAATAAAATAAAGAGCCTATTTCATGACTTTAATTTTTGTTAATCAAAAGTAAAATTTTATTATTTAGTTAGGCAGTTCCGATAACTCACTAAGTCCTAAAATAGCCGGATTCTATAATCGATATCAATAATATATTTATTGGCATGTGCCTTGCCTTTGAATTTTTTTTTCACCATTATTGTAATAAAAAAAAATATGAAAAGACTTTGAAAATGACTCAAGATATTTTCTTTGTGGGAATAATATTATATTATATTTCTCTTTTGTTTTCTAATTTCGTGTGGCGCAGAGCATAACTGGTAAGCTATCATCGCACGAAACAATTGAGACGAGAAAAAAAAATATTAATAGGCCACCATTCCATTATGAAGAGAAAGATATTTTCTTTGCCTAATTGAAAAAAAATATATGTATATACACGTAATATATTTTCTCTTAATGAAGATTATATTTTGTGGGAAGAATCGTAACCTTCAAAGCTACGGATAATTTGTCTCCTGACCTAATGGTTGAGAGGTATATTATTGTTATTCCTTTGGTGTCGAGTTCCAACCATGTGAAGGAATTGATACATTTTTTGTTCGAGGATTAATTCATCCTCTTGCGCCAGTCATAACCCTCGAGAGAAGAAAAAAGAATCTACAAATAATTTCCGATCAAATGATATATATATATATATATATATATATTATATTGTCCCGTATAAATGCAACAGTCTGAGCAACAGTCTTCTTTATGAAGACCCAAGTATAAATGCAAGATACTCAACACAGAAGAAGTACTTTTCACACAAGCAACAAACTCAAGATCATAAAACACAGAGCAAGAGTGCGAAGTCACCAAAAGCTTAGGAGAGACAGTTGTTGTAACTAATGTGTGATTGATCATAGTGCGCGATTAGATCTTTCCAACGGACATTAAAAATGTGTTGAATTAGGTGGACTGTAAAAAGCTGTCTATATTGAGTGTTAGAAGTTTAGTCAGCGAGAGTTTAGCTAAGAAGGTTGTACATTTGTGTGTGTGTAAATCAAATCTTCTAGTGGTACCTTACTTGCCAGAAAGAAAGGGAGACGTAGGAGAATAAACAAGTCTTGTGTTTACACTTTCAAACTGACACTCACACATACTTAAATTCAGTTAAGACCAGTCGATAACTTCTACATCACTGGCTTATTGACCGATTGAGAATCGGCACAACAAGTCCAAATCAAACCTAAGTTTTCACACATTACAGGCAAGCCAAAAAATTACAAAGTGTTTATTCATCCCTCTAAACACATAAACTAGTCCGAAGAGAACTAATAAAAGATATTTGTAATAACAAAGCATGGTAGAGGTAAGTAAATCTTACTTTAATTATTGACTCTTTGGAAATATAAAAGCAAAAGTATTTCAACTTACGGAAACATAAAGTCTACTTTGCACAATGTGCAAGAGGACCGTTGACAATTTTTTGTCCCCTTCCGAATGTACAAGAGAATCGTTGACGATTTATTTTTTAAGATATAATGGAAACGTAAAGTCTACTTTGCACTAAATAGCTTTACCAACGAACTAAACTTTAGACGAACAATGAGAAAAATGGAATGTTTATGCTTTTCTGTAATTCTATGTTTCGATCTATGTTTCAAACTGAAAATGAAAACCATATTCATAGATGAACGAAGATCATTCAAATGACTTAATACATTCTTGAATTCGAAGGGTCAAATGAATTTATTTAATTCATTCAATGTGAATCAAATATGTTCATGTATTTCATTAATTCATTCAAATGAGTTTATTTAATTAATTCAAATGATTTGAAACCAATGTTGTAAAATTCGCTAGGCGCTAGTAGGGCGCCCGGGGTGGGCCTAGCGCCTAGACGGCCTAGGCGGTTTCTAAGCGGAAATTAGTCGGTATACTTATTTTTTTTATTATTTTTATCTTCCATATAGCAAATATGCTAATATTCTACCAAAGTAAAGTTACATGAAATTTATCCAAACATTTAAAATAAATATTCAAATATTCTAAATAAATTATGTTAATCCCAATAATGATATTCTGTATTTAAAAAAAATTTTCCAAAAAAAAAAAAAATGGACCGCCTAGACGATATTCGCCGAGGGAGAGGGGCGCCTAGGCCGAGTTTTACAACAATGTTTGAAACAGAATCTTATTTAATTCAACGAATAAATCTTATTCAATTCTTCGTAATCAAATAAACTAAATAAAACCCCTTAATGGACTCTAACAATTCACATTCTAATCCCTTAACCCTCAGTTTGGTATATGCAGAATTAATGGGCGAAAAAGACGATGAAAAACGATTACAATACATCAAACAATGATACATTTCGCTACCATTGTCGGATCTTTATTTATTTTCGTTTAACAATGATACATTTCTCTTGTACATTTATATATTTTTTTCCTTTCTACGCTGAAATCTTTATTCCAAGAGCATCCAAAATATTTTCCACTCCAAACGCACTCTATTGATAAACTAAAATATGTTGAACCCCAAATGCACTCTATTGATAAACTAATAATAATATCTTAATGGGAAGCACAAACTCCAAACATCACTTACAAACATAGACAACAACTTCGCATTCAAACATTCTTCAAGACTTGTACTAAATATACTTGAAATGTTTCAGTAATGGAAACCATCGTTGTATCTGTTGATGAGCGCCAGGGCATTGCTCGTCATGTGCGCAACATTTACGATTTTGCCCCTCACAACGTTCTTCACCGCCCCGTTGGCAGCGGCGAACCCGTCGGTGCAAGTGTCCTGGTCGGTGAGGGCGGCGCTGACCCACGTCTGTATGTCGCTCATCATCATCTCGAAGTTGTTCCTATTGATCACCCCTATCGCCGCCATCGAGCTCCTCAGCCTGTCCACCGAGTCCGAGAGCTCCTCCACGCAGTCCTTCATGGCCGAGACCTCACGAGGGGTCATGCCGGTCCCACGGGAGAGCCTGACCATGTCAGCCGAGGTGGCACGGGCCGTGTTGAGGCTCAAGGAGAGGGCGGTGTGGGCAAGGATCTTAGGGCTCTGCTGTATGGCGCTGGCGTGGGCCGAGAGAGTTGTGTAGCAGAGATTAGGGTACGTAGTGGCCGTGCACGACGTACGGATGAATTGGGTGTTCGTGGTGGTGGCTGCTGAGGTGGCAGTGTGGTGTTGCAGTGCTATGGAGGAGACAAAGATTAGTATTACAAAAGCTTTTGTCATGGATTTTGAGGGGATAATCGCCATTGATATTGTTTGTAAAATTGGTTTCTTGACTATTAGCTGAATATATAGATATAAGTATATGTTTTTTTTTTAAATGGAGTTGATTGTGTTTGAATTGATGGAGAAAAATAGGATGGATTTATAGGGAGGCTTTTGAGTTGCATTTGCCTACTTGTTTTTAATCGCATACCTTGTCGACAAGTAGATGATAATGACAGTTACGTACTTTAGCTAAGGGTTAGGGCAATGTATGTGGAGACTTTGTTAGTGTGACTTT
This sequence comes from Lindernia subracemosa, assembly GCA_028392965.1. Classification (NCBI taxonomy): domain Eukaryota; kingdom Viridiplantae; phylum Streptophyta; class Magnoliopsida; order Lamiales; family Linderniaceae; genus Vandellia; species Vandellia subracemosa. The sequence continues at coordinate 40,927 of JAQPCC010000160.1, read as the reverse complement.
GCTATTTGAGTCGACATATATGAAATAAATGCGATTCAATCAACCTTAAGACCAGGCTTTTTGGATATTTTATTAATGGGATAAAACCTAAAATGGTCCCCCAATGTTTATCATATGGACCAATTTAGTCATCGATGTTTCGCCTGAACCAATTTAGTCCCTAATGTTGTCGATTTTGGACCAATTTGGTACTTCCGTCACGATAAATGTTAATTGTAACGGAAATCTCACACGTGGCTCATACTAAATCATGTATGGATCGAATTTTGGAATATTTGCAGGATTTGGGAGGTTCGTACTGTTTTCTTCTAGTGTCAATGAAGCTCGACGAAACAGATGATCTAGAGCCCATATTCGAATTTTAAAGGAGAAATTTTTAGTTTCGTGCTCTAATTTCAGTAATCATTTCAATTTTATCGACCCATACATAATTTATTGTGAGGCACGTCTAAGATTTCAGTTAAAATTGACGTTTATCGTGACGAAAGGGCCAAATTAGTCCAAAATCGATAACATTGGGAACTAAATTGGTTCAGACGAAATATCGAGGACTAAATTGGTATATAGGATAAACATTGAGGATCATTTTGGGTTTTATCCCTTTTATTAATATTATCATTATTAGAAGACGAGATTAATTAGTTATTACTTAATTTAGATTTGATAATAATATATAAAATTTAGCCCCGTGCCGTAAGTAATAATGTGCTAAATATGCGTGCAACTCTTGGTGGGAGTTGGACAAACTATTAAGTTGTATAACAAAGTATAAGGATTTTCGATTTTAGGTCTGTGTGTTTGATAATTGTAAATATAGATCACTAACTTATGATGTAATAAATTAGGGTCTCGATCTTTTTATCAGCAAAATAATTTGATAATGGCCTGAAAAAATATTTCCTATCGACTTGGTTTCTGACACGAAATAGTGTCAAAAAAATAGATTACAACTTATTTTATCTTTAAAAATGATGGGAGGCTCAAATTTGTCCTTACTTATAAAATTGATTGCTTGTATTTACAAATATCAAATAGTTAATCATTGAAATTTATAAGGGTAATTCTATTGGCACCCCCTTTTTTCTATTTGCACCCCCCTAATTAATAAGTAAAGTAAACTATTAAATACTTACCAATTTTTAAAGTACTTAAATAGTTAAATACTTACAAATTTAAAATCAAATACTTACCATTAAACTAAACCAATTCTAATTTTCAACTGCATCAATTAAAATACGAAATTATTCAACAATTCAAATTGCATCCATTTTACCAATTAAAACCGCTTCAGCAAGGCAGTTTCAAACCACTATATCTGTGTTTATTTGATATTAATATATTAAATATTAAGTTTTAATTTTTTTAAATTTAATATAAAACTGCAGCGATTAATATAAGGAATATAAAATTATTAGTGGTGTTCAACCGGTTCCAGTTTCGGTTCTCGTGGAATCGCCGGTTCCGGTTGCATCAAAATCTCAAACCATAATCGAACCGCGGTTAACCACGGTTTGGAACCGTCGGTTCCATTTCCAAACCGGTTCTTATAATTATTTTTCTTAATTTTTTTCGTTCAAAATCGTCAGTTTTCCAACGGTCAGTAAATTATGGTCGTTGATCTCCAACGGCCACGATATCTGAACCGTTAACAATTTTTTTATTTTTTATTTTAGAAAAAAACTGGCGGTTGCCCACGGGTTTTCGGTTTTGAAAATATAAAAATCGGAACCAAACTCCTCCGGTTATAACCGGAACCATTGACTCCGATTAACCGAACTGTTGATCACCGATTCGGTTCAGATTTTTCAAGCCGTCTGAACATCTCTAAATATAATAAAAAATAAATTAAATATTATATCGCTGTATCTTGGAAAAATAACTTAATTAATATTGTTGAATAACTCATACAATTAATATTGTTAAAAATAAATTATAAAATAATTATTGTTGAATTCATGTAGTTATGTAAATGTTTTTTAACAAATTTCATGTGTTTTAGGAGTGTAAAGGGGGTGTGGGGTGTGAAGGGGGTGTGAATAGTAGGACTCAATTTATAATTTGGCCAATTTTATTTTAGAAATGTCTGCCTCTTGTTTTATTAATGTGAAAAGGGGGGTGTGGGGTGTGAAGGGGGTGTGAGAGTGCAACTGCATGTGCCTTCCCCCTCCATTATTGAAATTAAAAATGTGAAAAGACTTTTGAAAATCACAGAGATATTTTCTTTTATATAATTGAGAAAAAAAAAAAGGAATATTAATAGACCCCATCGGCCATCATGTCTGTGGAGATATTCTCTTAACGAAGATATATATATATATTTTTTTTATTTTATTTTTTGTAAGAAGAATCGTACATCTTTTAAAAACTTCCAAGTAAATCATTAAATTAAAGAAACTTACAAATTCTACAAACCAAGGGGGAAAATTAGTATATAATTCTATATTGAGAATCATCGTTATATTCAATGATTAAACCCTTCAAGAATTTGCACACTCCTTGCGCATTGCAACTAGCCGATAAAGATTGATTCATTTCCTAATATGTCACTTAATATAAGATTATCATGAATGCATTGATATTATCCATTTGCATGGCCATTATTATTTCTGATATTAATCACGTTTCCATCGTCTAGAACGCACCATTGGGACACAAGTGGGACATAACCATCAATCAAAACGTTCATTCACTATTTTTCAATACTTTGCAAAAAGAAGAAAAAAAATTACACATTTTATATTTTTATACAATTTACATATGTTTATAATCCCTTTCACCTAATGACAAAAAAAAAAAAGAGTCCCTAAGAGTCCATTGTCACTGTTCTTGCATGCACATGAGAGCCAAACTCTTGCACAAGAAAAAATGGACCATTCTATATACTAAGGTTCTCACATGTAAGTAAATCTATTCAGTTCTCGGCCAACTCGTCGAATCAACAAAGAGATTTCGAAAGGCGCCGCCCGAAATATGTAAAAACAATATCACCGGCTGGAAACGTATTCATGATCACTCTGCGCTCGATTCTTTGTTGTTCTTTATAACCAAGTCATAGTTTATAGAAGCCAGTTGCGACAAATTCTGATGATTATCGACAAGGAGAAAAGAAAAGAAAATATTAACATGACTGACTCCCAGAAGGAGTAACAAAAAATTTAGTCCTATAACTTCCGCGGAATTTGCTTTTCGTCATCTATTTCCTCCATATCCAAAACTGGTTAAGTATGTTTACACCATTTATCATAGAGAGTCATTTTGGTAATGGTAAATAGTCATTTCACACTATACAAATTCAATCAACGCTCTCGTTGAAGCGATCAAATTTTCCTTCCCGAAAGCAATAAAAAAATGATCGAAAAAATTACAACAAAGTACTATTTATGATAAGTGGTGCAAACATACTAGACTACTTTTGGACATAGACAAGTTAGATGACGAAAAACGAATTTCATGAAATGACTATTTTTGGACAAGAACAAGTTAGACGACGAAGATTTAATTTCGTAAAAGTCATAGGACTAAAATTAAATTTGCTCCGTTCCCAAAAATAATGAGATGATAGGGAGGAAGTTTGAAACTACATGACCAGAAAATTCTCACCTTGAATGAGAAATTGCTGAAAGAGTACTTCACGTCGAGGCAGGGACCGGCAAAGTCCGTTAAATGTCCACATTCAACGCCCTATTTTCAAAGAAACATGTAACTCAGTTTTGCTCATCTTTTTTTCGGGGACAAGGAAATATGTGACAATAAAAGCTTACGTCTTCGTCCTGTAAGTTACTATAACTGCTGCTGCATGATCCACTGCCCGTCTCAGTCATGTCATCGCAGTCGCTACATCCATGGATATTTTCCTCGTCAAGATTCCATATGTATCGGCTCATGAAATAACTCGTATCATGCGCATCGTTTGATGGTATAAATGCTGCCTGAAGAATCAAAATAACCGTTGCGTAAAGCTGTGAAGCTGTCAAAACTATAAGAAATCGTTTTTGGGAACCCATAAAATTGCATGAGCGTGGATGAAGGTGTTTCGATTGTTAAGTAAAGCGAATGAGACCTTCTGCATTTCAAGAGTATCCCAGTTGATATCCTTGAAAAAGTGATGCCTTTTAACCTGCGAAGACAAAAGGAGTAAAGATTAAAGAGTAAACCTTTTCGCCTTGCTTAAAACATATGAGCCACCTAAGCTTTAGATATTATTACCTCTCTAGCTCCAGTGGAACCCAACCTTTGAACTGGATTCTCATTTAGCAACCTGAAACAAATGGTCTGTCCATAGTCACACAGTTTAGAAGCATAAATCTTACAAAAGTTTAAGACTATATCTCCTTAAAGTTGGGACCGTAAAAGTCATAATCAAAAACTTCAAGGTGAACTGAATGAAGATGTGAAAAGAGAAAATATAGCATACTTTTTAATCAGATCATGAGCCTCGTAACTCATCTCTTCTGGTATCTTGGGCCAGGGGATGTCTCTGTTCATTATGTTGTTAAAAATTTGCTGCATCACGGAAAAAAAATAATTAGTACTACCATCTATTGTCGAGTCGTAAATAACACAATAATTAAGCTAACTCATGAACTATTTCCGTTTTTAAACAAGTATCAGTAGATTGTCATCAGCTCATGTGGCTAGGCAAAGCATCTGAATTGGCTGTCATGAGCTTCTGAATATACAAACTTGCGGTGTATGAAATAATGATATAGATTCACTGACCATTTGTGAACCAAATTGATCTTAGAAAAAAAAAAAGGAATATCGGACTCCATCAAGTATAGCTCATCTCCATGACATATAAAACATGCATTAAATTAAGATGGGATACCTGCGGATGTTCTGCATTGAAAGGAGGAATCCCTACTAAAAGCTCAAATAGGATGACACCCACTGACCACCAATCTGCAGTAGCACCTACATAGAGTGAAAAAAGCCGAGTAAGTGGAGATTCTCGCACTTGCCTATAAAAAAATATCATATATTGGAATTTAGTAAGCAAAAAAAAAAAACGTTTCGCATAGATTACGAACCATGTCCCATGCCAAGAAGTATTTCTGGTGCCAAATAATCAGGCGTGCCAACGACCGAATGTTTCTTCCTCTGTTCAAGTTTTTGTGATGACTGCAATCCTTCTTTTGGTTTATCATCACCAACTAATGCAGATGGTCCAGACAAGTCATCTGTGCTATTTATCAGTCCGACCTTGGAGAGCCCAAAATCTGTCAACTGAAATGGTACAAGATATGTTCATCTAATGGGAATGAAACAATGTGTGTTGTGCCATTGTATCGATCTCAACTTGTAAAGAAACGCGGGAAACTTGAATAAATTATGGTTGTTATAAAACCTTGATGTGACCATCTGGACCTATCAGCAGATTATCTGGCTTCAAGTCGCGGTGTATTACATTTAAGGAGTGCAGGTACTCTAATGCAAGTACCTGGAATAAAAATACATAATCTTCTATTCACTGAAGAAATGACCAATAAAAAGTGTATTTTTCTACATTGAGCTGACAGTAGTATTCTTACAACTTCTGCTATGTATATTCGTGCCATATCTTCCTCCAAACAACCTAGATTTTTCAACAAAGAGAAGAGATCCCCTCCGTTCAAGTACTCCATGACCAAATATAGATTTTCCCTACAAGTGAAAGAATAGAAAAATCGGACCTGTTCATCGTTAGAATGTAGATTAGTAAAATACTTCACAAAGTCTTGGCACATCCTATTTAAGTTCATAATCTTTGAGAGATCCGCTCACCACAAAAGGATTGCGAACTGATATTAAAATATCACGTTCAGCTAAGATACTTTCCACTGCATTTTTGCGGATCATATCAGCTTTCTTCAGAACCTGCAAAAAGCTGGAAGTTTTATCAGATTGATGTCGCCTTGTAACAATCTTAGCAGTGTCACAGATAAAATTTTCTGATCATGCATAGACTCTTGACCTTTATTGCAAATAAGTCACCAGTTGCCCTTTTCCTGGCCAGAAAAACTCGTCCATATGCACCACGACTAATAGGTTTAATAATTTCAAAATCTTCAATAGATGTACGATCTTTGGTACATGCACTAATCGGGCTTGCACGTAGACTGCGTACAGTGTCTTCTTCTGTATAACTGTCCTCATCTACCATGGTATGTGGGGCCGAATCTTCCTTTTTATCGTCAATCTGACCACAGAGTAGTACATATTTTTCCCTGAAGGGTTTGGTGACCAAATGGGAGTCAAGGAAAAGAAAAACGATCATTTAGTTACCCTTTTAAACTAGCATGTTCCTTCAACTGTTTAGATGCAGATGGAATGTTCTTATGCTGGTTCGAATTTCTCTCAAAAAAATACTGAAGGATGTTGCAACATCAATAAACTTACTGTATTAATTTCTCTATCCGCCTTCCAAAAGTTTCCACCACAAGAGCATCTACCTTCCTAACTTGAATAACATATTTCAGGTCGTCTAATCGCTCAATCATATATGCCAATGTACTGTAATCATAGTTGTTGACATTAGCAACCGATAGAGCTATTTCCATTAGCTTATGTACCTGCCATTGTGTTATATGAGACGTCAGACACAACATGCACTTTGTTCCACATTATTCAAAACGCATTTGAATGTGTTGGAAAGAGAAATTTTGCAAGCTGAAGTTTAGTTGACCATAGGTTGCAAGGCATCTTAAGAAACGTGAGACCCCACAAGCTCAATGAGAAATATATGCGGGAAAAACTGTAGATTGCATTGTATAACTAGGTTGAATAATACTCATAAAACTTGCAGGACCATTTAAACAGCAAATTTTATTTTATTTTTTCGTTTTGGTCATAACTGTAGTTTTCACAGGATCATTATAAGGTCAACACAACAGGTCACTTTCTGTCACAGAAAAACAGAGGAAGTCACCAATTAGAACTTCTAGAAAATACCATAATAGATTAGTAGCCTAAAAAATATTAACAGCACAATGCCAACCAAAAAACTGAATGCAAGTACATTATATCATGTGGAAGAAGATGATATATATAAACTACCTGTTGATAGCTTTCAACTTCAGATGTTGTTTGTTCACTCAGGATCAGTTCTATCTGGGCCATCCTTGGAGTTATCAAAGGTGAACGAGGTGTCAAGCTGCCTAACGTAGATGCTTTCATACTTTTATCGGGTGTTTGAGCACGAACTTCACAAGATATGTTCAACGAATTATGTGAATAATTCGCAGTAAAAGAGCCATCAACTCCAGAAACACAATCCATCGTGTTTTCGGAACATCTTTGAGACGAAGCATTTCCTTTCGTTGGTGACCTATTCGGTGTCCAAGATTCGATTATTTTCTCAAGAGTGTCAACAACTCTTTCAAGTCGTTCATTTACGGTTAGACCCTTTAAATCACATCTATCAGAAATAGTGCAAATTCTGGAGTGCTGCTCTAAATGCACTGTTGGTATCTCGTTTTCGCATATTCGACATATTAGAGAATGATCCAATGGGATATGGTGTTGATCCCAGTCTCCCCAAGTCACCGTTTGTGCTTTAAGAGATCCTTTTGAATGTTCGGTTCGACCACCTGGAGAATCAATATATTCGGAATTGTCTGTTTTCTTTCTATATGCATCTGCTTTATCCTTAGTAGAGGTTTCAAGAGACTCGTGAAGTTTCCGATTCTTTTCAGCAGCAGAAGGAAGCTTTTTCCACGATGACATCCTAATGCTTCCAGTAGGTAAAGTGGCACTCTTTGCACAGCTTACTTCTTCAGTAATGTGATTTTCCTTTACCACACTTTGTTCATTAACTGTAATAGATTGTTTATCAAGACTCTCTGTCCCACTAAATAGTGAATTTAACATACGTTCTGGGTATACACCAAGATCACTAAGTTGGTGTGCAGCCAGCACATGATCTTCTTCATAGACACTTTCCTTGTGGAATCGAACAAGGCGAGTGCACCGAGTGAGGATGAATAATAGTCGAGTGTGCAGTTGCTTCAGGATGCCAATAGGTAACTCCTGACGTCGGTCATCGAGGTTCTGTACAATTCCTTCACACTTAAACCAGAATTCACTCGGTTGCATCTTTGCACAATGCCTAGCTATCACCAAGAGATCTTCGAGACTTTCTTTCCATTCTGTATTGGACTTTGAGGTCTTTTCAAGCATGCTCACAAGATCACCAGCAAAAATACCTAAATCGGCATTGACTTCACCCTTGAATTTATCAAATTTCGACCGTATTATCACCATAATCTCCTGGAGAGAATAAATAATGCAAGTCATATGCATAACTCATGTAATGAGAGCAAAAATGGGAAGAAAATTAAGTTAAATGCTCTCTCCCAGAAGCAGGAGCAGAATATTACAGGTGATGTTAACATACTTCTGTACGACCAATGGCTCGGGATTTCCGAAATGGAAGAGGTCGAACGCCTTTGGAATCAAGTTCATGAGAGAAGCTTTTAATGTCGGGTGCTCTTTTTTTACGGCCACTTGTTAGACGCAAAATAGCTTGAAATCGAGGGGACTGTATTTCCTTGACAAAAGCTTCCTGATAAGCCTAATACAAAATAAGCAAAAAAAATGACATAAATCCGAGCTGTATAATTTATCTCTATTAAATTGAAAACTACGAATATCAAAAGAGAATCTCTTTACAACCAAACCAAATTTAGGTTAGCAATGACAGATTACCGCTGGCCCCGACCTGGTAGGTGAAAGGGTTTTCAATGATTTTGAATTATGCCAAGGCTTCTTTTTACCTACAAATGAGAAGGATCCATTGAAGGCAATGCCATTATATCACCAATCACATTCTCAAGTAATGATTATCGCAGGTATTGATCACTAAATTACATTCAAACGTGGGCCACATCGATGAAAAGGAATAGATAATCTCAGACAAACGCATTCACGTTAAACCCTTTGTCAAACAATTAATCATCAACCAATTGCATCTCCATGAAATGGATGAAGATAAGCACGAAACATTAACATCATACATACAAACCCACACACTTCACAGCCCAAATGGTTTAGCAGCATATAAGCAGCCACCAATTGATTGTTAAACATTTGCCCATCTCCTAAGAACGATAAACTCTTCAGCAACTAAGGGCATCTCTAATACTTCTCGGTTTGGAATTGACAGCAGCGTAATTATCATTAGCACAAACCTCAGTCGATTATATAAATCCCAAATCACAATTCCATTTCCATAAAACCCGCAACATGAACATGCAAAAAGATGCATAAAATCCAACCTTGAGGTTTCAGATCAGCGTCATCCTGATCCCGACTGTCTGAATTCCTGTAATTTGAAGCAGAGCGCGTCCTGATTTGATTAAGCCCCAAAGAAGAACGTCCAATCATATCCGAATCATCACCATCGTCTCCTCCGTTGTTTGACCTCTGTCGAGTGGGAATGTGAGGCATCTTTCGCAGCTTGGACGCTGATGGTGACGAAGTGGTGTGGGGATTAGGTCGATCCTTGCTGGAATTGGACATTGTGAAATAAAGCCTCCCACTTGTTAACGTTGCTCGCGACCGATCTTAGCGAATTGAAATCGGATGAAGAAACATCGTATCGAAGACGTTTGAATCTTGGAACTCCCCAGAGAGAGAGAGAGAGAGAAAGAGATGGTGATGGTGGAAGTATGGGTGAGAGGTTTTCGCGGGAAAGAGAAGAGTAACTTAGAGGGCGACACGTAGGTAGGTAAGCTTTTGAAGAAATATGTATTGAAGAAGTCGCTACTCTTTTTCTAACGATTTAATCTCAGTTTAAAAAATCGCTGAAATTAACAGAGTCTCATTCTCTAGGTTAAGCTCCTCCGTACTCTTCGTCTTCGAGCACCTCCACTGCAATGTTTACCGAGTGTTGAATCAGCGAAGATTTCCTTGCGCGCGTAATTAGACTATGCTGCGAACCCTAATTCGTGCGCGCGCGGTGCATTTCGGCGGCGTTCGCCGTTTTCTACACTTATCGTCGGCTCCATCGGCCGAAGAAGTAGGCGGCCTCTATGGATTCGACCACTTGAAAAATCCCCAAGGTTTCCAAAGAATGGTCGATGACGCAATTGAAAGGTAGTTGAAAATGCAATCTTTCTGTCATCTTTTCGGAGATTGCTTGGTTTTCTTTTCAGCGAAGTTGTTTTGGTTTATAGGTCTAATGAACTGGTTAATCGAATTGGTGGAATGACTTCACCTCCTGAGATTATTAAAGCAATGGATGAAATATCTGATACGGTTCGTCCTCTGTAACTTGTTATTTGTTACCTTCGTATCAATTTTTGGTGTACTATTAGTTGATTAATCGTTTAGTGGCATGAACTGATTTGGGTTTTGTTTAATGGTAGGTTTGTACAGTTATTGATTCTGCAGAACTATGCAGGCATACTCATCCAGACAGGTGAGCGCGTTCAAGTCCACAGTTTGTTTGAGTCTGGCCAATTGTTTCGATTTTGTTCGTTGTGGAATGGTGAATGCTGCTTGTAATGAATTTTGTTTGTTTTTTTTTTTTTTCAATCTGTAGAGATTTCGTGGAAGAGTCGAGCAAAGCATCTCTACGGATAAATGAATATCTACATGTGAGGTGACTGATAGTCAGTGGTTATTACATTAATGCCTGGTTGTTGCTGGAAATGATCAATGATTATGTGTACCCAGGAAACGTCAAAATTGAAAATGTTCTTCAAAAAATCATGTCTCTTCTTTAATAGGTTAGAAGATGTTGCATAAATACAAAGTCAATGGGTCTTTGTTTTGTGGCCTCCATGAAGATATACAGATATCACTGGACCAATGAGATTCAATACTTCTGGAGGGGAAATATGTTAATCTATTTACATTTGTTTTAAAGAAATAGTTTATGGAGTGGAACCGATCCTCAAAGAACCTATGAGTTGATGATTTATGGATCCGTTAGTTTTACCTGTTAGTGTAACACCTTTTCATCAATCTTGTGCAGTATCTCAACTCAAATGTTAGTTTGTATCATGCGGTTTTGAAGGCTGAGAAAAATCATCACATGCTTACAGAAGAAGGTTTAAAAGCTGCCCAATCTTTACGGACTGACTTGGAGAAGGGTGGAATTCATCTTAGTTCGGGTAGTGATTCTCAGCAAGAAGCTAGTTTTCATCCTTGTTTATATTTTATCCAATTATTGTTTATAATTTTCCTCTTTGCTTTACAGAGAAACTGGATAGAGTAAATCAGCTTAACCTTAACATTGTTCAGCTTTGCAGAGAGTAAGTGAATATTGATCAAAATATTTTTTCTTCCGATTTCATCTCCCAATACCCTGTCCCCAACCGCAACGACTAATCAAACAAGCAATTTCCCTAAATCTTCTATCAAATCGATATAGTGTCCTCTCATTTTCTTAATCGCTGGAAATTGTTTGTTGTATTGAAAAACTTCAGGGTTATTTAAGTTGTAATAGGAATTGTTCCCGTCAGAATGTCATGAGTGGATAGTTTGACTATAAGAGTACTGGCCTGCATATGTGCCCTGTTTGACCTTCTATGGTAATAATCCTTGTTTTATCAGGTTCAATGAAAATATCTATACTGACCCTGGACATGTGGACATATTTCCAGCTTCTCGCATACCGAAAAGATTACAGCATCTTGGCAAGCCCATCTATCACACTAGAGTGGCAGGTGGCAGTTTGAAAGAGAGGGGTTTTCGTTTAGTAACGGAACCAGAAGCCTTGTGTTCTATTTTACAATTAGCATCTGATGCTGAGGTAATTTCTTGATTTTCATTGTCGTAGCTGTAGCTGTAGCTTGTCCTTCATATCCAGGGAAACAAAAAACAAAACTTGTTTAAGAGGTTCACATGAGAAACATTTCTACAGCATTTTACTGATCTACAGCATTTTACTGCACTACTTCTTATAATTCTTGTAAGCATAAGTTCCTTGGATGTAGTATATTGGGTTGATAACTGAATTCATTTCAGGAATTAAAAATATATGTTTACTCAAGGATCTCTGTTAGTTATTTGTTCCGAATTTAAGTTTACTAACACATCCTATCCTAATCCGATTGCAGGTTAGGAAGCTAGCATACATTAGTGGAAATTCAGTACCACGTGCAAACCTGGCAGTTCTCAATAAGCTTCTTGATGCACGTCATGAGTTTTCTGAGGTAGAACATCCCAGTTGATCTTTTGCAAAATATATAAACTGTTACATCAGCTTCATTGAAGCGTGAGTTACTTCTTGATGAGTCAGGATGTGATCATTAGAAGGGTGATTGTACTAAGGGTCCTTACTTGTATGATTCTTGTAACTAGGCTAGACAAAGAACTAGTGAAAACCAATTTTACATGCTTTTCTACCTTCTGCGACCAGAGAGTTCTGGTAATTGTTATGGCCACAGAATCCATTTCTTGACCGCAACAAAAGGCTTCTTTAAATTAGTCTGTATTGTATGATTGATCTTTCGTGTTGATAAACATGGAATTTTGTGCTAAAAGAGTCAAAACGTGCCTTCAAGTAGCATCATTAGCTTTGCGTTACACTTGCTTATCTGTTGTTTCTGGGCATTTTGTTTATTTGATCCTGGCTTATGCTCATGTTCTCAGATCTTGGGTTACAAATCTTATTCTGAATTTGCACTGAAGGAGAATATGGCTTCATCACCTGAAGTTGTTATATCTTTTCTGCATGAAATGAGTGACATTATCAGACCCAAGGCGGACGAGGTATTATAAAATGTATTTCTTGTCGTGGAATTACACTGATGATGTACTCCCTGGCACTTACTCTATCCCTTCATATATTGTGGTTATTTCTAATGTAGGAGTTCAGTGCAATTTTAAATTTCAAGCGGCGCAAAAATAGTTCCTTGATTGAAGACCTGGAGCCATGGGATGAGGCATACTTTACACGGATGATGAAAGCTTCTGCAAATAATTTGGATTACTCGGTTATTGACTCTCTGTAACTTCTATTTTGTGTTTATCATGACTGTTTCCAGTACTTATAGTCATCCTATCGATACCCACACGTGAAATGCTTTTGTGCGCGTACTTTTGTCTATGATTGGTTAGCCTTTCTGAGTAACATTTCATTCGTCAATGATATTATTCGAATGTTGGATTAATATTATTCAATTACCGATGCCACAACGATCACCATCCTTAACAATTTACACAAATTTTAATGATTGTTGTTTCTTGTTTATAAGTTGATAAGTATCTATTTAGGTGCTAGAGAATCTCTTAGTATTCTTTATTTGGTGCAAATTTTGCCTTAATGGCTTATGAAGTTGTTTATTGTTGTTATCTGAGAATCAATGAGTTGAAATTCATTTGCATACTGAATCCTCCAAACAACTTTGATGATTTGTTACAATATGATATTGTCCTACATCGAACACCCACATCTTATCTCATTCTGATTCAAATTTTTGTTTCATTTTCATCTGCTTATGACTTTGCATGTGTCTCTTGCAGATGGTTGCGTCATATTTTTCCTTGTCGCAATGTGTCGAGGGATTAAAGCTGCTGGCTGAGTCACTATTTGGTGTTATTTGTCGCGAGCTTCCTCTTGGACCTGGCGAATCATGGCATCCAGATGTGCTTAAGTTATCTTTCCATCATCCCAATGAGGTGCAAATGAACAAATGAATTCACTTATATCTTCGCTTCCCTGCCTAAACCATCTTCATTCCCTCCTTGCCGATAGGATTATTAGTGTAGATAAAAACCATAATCATGGTTCCTTTGCAAAACGAAAGAGTTTACCAAGATATATTTTTTTTTTAAATGAAAGATAAAATGACACCTTGTGACCTCTTTGAAGCTGAAAACATCTAGTGAATTCGATGTACAATGATATTTGTATAGAACTTTTCTCTCTGCGTCAATTGTTTAGGGCATGTAAAATAGCACTTTGAAAGCTGTTGAAGAAATATATGCATGTACTTGCGTATGTGAGTGTAGAACTTAGTTTTCCCCTCCAACTGTTCTTGATTTTCTTTTTGATGCAGGGAGACTTGGGATATCTATATCTTGATTTGAAATCAAGGAAGGGTAAGCATCCAATTTGTGCACATTTTGCCATCAAAGGCGGGCGCCGAATATCAGACTCGAACTACCAGTTACCTGTATGAAAATCTTGTTCTCTTACTTTACATGATGTGTGAACCACCAATATGTATGACGCATAGGTTTAAAAATGTATAACTCTATCAATGTTTATCTGGGCTAATGCTTGGTTTGACTAACTCACTTGTCTGGGCCAATAGATTACTATCGGACTGCATACGAGTGTGTATGTGGGCATGTGTTTGTGTATGTTACTGATGCATGTAAAACTTGCTGCAATAAGCTATATTTTACTCATTACTCATTCAATAATTGATCTTATTTTTGTGCAGATAGTTGCTCTTGTTTGCAATTTCGCTGGTGCAAATTTTTCGTCGGTGCATCTTCAGCATTCCGATGTCGAAACTTTGTTTCACGAATTCGGACATGCGCTTCATTCATTGCTTTCAAGAACGGTATATATTCAACTAAACGTAGTACACATCATCCAATATATATATATATCACTGTCCACAGGCATAATTTTTTGCTTACTCGGATCTTTCTCTCCTCTCAGGACTACCAACACTTTTCAGGGACCAGGGTGGTTCTCGATCTTGCAGAGACGCCTTCAAACCTATTTGAGTGAGTAGATTTCTATATTGGGATGCCTACGTTCTTCTTTGTTTAATATGTAAAAGTTCCCTATAAAATCATGACCTTATGGTTAGCATTCAAGGGTTGTTTAGAAGTGATGAGAGTTTGAGGTGATAATCTCACTCGTTTACGTCATGTTTGATAACTACTAGATACTTTGTATGGGATCATCGCTTCTTGAAGACATTTGCTAAACATAACTCAACCGGCGAACCAATACCCCAAGAGTTGGTGAAGTCACTGTTAGGCGCCAAAAACATGTTTTCTGCCATAGAACTGCAACGCCAGGTTAGCCATCGGCGGCAAAAAATCATATTAAGCCTTAGCCGTCGAGTGGCAAAACATGAAGATTAACAAAACTGTATCATTTTCTTCGTCAGGTCCTCTACGCCTTAATTGATCAGACACTACACACATTAGAACCTTCCACAGCCGAGAATACGAATTCCATCGTAGCAGACTTGAAAAGGCAACACACATGTTGGAAGCACGTGGAAGGAACGCATTGGCACACCCGATTCAGCCACCTCGTGACTTATGGTGCAGGTAATGTATTTTTTATTAATTTTAGTGAAGCTTAAATGTGTTGTCTTCTTCCTATTGTTTTGGCACGAGCGATAGGACACAAAGCGACTAAGCTTTTGCGCACGTACTGTGTTTGCATAGGTTACTACAGCTACTTATACGCAAAATGCTTTGCGTCAACCATATGGGAAAAGGTGTTCGAGGAAGAGCCCTTGTCTTTAGCCGCTGGGTCTGCTCTTAGGGAGAAGTTCTTACGATACGGTGGAGCCAAAGATCCGACGGTTATACTGACCGATCTTGCAGGGGCTCGTGTGGTAAGGAATCACAAGGGTGGTGGTGTTGTTCCCGACATTACTAGCCTTTGCAAGGAAATGAAACTTGCTGGCTAAGGAGAAACCATATTAGTTGTGGAATGCCAAAACAAATACAAAAAAAGAAAAAGAAAAAAGATACTTTGGGTTTATTGATTTCTGTCAATTTAAGATAGATTTTGTAGTTAATATTTCATTTTTGTCTCGATGTGGAGCTTTGCTAGAAAATTCTCCTAAATTTACATTTTTTGTTATATGTTATTATGATCTATGGTATTTAATCAGTGTCATACAGTAAATTTTGAATGAGAAATAAAAACTTAAGCTCGAAATTTTAAGTAGACGATAATCTTTTTTTTTTCCGAAAGTAGACGATAATCAAAACGATAGAAATTGGAAGATATATTTTCTTTTTTTACAGATCCGCATCAAAGCAGTACGAATAATTTTGTCGCTAGTAATATGAACTAGTTTTATAAGTATGTTCTATTTGTGTACAATAATAAATAAATATATATTATTTTATAGTATAGGATTTATTTTAAATTTAATTTAATATATTTGAAATTCTTATTTATTTTTAATGATGTATCAATTAAAAAAAAAATATTATGAGGAGGTAACTGAAATAAACAATAAAATAAAGGATTAAATTATAAATTTACATCCAATTTAATACACCAAAATTTACAATTTTTAAGTTGTCTTCATCCTTACTTAATATTAGTATTTTACGCTACAATTTTTAAGTTGTCTTCATCCTTACTTAATATTAGTATTTTACGCACATTCGATGTGTGTGCTATAATATATATATTTATATATAATATTACTTTATGTGTAATTTAAAATAGATGAAATTATAATTTAAAATTTAATTATATATTATTTTTTGTATATAAAAAGAAAAAAATTGATTTGTAAGTATACAATTGAGTAAAATGGTAATTATTTAAATTAAAATAATAAATTAAATAAGGATAAAATAGTAATTGTCGAATGAAATTAAAATTGTCATATACCATGACAGTTATTATGATGCCAACACTCCTAATATAATAGAAGATAATAGAAAGATAATAACTATGAATAGTCTTGAAGCAACATTCTCATGATAAAATACCTTCAAGATGACATTTTCATGATAAAATATATTCAAGAATAGAGCGACGCAGTTCGAAGATCTTCAACACTTCCATCACAAACTCAGTAGATAATAACAAAGCTTTACAGTAGTTCGAGTGGATAGCGAGATTGTACGGTAGTGAACAGACGGAGTTCGCAGAGACATGCTTTTAACTTTGGTTAAAATTCCATTAGTGAAAGATAAAATTAATAACCAATTTAGCTGAGAGTAAGAAAAATTATATGATTTTAATATTTTTACATAGTAAATTTTCTACTGATTACCCGGATAAATTTTTTCTTCTTTCGTGACGTAAAACGATTGAAAAAGCAAACATATGGGAAATATTAATCTAAGCATTCAAAGCAAAAAATACCTCAGTGAACAAAGTAGTATTCCATGAGAAACAAATAGAAAAAAAAAATAAAGAAAAATCCGCCAAATGGAAGCAGTCACTAATTGTCTGCAATTGTGACCTCAACCTCCACACCAGGTTCTATAGAAATAGAGGTGATCTGCTTGACAATGTCGGGAGAGGTGAAAAGGTCGATAACTCGCTTATGTATTCTAAGCTCGAACCTATCCCATGTATTCGTACCTAAGAACAACAACATACAATACAATCATTCATCACCGCTATATATCAGCATTTTGACTCAAGATTCGACAATTCACAGATGAGAAGAAGCATCATAAAGATCAAACGACATACTGAGTGATATTATAGACTTAGGCTTCTTGGCTGTTTCATGCATTCGTCACACAGTTATATATAATTGTCGTCGACATTTGTAGTAGAATTCTCACCTTCACCACACGGGGATTTCCTAGTCGTTATGTGAAGAACCTTGGTGGGAATCCTCACTGGTCCCTTGACCCTGAGCTTCCTGTCCTTAGCCCCGCGAACCAAGTCCGTGCATACTGTTAACAATGCATGGGTTACATCAGAGAGATTCACCTTGACCAACCAAAGTCCCTCTTCGAATTCACAGATTGTATAAACCAACCATAATGAACCATCAGAAAAGAAGGCATTAAAGAGACAAATGTTCTCCAATTACCAGAGAATTGATGAAATCCACAAAAGCCCTAAATCCATATCCAAAATACAGTAGAAATAGGAACAGTGTTACCAAACAGATGTCAATCAAGATCATGGATTCATACCCAATCAGTTAAGAGCAGAAAAGTCTCCTAAATTATTAAACACCAAAACTACTGGCAGCTAAATCACAACACAAACATCTGATAACAAAGATTCAGCCACGCTAAGACACAGAAGACATACAGAACGAAGCACTGAAAAAACTGAAGCTCAATAATAATAATAAAAAAGAGACCATCCTCAAAACCACTATAAAACTGCAATCGCAAGGAATTTAGGCAGTCAACAGGCCACAGATCGAACGAATTACGAGAAATTAGAATCAAAAACACAAAAAACCTTTCTCGAGATACTTGACATTTTTGGAAGACAGCGTGATGCGAATCTTAAGCGTCGACTCCGCAGACTCTTCCAATCCAGGCTTAGTAGGCTTCACTGCTTCGTACGCCATGTTATTGTATTATCAACGAAATGCCCTTAGAGAGGAGAAACACAGAGGAGTGTACTGCAATGCAATCTTGGCTTGAAATGGCTTGAAATTGTAATTAATTGAATTATTTTCCAAGTTTTAAGTTATCAAAACAATAGTTTTTGCTCTCAATCTCTGTTAATTGTCTAAATTTTTAATTGATTGAAATATTATAGTAGAAACTCTATAAATTTATAAATTAATAGTAATGAGACTATTAAAATTTATTAAATTAATATATAAATTAATTATTATTTTATATATTAATTAATATTTTATTAATTTATAATGAAATATTAACTTCAAAAATACATTTCAAATATCCCCTTTAGTATTTTATCATATAAGTAAATCATATGAATGACTAAATTTAAAAGAACTCTTTAATCTCACATGGGAATGACCCTAATGAGCATAATCTTCCTCTGTGTTTCTCCTCTCTCACATATCAAAAAAGAACTCTTTAATCTCACATATCAAATAAAAATTTCTGATCTTGATCTCGCCCGGTCACATTCGACATATTCTTCTACACCAAATAAGCATAATCTTTGTTTTTTTTTTTCGAAAATTTCATCAGAAAAAAAGCAAATTTAGAAGGGATAAAAAGTCCAAAAGCTCTAGCCTCTAATTACATTAGACCATTAAGAGAGAAAATTGATACTATTAAGAGAAAACGAACATAGACCGAAAAAAAAAAATTTTTAAGTGAGCAAAATCATTGAGATTTCTTTTTTTCGTTCAGATAGATATCCCCATACAACGTTATCGTAGTCCCCACACTCCGATTAGGTTCAATCTGAATCAAATCCGAACCTCATCATCGGCTATCGAACAACCACAGCTACTAGCAGGACTAGGGGTGCAAACGAATCAAATCGAGTCGAATATCATGATATTCTATTCATATTCTATTATCAAATTTCGATATCGAACTCGAATACGAATACTATTCGAATACTAAAAATCGATTTGAATTCTATTTGATTATAACATTCGAATATCGAATCGAATATTCGAATATTATAATTTAAATTTATATATTATTTTAATATTTTTTTATTTAATAAAAATAAAAATAATATTATATTTAAAATATATATTTAATTATAGTATCTTATATTTAAAAAATTTGTTGAATTATAATATGTTTTATTTAATAAATATATATATTGAATTATAATATATTACATTTCAATTATATATTGAATATTAATATTGTGAAATTATCAGGGCCAATATAACTTATATATATAATATTAAATTATTTATATAATTCGAATCGAATATTCTATAATTATTCGAATCGAATACTGTCATATTTTATTCATATTCGAAAATTATTCGAATCAGAAACACTATTTTTATTCGAATTTGACATTCGGATATTTCGAATTCGAATCTTAAATTTCGAATCGAATATCAAATCGAACAAAAAAAACTTGATTCATTTGCAACCCTAAGCAGGACTAATCATCCCTAATCCATGGAACCTACCCAAAGATCCCACCAACTACAACGATCAAGGTCCATCAAACTCCTAACCTCATGCTTGAAAGTTAAGATTCGACCCACTAGGTCAAACAGTCAGGGATATCAAAATCATTGAGATTAGAACCTACTTTTTCTTACATAAATAATTTTAATAAATTAGAATTTAGAAAATCAGATCAAAATCTTTAACTGGGTCACCAGCCTATTCATAAAACTAAATAGTTAAAATCAGTAAGATAAATAAAACTAAAAAGTGCCAATACACATCTCAACAAAAGGAAACAGAGAAACACAGAGCAAGAGATCCAAGAGTGTTTGATGTTTCCCATGTTGAAAAGAAACTCTCTTAGAAACAATAAATTAACAAACTCATGCCAAATTATGATAAATTTGCCCAGGAAAAAAACACAGCTTGGAGCCTTCATCTCGAATCGTATAACCAACAACACTGCTCCATGCGTGCGATTCTCGATCTTACGCCACAAGAGTGCTAGCAGTGGTCGACTCGCTGACAAAGAAAAAACGAATTCGAGGATTAGGAAATTGAGTGTAGAGATTAAAAAACGAAATCCAAAAAAAAAAGGCAAATTTCTCAATCAAGAAACTGTAATATTGATTTCTATGAGAAACGCTGACATATAATCGCCAAGACAGTGAAAAGTGGAGATACATAGCAAGAAAAGAAGCGCAATTTTCATATCATGACATCAGTCATCAACCATGTGAAAGAATGTTATCGGCTTCCTATCAGATTACTATTGACTATGGTTGGCTCCGTGCAATGAAAGATGAAAACTCACTTTGATTGGGCAAATTGAATATACAATTAGTATGGAGAAGTCTACATACCTAATTCATCTTAAATAAATTCATCCCATCAACTAAAATGTATGGAATGGCTCCTTGAGAGGTAAGACAATGAGTCTAAATCAATCAAACATCGGTCCTTAAGCACCCAAATGAATGCTTAGCACTATCTACCACCATCTAACTCCACTCCAACAGAGACGAATAAATACCAATATCACATTAAAATAGGAAAACACAATAAGAAAAGGTAGAAGCTTGAGGATAGATTATTACTATTTCCAGACAGGAGGGAGCTTCTTGGTCTTCTTGTAGTAACGCGCAAGACGGTGAATCCTACTCTCCACCAAAATCAATCTGAACTTTGAGTCCTTATCCTTTCTGTTCCTTTCCAAATGCTTGCGGATAGCAACAGCTTTCTTGATCAGGTGATACAGGTCTTCGGGAATCTCAGGAGCAAGCCCTTTCAGATAAAATCAAGAAAATCATTCGACACGCCGTTGCCATTTCCCAAATACGGACATTCGATAACAAAATAGCGTAAATGAAGCTACCGTGAGCCTTCAGAATACGAAGGATTTTGCTCCCAGTGACACTCTTGACCTGAGCTATACCGTGAGAGTCACGAAGGATGACACCTATCTGAGAGGGTGTCATACCCTTCTTAGCAAACTTGCAAATGTTATCCTCAACCTAATTCGACAGTTAATAAAAGAATCAAAGACCAGCATTTTAAATAGGCACATACGTCTTCACCATTAACAAAATGATACTGAGACGAGAAAAAAAAAACAATTCACCTCTTGAGTGGAGGTTTTGAGCCAACTCGGCGGAGTTCTCTTGTACGGCAGAGCTGAAGCTGATATACCCTTACTGAGAAAAATAAACGAACAACAGTTACCCAATTACCAAACATCAATAACGACCGACGAAGAGAAATTGCTGAAAATAGAAACAAGAAGGGATTACCCTCGGCTGTGCATACGACCCATGGTGGCGTTGAGCGGCGCGTGGGGAGTTCCTCTTGTCTCTGCGATTTGCTGCTGCTTGTGGGAGGTTAGGGTTTTACGAAGTGGTGGTTTTATATATCTCCCCGAGTTAATGGGCCAGACCTTTGAAAGCCTTATCTAAAATTTTGATTAGCCCATTTAACAAAGCATAGGCCTATATTACAAAATGTGTAGAGCCTTTTTTATTACCAAAATAAGTCTAAAACATAGGCCTATGTCACGTGTTCAATTTTCGTGACTATCGTACATGGTGAATTTGGTACGAATTTTACCTAGCACAGACGATTAGTCAAATTCTCTGAAGTGTCTGGCGTAAACTCATTGTCAGCCGAGTGGGTACGTCGGGTCGCAAAAATAAAAAAACATCATTACACGTTCTCGCTAAAAACCCATTTGATGCGGGCTTGGGTTCGGGTTCAGACCGAGCCCATCGAGATCCTACTCTCTTGAATAAATAACTCATTCCTCAATAGGGGTTGAGAAAAAAAAAAGAATGTGTCGATGATGGTCGAAAAGTGTACATAGCGTACCTCGAATGATGAATAAGCTATGGTACTTATAGGGGTTGAGGCGAACTACCTCCCTTATACTTTAGGGTGCGGAGGATTTCGGAAGATTCGGGATCCGCCCTTCATTTGAATGTCTTCTGAGAATATCGGACCTTCTGTTAGTTCTTTTGAATTTGATTGCCTCTCGAGAATATCTCTCCTTCTGTTGGTTCTTCGATTTGAATACTTTTTGGAAGCTTTGATCCTTTGCTTTGTGTGAAGTATGCCTCAATTGGTAGCAGATCACTTCGGCATTGCTTGGCCTCGACCAGGCCGGCTTTGGCTTTGAGTGCCTCAACCTCGGATAGCTCGGCCTCGAGTGCATCGGCATTTGCCATTGAGGTCACTTGCCTAGAGGTCATTTGCCATTGAGGTCACTTGCCTTGAGGTCATTTGCCATTGAGGACACTTGGCCTTGAGATCGTTTTGCCTGCTCTGTTTAGGGAGGTGACTCGGCCTGCTCGGCCTAGGGAAGTGGCTCGGCCACCCTGGCCAGTTCGGCCGCCTCGGCGAGCTCGGCCAGGTTGGGCGGGGTGCTTCTTGCCTCTTCCGTTTGGTTCTTGCTTCGAGTCTCGACATGCTTAGATCGACTTCGCAGCGTCCCGAGATCGTGCGGGTCTTTGGACTTGGGTGGCTCGGGGTGGCCTTGCTTCGGCCGCCTCGGCCTTTGCTTGCTTCGATAGGCTCGACTAGTTCGGCAGGCTAGCCGACCTTGAGCTTGGTCTCGTTCGGTTGGTGTATTGCTCGCTTCGAGTTTCCACGGTTGAAAGTCCGATGGATATTTTTTACAGACTCGGGCGACCTTCGACGGGTAGTTAAGTCTTTTCTGTCGAATATTTTACCGTGGACAATTCTGGTAATATCAATATCCTCACAAATAATTTTTTTATCTGCTTAAAAATAATACACAATTAAATGTTAAATTATAATTTCATTACTATAAAAAATAGGAATAATTTAAAATATAAAGTAATATTAGATATATTTATATATTATAGTGTACAAATACTAGTGTTGTATAATGGGCCACATTGGATAGTAATGAAATTCATAAAAATCGTGCCCCCAATTCCAAAGAAAATAATAATAATAAAAGAAAAATATTAGAACGTAAACGAAGACAGTGGCACGTTGAGCTAAGCTTGAAATCTTCTCCAATCCCTCTCTAAATCTTTCCGCGTCTTACTATCGATCGTCGCAGTTGTCATTTGTCAATCATCGTCTGCTACTGATTCAATCATTCATGGGTAACGCTAACTGTTTGTTGTGTGCGTGCGTGGACCAAGCGAGCATAGGCGTGATCGAGAGATGGGGCCGGTTCGAACGCTTGGCTGAGCCTGGACTGCACTTCTTCAACCCCTTCGCCGGAGAGTGGGTCGCTGGTATCTTGTCCACCAGGATCAGTTCCCTGGACGTCAAAATTGAGACCAAGACTAAGGTATTTCGTAGATTTCCCTCTTTCCCTTATTGTTCATCTCTTCTCGGAATTGTCCGTGGTTCGTTGGTTATCTGATGATGATGAAGTTAAATTATACAGTGGTGTATATTCTATGTGGATGGAATTTTTTTGATTATTTATTGTTGAGGCGATTGGTCTATTTATGTGTTTGTGTTTGGGCGTTGTTAATTATTGATGTATGATGAGCTATTGCCTCTTATAATCAACAGGACAATGTCTTCGTCCAATTGCATTGCTCGATTCAGTATAGAGTGATCAAGCAAAACGCTGACGATGCGTTCTATGAGTTGCAAAACCCCCAAGAGCAGATCCAATCTTATGTCTTTGACGGTAATAACGGACCCATTTTTCGTTGTATCTTTTTGCTTTTTCATAACCCTTTCGATCCGATGATCTATGTTTCGTCTTTTGGCTAGTGGTGCGTGCTCATGTTCCTAGGATGACTCTCGATGAGCTGTTTGAGCAGAAAGGTGATGTTGCTCAAGCTGTATTGGAGGAGCTTGAGAAGGTAAAAGTCTTGGATTGTGGTTCACTTACCACCTGTTAATCATTTCACTTTCTTCCGCTGCATAGTTTAGCATATGATAATTTGATCTTAATCAATAGAATATAAAGAGTTGGCCTATCCTTTTACATCAGCAGGCCATTGATAACATAAAGAGTGATTTTTTTATTTTTTTATTTTTTAAGTTTCATATCTTTTAGATCGATAATGTTATATCAAAGACATTTGTAATCGGGAATGTAGGAGTTTCTATGAGAACTGAATGGTGTTCATATACAAGTTCAGTGACCTGAAAAGTTACAGCTTCTTCTTCCATTTGCCATACGCTTTAATTTATGGTGTTAATGATGTTTTCTTCGTGTGCTCTGTGTCAGTTGCAGCTACGGTGCTAGATTTCCTAACCGTAGAGTTTTTTGTTTTTCGTCTTGATTCGTCGCCCTTCTGTTCTGACGAAAGAAAGAATGACGATGAGGGTCAAATTTCTGTCATAATTGGATGAAAATTAGTACGTAGTTATATGGATAATTATGCCGCTTTCTCAGGTTATGGGAGCGTACGGATACAACATAGAGCACATATTGATGGTTGACATCATCCCCGATCCTTCAGTTCGAAAAGCAATGAATGAGATCAACGCAGGTTCGTACTCTCTTGATTATATTTCATCACACTCTTCAGTAAAAACTAGAGAAAAGCGCAAACGTTCTTTTGAGGAATATCATAGCTCAAAGGATGCAGCTGGCCAGCGTATACAAAGGCGAAGCAGAGAAGATTCTCCAGGTGAAGAAAGCGGAAGCTGAGGCCGAAGCAAAATACCTCGGTGGGGTCGGAGTGGCGAGGCAGAGGCAGGCTATTACAGACGGGCTTCGTGAGAACATACTGAACTTCTCGCACAAGGTCGCGGGCACTTCGGCCAAGGAAGTGATGGATCTCATCATGATCACGCAGTACTTTGATACGATTAAGGATCTCGGGAATGGCTCGAAGAACACGACTGTGTTCATCCCGCATGGCCCGGGACACGTTAGGGACATCGGGGATCAGATACGTAATGGGCTGATGGAGGCCTCGAGTTCTCAGGTTTAATGAAGGATGGTTTTTGTCTTCTTGGCTAGTTTTGTGTTAACGTTTTCACTTGTAAGTTTTGTTGTGAGAACTGAGATTTTGCTTGGACGATGAATGTATGTAATAATATAATATACTTGGATGAATGGTTTCCAATATGTTCTGTTATGAGATTACTTCTATTACTATACTAAAAGCATATGGCCAGTTTCTTATGTAGGTTGACAGTTGTAATCAACACTTAGTCATTTGGGTTGGATACAGGTATTTGCCGGTGATTTTGTTTTCTTTTTTTTTTTTTAACCTTTTTCTTTTTTCTTTTATTACATATACATATCTCTTTTTAAATATTACATATATATCATATTTAACAAAATTTGTTTTCAGTTATTTTTTTTCCTTTTCTCTTTTTTGTTGTAATACATATATATCATTTGCCGGTTGCAGGATTTTGGTTTCTGTTTTGTTTATTTTTTTTCTTTTTTGTTATATTACATATATATCATATTTAAAAAAAATTTGTTTTTTGTTTTCTTTTTTTCCATTTTTTCTTTTTTTGCTGTCTTACATATATATCATATTTAACTAAAAAATATCAATAGTAACATAAATCACATATAAGTATATCATATTTAATCAAACGTACACTTTAGATAAACCGGGGCGGGTCACTAGGAACTCGATATCTGACTGGTTTGTTGTATATATATATATATATATATTATATATATAGTAGGGGGAAAATACAAAATAAAAATCTATAAAATTCTTACTACCGACTTTCGAGGAGGAAAAAGGAAATAAAAAGATATGAATGGTTTTGTACGGGAGATAAATAATATCTTACTTAGTAAATTTTCTAACTAAGAAACGTTGTACTTAAAATGAGAGTATTGGGGTCTGTTCAGAAAGAATTGTTCCATTCTTTAACATAGAATAACCTTCTACAGTATAAGCTAGAATTTATGCTAAAATTCCAGTTGTAACACATATTGGAAACTTGTACTTATTTCATGTATAACCTTCTACGACATAACCTAGCATTGAAAATGCATCTATTACATTGCTTTGAAATCTTAATCCAACCGAAAGTCTTTGTAATAAGACACATTTTATATGTGGAGACTTTAATAGTTATGTAATTTATGCTGAAATTTTAGTTGGAACACATATTGAGGAACTTGTATTTATTTCATGTTTAACCTTAGAATCACCGCAGAATAATTTTTCATCTATCTATTTTAAAATAAAACAATTTCCAGTCTGTTTATGTTTTGCAGTGACAATTAATAAAGCACAAGCGTATGCGTTATATTTTGTTGGAATCTATCTAAAATAACTTGTATTATCTCATGGGAAGCTTTTATTGCATTATCAACAGCTAAATCGTCTAATGAAATAAATATATTGAATGGATCATTACCATAAGCACAAACAAACAATCGTACAAAAAATATTGCTTACATGAAGTCCTCATGGCGGAGGAAGTCAACTAATTATGATGGTACGTTCTTGATCATGACCCGCCGTAATTGGATTTTGGCTTTCCACATCAGACGATTATAGGGTTGAGGAGGCGCGGGCGCCGCTGCTTCTGATCATTTTAAAGATCATATTTTTTATGCTGCAGCAAGCTGTTCTTGATCTCACTGCATCGTCGTCCTTGATTCTGTATGAAACGTTTATGAACTGCACTTGTAATAAAACAAAGCATTCTTCTCAGACATATTGCACTACTGTACATACGTGTTAGAACGGATTTAGCTTCAATTCGCCATACCTTTATTGTGACTGGAGAAGAAAGGACGAAAGATCCTCCGCCGTGGTCTCTTTTGGAGTGATCTTCTTCGCCATCAACAATAGAAGTAGGGGGAAAAAATAAAATAAAAATCTATAACATGTCTTACTACCGACTTTCGAGGAGGAAAAAAGGAAATAAAAAGAGAAAATTGAAAATGAATGGTTTTGTACGGGAGATAAATAATATCTTACTTAGTAAATTTTCTAACTAAGAAACGTTGTACTTAAAATGAGAGTATTGGGGTCTGTTCAGAAAGAATTGTTCCATTCTTTAACATAGAATAACCTTCTACAGTATAAGCTAGAATTTATGCTAAAATTCCAGTTGTAACACATATTGGAAACTTGTACTTATTTCATGTATAACCTTCTACGACATAACCTAGCATTGAAAATGCATCTATTACATTGCTTTGAAATCTTAATCCAACCGAAAGTCTTTGTAATAAGACACATTTTATATGTGGAGACTTTAATAGTTATGTAATTTATGCTGAAATTTTAGTTGGAACACATATTGAGGAACTTGTATTTATTTCATGTTTAACCTTAGAATCACCGCAGAATAATTTTTCATCTATCTATTTTAAAATAAAACAATTTCCAGTCTGTTTATGTTTTGCAGTGACAATTAATAAAGCACAAGCGTATGCGTTATATTTTGTTGGAATCTATCTAAAATAACTTGTATTATCTCATGGGAAGCTTTTATTGCATTATCAACAGCTAAATCGTCTAATGAAATAAATATATTGAATGGATCATTACCATAAGCACAAACAAACAATCGTACAAAAAATATTGCTTACATGAAGTCCTCATGGCGGAGGAAGTCAACTAATTATGATGGTACGTTCTTGATCATGACCCGCCGTAATTGGATTTTGGCTTTCCACATCAGACGATTATAGGGTTGAGGAGGCGCGGGCGCCGCTGCTTCTGATCATTTTAAAGATCATATTTTTTATGCTGCAGCAAGCTGTTCTTGATCTCACTGCATCGTCGTCCTTGATTCTGTATGAAACGTTTATGAACTGCACTTGTAATAAAACAAAGCATTCTTCTCAGACATATTGCACTACTGTACATACGTGTTAGAAACGGATTTAGCTTCAATTCGCCATACCTTTATTGTGACTGGAGAAGAAAGGACGAAAGATCCTCCGCCGTGGTCTCTTTTGGAGTGATCTTCTTCGCCATCAACAATAGAAGTAGGGGGAAAAAATAAAATAAAAATCTATAACATGTCTTACTACCGACTTTCGAGGAGGAAAAAAGGAAATAAAAGAGAAAATTGAAAATGAATGGTTTTGTACGGGAGATAAATAATATCTTACTTAGTAAATTTTCTAACTAAGAAACGTTGTACTTAAAATGAGAGTATTGGGGTCTGTTCAGAAAGAATTGTTCCATTCTTTAACATAGAATAACCTTCTACAGTATAAGCTAGAATTTATGCTAAAATTCCAGTTGTAACACATATTGGAAACTTGTACTTATTTCATGTATAACCTTCTACGACATAACCTAGCATTGAAAATGCATCTATTACATTGCTTTGAAATCTTAATCCAACCGAAAGTCTTTGTAATAAGACACATTTTATATGTGGAGACTTTAATAGTTATGTAATTTATGCTGAAATTTTAGTTGGAACACATATTGAGGAACTTGTATTTATTTCATGTTTAACCTTAGAATCACCGCAGAATAATTTTTCATCTATCTATTTTAAAATAAAACAATTTCCAGTCTGTTTATGTTTTGCAGTGACAATTAATAAAGCACAAGCGTATGCGTTATATTTTGTTGGAATCTATCTAAAATAACTTGTATTATCTCATGGGAAGCTTTTATTGCATTATCAACAGCTAAATCGTCTAATGAAATAAATATATTGAATGGATCATTACCATAAGCACAAACAAACAATCGTACAAAAAATATTGCTTACATGAAGTCCTCATGGCGGAGGAAGTCAACTAATTATGATGGTACGTTCTTGATCATGACCCGCCGTAATTGGATTTTGGCTTTCCACATCAGACGATTATAGGGTTGAGGAGGCGCGGGCGCCGCTGCTTCCGATCATTTTAAAGATCATATTTTTTATGCTGCAGCAAGCTGTCCTTGATCTCACTGCATCGTCGTCCTTGATTCTGTATGAAACGTTTATGAACTGCACTTGTAATAAAACAAAGCATTCTTCTCAGACATATTGCACTACTGTACATACGTGTTAGAAACGGATTTAGCTTCAATTCGCCATACCTTTATTGTGACTGGAGAAGAAAGGACGAAAGATCCTCCGCCGTGGTCTCTTTTGGAGTGATCTTCTTCGCCATCAACAATAGAAGTAGGGGGAAAAAATAAAATAAAAATCTATAACATGTCTTACTACCGACTTTCGAGGAGGAAAAAAGGAAATAAAAAGAGAAAATTGAAAATGAATGGTTTTGTACGGGAGATAAATAATATCTTACTTAGTAAATTTTCTAACTAAGAAACGTTGTACTTAAAATGAGAGTATTGGGGTCTGTTCAGAAAGAATTGTTCCATTCTTTAACATAGAATAACCTTCTACAGTATAAGCTAGAATTTATGCTAAAATTCCAGTTGTAACACATATTGGAAACTTGTACTTATTTCATGTATAACCTTCTACGACATAACCTAGCATTGAAAATGCATCTATTACATTGCTTTGAAATCTTAATCCAACCGAAAGTCTTTGTAATAAGACACATTTTATATGTGGAGACTTTAATAGTTATGTAATTTATGCTGAAATTTTAGTTGGAACACATATTGAGGAACTTGTATTTATTTCATGTTTAACCTTAGAATCACCGCAGAATAATTTTTCATCTATCTATTTTAAAATAAAACAATTTCCAGTCTGTTTATGTTTTGCAGTGACAATTAATAAAGCACAAGCGTATGCGTTATATTTTGTTGGAATCTATCTAAAATAACTTGTATTATCTCATGGGAAGCTTTTATTGCATTATCAACAGCTAAATCGTCTAATGAAATAAATATATTGAATGGATCATTACCATAAGCACAAACAAACAATCGTACAAAAAATATTGCTTACATGAAGTCCTCATGGCGGAGGAAGTCAACTAATTATGATGGTACGTTCTTGATCATGACCCGCCGTAATTGGATTTTGGCTTTCCACATCAGACGATTATAGGGTTGAGGAGGCGCGGGCGCCGCTGCTTCCGATCATTTTAAAGATCATATTTTTTATGCTGCAGCAAGCTGTTCTTGATCTCACTGCATCGTCGTCCTTGATTCTGTATGAAACGTTTATGAACTGCACTTGTAATAAAACAAAGCATTCTTCTCAGACATATTGCACTACTGTACATACGTGTTAGAAACGGATTTAGCTTCAATTCGCCATACCTTTATTGTGACTGGAGAAGAAAGGACGAAAGATCCTCCGCCGTGGTCTCTTTTGGAGTGATCTTCTTCGCCATCAACAATAGAAGTAGGGGGAAAAAATAAAATAAAAATCTATAACATGTCTTACTACCGACTTTCGAGGAGGAAAAAAGGAAATAAAAAGAGAAAATTGAAAATGAATGGTTTTGTACGGGAGATAAATAATATCTTACTTAGTAAATTTTCTAACTAAGAAACGTTGTACTTAAAATGAGAGTATTGGGGTCTGTTCAGAAAGAATTGTTCCATTCTTTAACATAGAATAACCTTCTACAGTATAAGCTAGAATTTATGCTAAAATTCCAGTTGTAACACATATTGGAAACTTGTACTTATTTCATGTATAACCTTCTACGACATAACCTAGCATTGAAAATGCATCTATTACATTGCTTTGAAATCTTAATCCAACCGAAAGTCTTTGTAATAAGACACATTTTATATGTGGAGACTTTAATAGTTATGTAATTTATGCTGAAATTTTAGTTGGAACACATATTGAGGAACTTGTATTTATTTCATGTTTAACCTTAGAATCACCGCAGAATAATTTTTCATCTATCTATTTTAAAATAAAACAATTTCCAGTCTGTTTATGTTTTGCAGTGACAATTAATAAAGCACAAGCGTATGCGTTATATTTTGTTGGAATCTATCTAAAATAACTTGTATTATCTCATGGGAAGCTTTTATTGCATTATCAACAGCTAAATCGTCTAATGAAATAAATATATTGAATGGATCATTACCATAAGCACAAACAAACAATCGTACAAAAAATATTGCTTACATGAAGTCCTCATGGCGGAGGAAGTCAACTAATTATGATGGTACGTTCTTGATCATGACCCGCCGTAATTGGATTTTGGCTTTCCACATCAGACGATTATAGGGTTGAGGAGGCGCGGGCGCCGCTGCTTCCGATCATTTTAAAGATCATATTTTTTATGCTGCAGCAAGCTGTTCTTGATCTCACTGCATCGTCGTCCTTGATTCTGTATGAAACGTTTATGAACTGCACTTGTAATAAAACAAAGCATTCTTCTCAGACATATTGCACTACTGTACATACGTGTTAGAAACGGATTTAGCTTCAATTCGCCATACCTTTATTGTGACTGGAGAAGAAAGGACGAAAGATCCTCCGCCGTGGTCTCTTTTGGAGTGATCTTCTTCGCCATCAACAATAGAAGTAGGGGGAAAAAATAAAATAAAAATCTATAACATGTCTTACTACCGACTTTCGAGGAGGAAAAAGGAAATAAAAAGAGAAAATTGAAAATGAATGGTTTTGTACGGGAGATAAATAATATCTTACTTAGTAAATTTTCTAACTAAGAAACGTTGTACTTAAAATGAGAGTATTGGGGTCTGTTCAGAAAGAATTGTTCCATTCTTTAACATAGAATAACCTTCTACAGTATAAGCTAGAATTTATGCTAAAATTCCAGTTGTAACACATATTGGAAACTTGTACTTATTTCATGTATAACCTTCTACGACATAACCTAGCATTGAAAATGCATCTATTACATTGCTTTGAAATCTTAATCCAACCGAAAGTCTTTGTAATAAGACACATTTTATATGTGGAGACTTTAATAGTTATGTAATTTATGCTGAAATTTTAGTTGGAACACATATTGAGGAACTTGTATTTATTTCATGTTTAACCTTAGAATCACCGCAGAATAATTTTTCATCTATCTATTTTAAAATAAAACAATTTCCAGTCTGTTTATGTTTTGCAGTGACAATTAATAAAGCACAAGCGTATGCGTTATATTTTGTTGGAATCTATCTAAAATAACTTGTATTATCTCATGGGAAGCTTTTATTGCATTATCAACAGCTAAATCGTCTAATGAAATAAATATATTGAATGGATCATTACCATAAGCACAAACAAACAATCGTACAAAAAATATTGCTTACATGAAGTCCTCATGGCGGAGGAAGTCAACTAATTATGATGGTACGTTCTTGATCATGACCCGCCGTAATTGGATTTTGGCTTTCCACATCAGACGATTATAGGGTTGAGGAGGCGCGGGCGCCGCTGCTTCCGATCATTTTAAAGATCATATTTTTTATGCTGCAGCAAGCTGTCCTTGATCTCACTGCATCGTCGTCCTTGATTCTGTATGAAACGTTTATGAACTGCACTTGTAATAAAACAAAGCATTCTTCTCAGACATATTGCACTACTGTACATACGTGTTAGAAACGGATTTAGCTTCAATTCGCCATACCTTTATTGTGACTGGAGAAGAAAGGACGAAAGATCCTCCGCCGTGGTCTCTTTTGGAGTGATCTTCTTCGCCATCAACAATAGAAGTAGGGGGAAAAAATAAAATAAAAATCTATAACATGTCTTACTACCGACTTTCGAGGAGGAAAAAAGGAAATAAAAAGAGAAAATTGAAAATGAATGGTTTTGTACGGGAGATAAATAATATCTTACTTAGTAAATTTTCTAACTAAGAAACGTTGTACTTAAAATGAGAGTATTGGGGTCTGTTCAGAAAGAATTGTTCCATTCTTTAACATAGAATAACCTTCTACAGTATAAGCTAGAATTTATGCTAAAATTCCAGTTGTAACACATATTGGAAACTTGTACTTATTTCATGTATAACCTTCTACGACATAACCTAGCATTGAAAATGCATCTATTACATTGCTTTGAAATCTTAATCCAACCGAAAGTCTTTGTAATAAGACACATTTTATATGTGGAGACTTTAATAGTTATGTAATTTATGCTGAAATTTTAGTTGGAACACATATTGAGGAACTTGTATTTATTTCATGTTTAACCTTAGAATCACCGCAGAATAATTTTTCATCTATCTATTTTAAAATAAAACAATTTCCAGTCTGTTTATGTTTTGCAGTGACAATTAATAAAGCACAAGCGTATGCGTTATATTTTGTTGGAATCTATCTAAAATAACTTGTATTATCTCATGGGAAGCTTTTATTGCATTATCAACAGCTAAATCGTCTAATGAAATAAATATATTGAATGGATCATTACCATAAGCACAAACAAACAATCGTACAAAAAATATTGCTTACATGAAGTCCTCATGGCGGAGGAAGTCAACTAATTATGATGGTACGTTCTTGATCATGACCCGCCGTAATTGGATTTTGGCTTTCCACATCAGACGATTATAGGGTTGAGGAGGCGCGGGCGCCGCTGCTTCCGATCATTTTAAAGATCATATTTTTTATGCTGCAGCAAGCTGTCTTGATCTCACTGCATCGTCGTCCTTGATTCTGTATGAAACGTTTATGAACTGCACTTGTAATAAAACAAAGCATTCTTCTCAGACATATTGCACTACTGTACATACGTGTTAGAAACGGATTTAGCTTCAATTCGCCATACCTTTATTGTGACTGGAGAAGAAAGGACGAAAGATCCTCCGCCGTGGTCTCTTTTGGAGTGATCTTCTTCGCCATCAACAATAGAAGTAGGGGGAAAAAATAAAATAAAAATCTATAACATGTCTTACTACCGACTTTCGAGGAGGAAAAAAGGAAATAAAAAGAGAAAATTGAAAATGAATGGTTTTGTACGGGAGATAAATAATATCTTACTTAGTAAATTTTCTAACTAAGAAACGTTGTACTTAAAATGAGAGTATTGGGGTCTGTTCAGAAAGAATTGTTCCATTCTTTAACATAGAATAACCTTCTACAGTATAAGCTAGAATTTATGCTAAAATTCCAGTTGTAACACATATTGGAAACTTGTACTTATTTCATGTATAACCTTCTACGACATAACCTAGCATTGAAAATGCATCTATTACATTGCTTTGAAATCTTAATCCAACCGAAAGTCTTTGTAATAAGACACATTTTATATGTGGAGACTTTAATAGTTATGTAATTTATGCTGAAATTTTAGTTGGAACACATATTGAGGAACTTGTATTTATTTCATGTTTAACCTTAGAATCACCGCAGAATAATTTTTCATCTATCTATTTTAAAATAAAACAATTTCCAGTCTGTTTATGTTTTGCAGTGACAATTAATAAAGCACAAGCGTATGCGTTATATTTTGTTGGAATCTATCTAAAATAACTTGTATTATCTCATGGGAAGCTTTTATTGCATTATCAACAGCTAAATCGTCTAATGAAATAAATATATTGAATGGATCATTACCATAAGCACAAACAAACAATCGTACAAAAAATATTGCTTACATGAAGTCCTCATGGCGGAGGAAGTCAACTAATTATGATGGTACGTTCTTGATCATGACCCGCCGTAATTGGATTTTGGCTTTCCACATCAGACGATTATAGGGTTGAGGAGGCGCGGGCGCCGCTGCTTCCGATCATTTTAAAGATCATATTTTTTATGCTGCAGCAAGCTGTCTTGATCTCACTGCATCGTCGTCCTTGATTCTGTATGAAACGTTTATGAACTGCACTTGTAATAAAACAAAGCATTCTTCTCAGACATATTGCACTACTGTACATACGTGTTAGAAACGGATTTAGCTTCAATTCGCCATACCTTTATTGTGACTGGAGAAGAAAGGACGAAAGATCCTCCGCCGTGGTCTCTTTTGGAGTGATCTTCTTCGCCATCAACAATAGAAGTAGGGGGAAAAAATAAAATAAAAATCTATAACATGTCTTACTACCGACTTTCGAGGAGGAAAAAAGGAAATAAAAAGAGAAAATTGAAAATGAATGGTTTTGTACGGGAGATAAATAATATCTTACTTAGTAAATTTTCTAACTAAGAAACGTTGTACTTAAAATGAGAGTATTGGGGTCTGTTCAGAAAGAATTGTTCCATTCTTTAACATAGAATAACCTTCTACAGTATAAGCTAGAATTTATGCTAAAATTCCAGTTGTAACACATATTGGAAACTTGTACTTATTTCATGTATAACCTTCTACGACATAACCTAGCATTGAAAATGCATCTATTACATTGCTTTGAAATCTTAATCCAACCGAAAGTCTTTGTAATAAGACACATTTTATATGTGGAGACTTTAATAGTTATGTAATTTATGCTGAAATTTTAGTTGGAACACATATTGAGGAACTTGTATTTATTTCATGTTTAACCTTAGAATCACCGCAGAATAATTTTTCATCTATCTATTTTAAAATAAAACAATTTCCAGTCTGTTTATGTTTTGCAGTGACAATTAATAAAGCACAAGCGTATGCGTTATATTTTGTTGGAATCTATCTAAAATAACTTGTATTATCTCATGGGAAGCTTTTATTGCATTATCAACAGCTAAATCGTCTAATGAAATAAATATATTGAATGGATCATTACCATAAGCACAAACAAACAATCGTACAAAAAATATTGCTTACATGAAGTCCTCATGGCGGAGGAAGTCAACTAATTATGATGGTACGTTCTTGATCATGACCCGCCGTAATTGGATTTTGGCTTTCCACATCAGACGATTATAGGGTTGAGGAGGCGCGGGCGCCGCTGCTTCCGATCATTTTAAAGATCATATTTTTTATGCTGCAGCAAGCTGTCTTGATCTCACTGCATCGTCGTCCTTGATTCTGTATGAAACGTTTATGAACTGCACTTGTAATAAAACAAAGCATTCTTCTCAGACATATTGCACTACTGTACATACGTGTTAGAAACGGATTTAGCTTCAATTCGCCATACCTTTATTGTGACTGGAGAAGAAAGGACGAAAGATCCTCCGCCGTGGTCTCTTTTGGAGTGATCTTCTTCGCCATCAACAATAGAAGTAGGGGGAAAAAATAAAATAAAAATCTATAACATGTCTTACTACCGACTTTCGAGGAGGAAAAAAGGAAATAAAAAGAGAAAATTGAAAATGAATGGTTTTGTACGGGAGATAAATAATATCTTACTTAGTAAATTTTCTAACTAAGAAACGTTGTACTTAAAATGAGAGTATTGGGGTCTGTTCAGAAAGAATTGTTCCATTCTTTAACATAGAATAACCTTCTACAGTATAAGCTAGAATTTATGCTAAAATTCCAGTTGTAACACATATTGGAAACTTGTACTTATTTCATGTATAACCTTCTACGACATAACCTAGCATTGAAAATGCATCTATTACATTGCTTTGAAATCTTAATCCAACCGAAAGTCTTTGTAATAAGACACATTTTATATGTGGAGACTTTAATAGTTATGTAATTTATGCTGAAATTTTAGTTGGAACACATATTGAGGAACTTGTATTTATTTCATGTTTAACCTTAGAATCACCGCAGAATAATTTTTCATCTATCTATTTTAAAATAAAACAATTTCCAGTCTGTTTATGTTTTGCAGTGACAATTAATAAAGCACAAGCGTATGCGTTATTTTGTTGGAATCTATCTAAAATAACTTGTATTATCTCATGGGAAGCTTTTATTGCATTATCAACAGCTAAATCGTCTAATGAAATAAATATATTGAATGGATCATTACCATAAGCACAAACAAACAATCGTACAAAAAATATTGCTTACATGAAGTCCTCATGGCGGAGGAAGTCAACTAATTATGATGGTACGTTCTTGATCATGACCCGCCGTAATTGGATTTTGGCTTTCCACATCAGACGATTATAGGGTTGAGGAGGCGCGGGCGCCGCTGCTTCCGATCATTTTAAAGATCATATTTTTTATGCTGCAGCAAGCTGTCCTTGATCTCACTGCATCGTCGTCCTTGATTCTGTATGAAACGTTTATGAACTGCACTTGTAATAAAACAAAGCATTCTTCTCAGACATATTGCACTACTGTACATACGTGTTAGAAACGGATTTAGCTTCAATTCGCCATACCTTTATTGTGACTGGAGAAGAAAGGACGAAAGATCCTCCGCCGTGGTCTCTTTTGGAGTGATCTTCTTCGCCATCAACAATAGAAGTAGGGGGAAAAAATAAAATAAAAATCTATAACATGTCTTACTACCGACTTTCGAGGAGGAAAAAAGGAAATAAAAAGAGAAAATTGAAAATGAATGGTTTTGTACGGGAGATAAATAATATCTTACTTAGTAAATTTTCTAACTAAGAAACGTTGTACTTAAAATGAGAGTATTGGGGTCTGTTCAGAAAGAATTGTTCCATTCTTTAACATAGAATAACCTTCTACAGTATAAGCTAGAATTTATGCTAAAATTCCAGTTGTAACACATATTGGAAACTTGTACTTATTTCATGTATAACCTTCTACGACATAACCTAGCATTGAAAATGCATCTATTACATTGCTTTGAAATCTTAATCCAACCGAAAGTCTTTGTAATAAGACACATTTTATATGTGGAGACTTTAATAGTTATGTAATTTATGCTGAAATTTTAGTTGGAACACATATTGAGGAACTTGTATTTATTTCATGTTTAACCTTAGAATCACCGCAGAATAATTTTTCATCTATCTATTTTAAAATAAAACAATTTCCAGTCTGTTTATGTTTTGCAGTGACAATTAATAAAGCACAAGCGTATGCGTTATATTTTGTTGGAATCTATCTAAAATAACTTGTATTATCTCATGGGAAGCTTTTATTGCATTATCAACAGCTAAATCGTCTAATGAAATAAATATATTGAATGGATCATTACCATAAGCACAAACAAACAATCGTACAAAAAATATTGCTTACATGAAGTCCTCATGGCGGAGGAAGTCAACTAATTATGATGGTACGTTCTTGATCATGACCCGCCGTAATTGGATTTTGGCTTTCCACATCAGACGATTATAGGGTTGAGGAGGCGCGGGCGCCGCTGCTTCCGATCATTTTAAAGATCATATTTTTTATGCTGCAGCAAGCTGTCTTGATCTCACTGCATCGTCGTCCTTGATTCTGTATGAAACGTTTATGAACTGCACTTGTAATAAAACAAAGCATTTCTCAGACATATTGCACTACTGTACATACGTGTTAGAAACGGATTTAGCTTCAATTCGCCATACCTTTATTGTGACTGGAGAAGAAAGGACGAAAGATCCTCCGCCGTGGTCTCTTTTGGAGTGATCTTCTTCGCCATCAACAATAGAAGTAGGGGGAAAAAATAAAATAAAAATCTATAACATGTCTTACTACCGACTTTCGAGGAGGAAAAAAGGAAATAAAAAGAGAAAATTGAAAATGAATGGTTTTGTACGGGAGATAAATAATATCTTACTTAGTAAATTTTCTAACTAAGAAACGTTGTACTTAAAATGAGAGTATTGGGGTCTGTTCAGAAAGAATTGTTCCATTCTTTAACATAGAATAACCTTCTACAGTATAAGCTAGAATTTATGCTAAAATTCCAGTTGTAACACATATTGGAAACTTGTACTTATTTCATGTATAACCTTCTACGACATAACCTAGCATTGAAAATGCATCTATTACATTGCTTTGAAATCTTAATCCAACCGAAAGTCTTTGTAATAAGACACATTTTATATGTGGAGACTTTAATAGTTATGTAATTTATGCTGAAATTTTAGTTGGAACACATATTGAGGAACTTGTATTTATTTCATGTTTAACCTTAGAATCACCGCAGAATAATTTTTCATCTATCTATTTTAAAATAAAACAATTTCCAGTCTGTTTATGTTTTGCAGTGACAATTAATAAAGCACAAGCGTATGCGTTATATTTTGTTGGAATCTATCTAAAATAACTTGTATTATCTCATGGGAAGCTTTATTGCATTATCAACAGCTAAATCGTCTAATGAAATAAATATATTGAATGGATCATTACCATAAGCACAAACAAACAATCGTACAAAAAATATTGCTTACATGAAGTCCTCATGGCGGAGGAAGTCAACTAATTATGATGGTACGTTCTTGATCATGACCCGCCGTAATTGGATTTTGGCTTTCCACATCAGACGATTATAGGGTTGAGGAGGCGCGGGCGCCGCTGCTTCTGATCATTTTAAAGATCATATTTTTTATGCTGCAGCAAGCTGTTCTTGATCTCACTGCATCGTCGTCCTTGATTCTGTATGAAACGTTTATGAACTGCACTTGTAATAAAACAAAGCATTCTTCTCAGACATATTGCACTACTGTACATACGTGTTAGAAACGGATTTAGCTTCAATTCGCCATACCTTTATTGTGACTGGAGAAGAAAGGACGAAAGATCCTCCGCCGTGGTCTCTTTTGGAGTGATCTTCTTCGCCATCAACAATAGAAGTAGGGGGAAAAAAATAAAATAAAAATCTAACATGTCTTACTACCGACTTTCGAGGAGGAAAAAAGGAAATAAAAAGAGAAAATTGAAAATGAATGGTTTTGTACGGGAGATAAATAATATCTTACTTAGTAAATTTCTAACTAAGAAACGTTGTACTTAAAATGAGAGTATTGGGGTCTGTTCAGAAAGAATTGTT
Source organism: Lindernia subracemosa (assembly GCA_028392965.1). Taxonomy (NCBI): domain Eukaryota; kingdom Viridiplantae; phylum Streptophyta; class Magnoliopsida; order Lamiales; family Linderniaceae; genus Vandellia; species Vandellia subracemosa. Next base: position 1,164 of record JAQPCC010000160.1, on the reverse strand, counting down.
CCATTCTTTAACATAGAATAACCTTCTACAGTATAAGCTAGAATTTATGCTAAAATTCCAGTTGTAACACATATTGGAAACTTGTATTATTTCATGTATAACCTTCTACGACATAACCTAGCATTGAAAATGCATCTATTACATTGCTTTGAAATCTTAATCCAACCGAAAGTCTTTGTAATAAGACACATTTATATGTGGAGACTTTAATAGTTATGTAATTTATGCTGAAATTTTAGTTGGAACACATATTGAGGAACTTGTATTTATTTCATGTTTAACCTTAGAATCACCGCAGAATAATTTTTCATCTATCTATTTTAAAATAAAACAATTTCCAGTCTGTTTATGTTTTGCAGTGACAATTAATAAAGCACAAGCGTATGCGTTATTTTGTTGGAATCTATCTAAAATAACTTGTTATCTCATGGGAAGCTTTTATTGCATTATCAACAGCTAAATCGTCTAATGAAATAAAATATTGAATGGATCATTACCATAAGCACAAACAAACAATCGTACAAAAAATATTGCTTACATGAAGTCCTCATGGCGGAGGAAGTCAACTAATTATGATGGTACGTTCTTGATCATGACCCCGCCGTAATTGGATTTTGGCTTTCCACATCAGACGATTATAGGGTTGAGGAGCGCGGGCGCCGCTGCTTCGATCATTTTAAAGATATTTTTTATGCTGCAGCAAGCTGTCTCTTGATCTCACTGCATCGTCGTCCTTGATTCTGTATGAAACGTTTATGAACTGCACTTGTAATAAAACAAAGCATTCTTCTCAGACATATTGCACTACTGTACATACGTGTTAGAAACGGATTTAGCTTCAATTCGCCATACCTTTATTGTGACTGGAGAAGAAAGGACGAAAGACCCTCCGCCCGTGGTCTCTTTTGGAGTGATCTTCTTCGCCATCAACAATAGAAGTAGGGGGAAAAAATAAAATAAAAATCTATAACATGTCTTACTACCGACTTTCGAGGAGGAAAAAAGGAAATAAAAAGAGAAAATTGAAAATGAATGGTTTTGTACGGGAGATAAATAATATCTTACTTAGTAAATTTTCTAACTAAGAAACGTTGTACTTAAAATGAGAGTATTGGGGTCTGTTCAGAAAGAATTGTTCCATTCTTTAACATAGAATAACCTTCT